>JAJEJO010002817.1:3761-50899 GCA_020662805.1 Glaucomys volans | reverse complement strand
TATTTTGTCTTTTATTTAGAGACAGGGTCTCACTGAGTTGCTTAGGGCCTTGCTAAGTTGCTGAGGCTGGCTTGGAACTCGCGATCCTCCTGCCTCAGCCTCCTGAATCGCTGGGATTACAGGCGTGCGCCACTGCACCCAGCTACTAAAAAATAAGGTTCTTAATGTCTTCATGTTAGGGATTATTTTCAGCACACAAGTTTTAAATACGTGGACTATGAGAGGTATAGTCATTATGCTTTTAAAGCTAATATTATTGGGGGAATTCTGTTATTAAATAATGTTAAACATTATCCACACATGTTATTTTCATATATTGTTTTTACCTTTTTAATATGAATCTTAGATAATTCATTAAAAATTGAACAGTGTTTTCTATTTGAAGTTTGGCTTCTAAGGCTTTGTTTTCAGTGTAAGAACTCTGGTTTTAGAAAATCTGTGAAAATGAGGAGAGGTGGTGGAGTTGATTCCCAGTCACAACTACTGTTTTTCGTGCCTTTTTTTCTGGTGGTGAAATATCCCCAAGGTGAAATTCACTTACTCATTATAAAATGCATAGTTCCTCGGCATGCATTGAGAGCCAACGCCGGGGGTTAGTTCCAGAATGTTCTGGTATAATATCTTTTTGGAAAAAAGAATTTGTGGCTGTTCAGCTGTAGTGAAAATCTTCTTGGTTTGTGTTTAGCCTTGGCTTCCTCATCTGCAGAACCGCTTCACTGTGTTACCTGAAGATTAAGGTAGACAACACTTATTAGCAGGCTTAGAACCACAGCTTGAGGCCAGAAAGCGCTGATTAAATGCTCAGAGCATTTAGTGTTAGCATTGCTTCATCTGATTAGGAAACCTTTTGTGAGTAAGCCTATGCTGATCAGAGGAAACCAAACTGAAAATAACAGTTCAGAGTTCAGCTGTGTGGCTGGGTTGTGGCTCAGTGGTAGAGCGCTTGCCTCGCATGTGTGAGGCACTGGGTTTGATTCTCGCACCACATATAAATAAATGAATAAAATAAAATCAACATCTAAAAAAAATAGTAAAAAAAAAAGAATTAAGCTGTGTCCGCTTTCCTAACTTATCCGTGCCGTTTCCATTGCCGATAGGAAGCTGACCAAGGTTTTGCGGAACTACGTGGACAGCGCCGACAAGCCCGGGGTGAACGACCAGCTGTACAAAGCCATGAAGGCGCTGGAGTACATCTTCAAGTTCATCGTGCGCTCCCGGATCCTCTTCAACCAGTAGGTATCCGAGGCCTTCAGAGGGGCCTCCTGGCCTCCCTCTCCTTTCTCCCTTCCTCTCCTCTCTCCCCCTGCTCCTCCCACCCCTCCTTCCTCCCCTTGCTTGTAGTGGGGCAGAGCACTGAAGGAGGGAGCCTGGGGTGGGCGCCCACGCTGACCTGTGTCACTCTGGAGCTGGCCAGGCGGCTGCTGGGGTCTGGGCAGCCCGCCTGGTAGCCATGGCTGCCTGCTGGAGGCGTTTGTGATGCTCCCCACGTCCTGCTGGTGCTGACCGAGGGCTCCGTACTTCTTTTCAGTATATCTTTGTATAGCAAACAGCCCCAGAAGAGCAAGCAAAAGTGAAACAAGCAGCAACAAGGAAGAGCCAAAATCATGTTAAATCGCCTCACTTGGGGAGACCCTGGGCTTCCTCCTCCCTCTCCTTCCGCCAGAATCATGCTTCATTTCCAGGGAGATGCTCCTCCACAGGCAGTTTGCAGGCGAAAGGACGCTCGGGTGCTTCTGCTCAGTGACAAGTTTTTGTACTCTCTGGATGACCCAGGGATTGATTTTGAGCTTTAAAGTAGATGTGGTTATTTATGACTTCCTTATTTGGTGGTGTTAATATTTTATATGTTACATTTATTAAGAGCTGTGCTGAAACAAGAGAGCCTTCTGTTGGCCCTACTGGCCCGTTTCACTCTGGGATGGAAGAGAGGTGGGAAGGGGCTATGTGGGCCTTGGGGCTTGCAGTGGACTAGCTCCGAGCACTGTTTTGGGGGCAACCTGCCATGAGCTGGGTTGGGGGACACTGGTCATTCTGTGTCAGGTTTGTCCTGTAGTGTGTTCTGCACACAAGGATGGCTTCATGGACCCTCGTGCCTCTGAGTCAGAGACACCTGCTGCCTTTCAGGAGCACTGCCCTCGGGCTCATTAGAGTGACAACCTGGTGGAAACGGCACCAGATCCCTACCTTCCTCTTCCCTCTTCACATAGTTTTCTTTTATCTGAGCAGTTGTGCCCCCGAGAAAGGGAAAGGATGCAAAGCCCATCGTAGCTATGTGACGTAGTTAAAGCCGCAGCAGTCCATTACTGACGGCCTGCAGGCAGGTAACCCCCAGGGACAGGGTCCCAGCCCCCCAGAGGACAGGTGCCATTTCTGTGTAGAAAGATCCAAGGTTGGCGGCATCAGGCTTCTGTCCTTGACTAAGATCTGCCACAGATGCTCATGTACTTGGCTTGTTGTGGGTAGGTGTGACCCTTCCTGTGGACCAACACTTTCTTTTATCCAAGGTTCTAAGCCATCAGCGATTTTCTCATGGGCAGTTGTAAAGAGTTCGAGGTAGTCTAGACTGGACTTTCCCATGTTTTGTCTGATTTCATCGCATAAATTTAATTCTATGAAAATGAACTTTTTGGCCCCCTCTGTCTTGCTTTTGTGTGTGTGTGTGTGTGTATGTGTGTGTGTGTGTGTTTTTTCTTGTGAATTTTAAACCTCTGGTTACTCTAAATCAAAATCTGTACTGAAGTGGAAGGATGAGCTTCAAAGAAAGCAAGAGTTGGGTCATGTGAATTTTCTCATGTTTTATTTGAAAAATTATAACCTTGTGCACTTTGTGCTCCACCTGATGTGGAGTCTGGGATTTGATGATGTGTTTCTCCTCTTCAAACACTCCAGGATTTTCCTGTTCATTCAGAGATTTGTAGTTAAAAGAGATGTGTGTTGATGAGCAGGGTTTCGTGCTGTCCTGGAAAATGCTCAAATCTTTCATACAGCGATGCTGCTTTAGAGAAGATAGAGGTCACCCTGGGGACCAGTCATAAATTACGTCTCTATTTTTTTCCTCGGTCTCAAAATACAAATGGCATGAGATCTTTGAACCCTGGTCCACAAAAGTCTTTGAGCTTTCCCATCTTGTGGTGCAGCAGTGTGACTGGCGGCGTGCAGCCCGAAAGCCCAGTGCATGCGGCTTTGCCAGATGAGGTTCTTTTTGCTTTTCCCAGAGGAAGGCATGGGATCTCATCCACTTGCTCCTGTCACCTTTCTGCCCCACCATCTTTAGGGTCTGTCTCTATCTCATGGTCCCTAAGTGGCTCCTGCCCTCCTGACGTCAGGTCCGCACTCCAGGAAGCAGGGGGGACGCCGAGGCAGGGGCAGCTGTGCCAGCCCCTCTCCTTGCCAAGGTCTCCTCCCTCCCTCTGCATGCTGTGTGCTCCATCTCAGTGGCAGAGCAGTCACATGACCACCCTAGCTGAAAAGGAAGGGCCCTCTAGCTGGGTTTGTGGAAGCTTTCACCCAATTCAGAGTTTCGGGAGAAGTGTACAGTGCATGGGGCAACTGACGCTCTTCCTTGTTCTTTAACCCAGAATGTCGGTCGCCCGGGAGCTGAGACTCTCCCTCGCTGCAGGTCGCTAGAACTTGCACAGGTTTGGGGAAGTTCAGTTAGTCTGTGGGTCAGAGTCGGGCTCCTGTCAACAGCTCCTCTTTGATTTTAGATGATTGAGGCCCTAAGTGACCCACAGATGTTCAGTGCGACTGGCTCACGCAGAAATGGGGTCAAAGACTCAGGTGACCTCTGCCCACGACCCAGGAAGTGCTCTGTGTGCAAGTGCTCAGTAATAGGCAGGATCCTTCCACCTGCCTCTGTCCCGGTCAGGTCGCAGCAAGAGCCAGCCTGATGCTGAACTGAGTTGATTTGCTGCAATACCTTGCTTTCCTGAAGAGCTGAGATTGTCTAGGACACAAGCAGAGTAGCAGGATC
Source organism: Glaucomys volans (assembly GCA_020662805.1). Taxonomy (NCBI): domain Eukaryota; kingdom Metazoa; phylum Chordata; class Mammalia; order Rodentia; family Sciuridae; genus Glaucomys; species Glaucomys volans. The sequence continues at coordinate 46,926 of JAJEJO010002817.1, read as the reverse complement.
TCTGAAAGATGGTAAAGATGGTGGGGCCTCCTTAACCTCCCAGACCTTTCTGACCAGGGCCCAGGGAGCATGGGGACCCTGCTGGCCCTTCTGACCTTTGCTTTCTCTTTCCTCCTCCCCTTCCTCGCCCCTCCCTCCTCGCTTCCTCCCTTCTTCCTAAATGCAGGATGAGCTTGCGAGCCTGGTCCCTGACCCAGACTTCAGTAGTTTCAAGGCCCTTTTATTGTTCCCTCCTTGTGTTCCTGAATGTGACTCTTGGCCCTCTATGAGGGCCCAGGTGGAAGGCAGGACCTCACCCCTTAGAAGGTCGAGAGTAGTGTAGCTCCTTGTGTGGGTGTGATGAATATCTTCTTCAATTTAAATCTATATAGGATGTTTTAGTATCTTACAGATTTTATGGGATGAGAATCTAATGACCTTAACATCGTGGGCACCAGGACCAGAGTCTTCCTCTCTCTCCCCTGCTGCCCGCTCCTGTCAGCTCCCTGCTGTCCTCTCACAACCTTCCTCTGTGTATCAGGGGCCTGATTGCAGATGCAGTCGTACTCCGGTTCTGAGTGGGCTGCAAGAGGAGTCCGCCGGCCAGTGTCCCACACACTTGTCTAGAATGTTGATTGTAACAAGCTCCGAGTGGGTCTCATGTGGGGTGTTTTCAGAGGCGGGGAAGAAAACAAACCAGGGCTCTCATTTTCTTACCTGCAACACATTTATTACCTTGGGAGAAAAACAATTGTGCTCACAGCTGGAATTGACAAGTGTGTTTTTCTTTTTGCATTTGGAACAAACTTTTGAGGTCTATTATTTTTCTTCTTCTTGCAAAATGGTCTGCTGTGTTTTCATATCATGCAGGCGCTTTGTTAAGTTCTGGGATAATGGATGGTAATTATTCTTCCTAAGAACAAAGAGGTGAAACTCAGGAGATGAAGATGTGGAAGCTTATCATAGTTCTCTTACCATTTTTCTTGCTTGCGATTCCATACTTTTTGTTTAAAAAACTCATTTTGTCTTGAAATGAGAACAGCAGTTTGCAAGCTCTGGCCCCAAGACATTTGGTTCATGGGGAACCCACTGCAAGATTCCTGGCTGCCAGGGGCACTTCTCGGCTGGTTTTTGTCTGTCTGTGTTTTCTGTGTGGGTGGATCACATTAACCAGAAAGCCAGAGAGCAGGCTCATCCCATCCCGCTGCAGACCTTCTGAGCCAAACGGCCAGATCTCACTATTGCTTGGCCCCACGTCTACATGGTAGAGCTTTTGCCTGTCATCTGCTTCTTGCTTTGTGAATAATTAGTTATTGATCAAGAATAAATTGTGCAGAGCTGTGTTTTTCCTATCATTCCTTGGATCACAGAACAGAACCTAGTTAATAGACAAAGATTCTGGCATTCCTTGTTAAGAAATACTTATTTAAAATAGAGCAAGCAATGAGGAGGTTTTATTCATCGGTCAACTTGTTTGCAAGTCTCAGAGTTCTTTCTTTCCAGCCCTTCCTCCGCCTCAAAGGAGGTCAGGCAGGCAGCTCTTCTGGTTCTTTTGATAAAACCAAGAGGTAAACTTCTAGACTTCCCTGGTGGTCTTTCATTACAGAAGGATTCCTCAGAGGGCCCACTGTATAATCTAATGACTTAAGGTGTCCCACTCGTGTGGTTTGGCAACAGAAAAGATGATTATCAAATGTTCATCTACCAGTCTTCATGTAGAATGTTAAATATATTGAAGACACATTAATTGTGCTTTATAGATTTTGAGACAATGTTATTGTAGAACTACAGATTTATAATTGGGATGCCTTTCTTATGGATTTACTTCTCTTTTTTGGGGATTTACTTTCTTAATCAACATGAAAAGTTTCTTTTTACCTTTTGGGTAGACTTTGTGCAGAATACCTTTTCCTCTACTCTTATTTTCAGCCTTTTGGTACCTTTATATTTAAGATGTGTCTTTTAAGCAATGCCTGGCACTATTTTTATTTCATTCAGTGTGAGAATCCTTTTAATGAATTCATTCATTTAAATATAATGTGATTAAATAATTAGTGCATTTGTCAATGTACATTTAAACAAATCAGAAAGAGATTCCCCAAGGAGGCAGGACACTTCCTTGGGAATGACCCTGCTGGGCGGACGGCAGGGTGCTGCCGTGGAGATACGCCTGCCATTGTGGCCATGGGTTCAAAGAGGTTGGTGTGGAGTGGGGGGGTGGCAAGGACAAACATGAGGAGGGTCACATCAGACATGTGACACGTGCTCCTTGGTCTTGGCGATCAACAGCAAGCGTGCCTGAGTCTGGGGCTGCACCCAGCATCTGGGTAGATGCCCTTCTGTACCAGGCTGCGGTGGCCCCAGGGCAAGCATGATCTCTGGTGCCTTTCCTGGCAGTGCCCATCAGGCAACCCTGCATAAGAACCCTCCTGCCCAGCCTCCCACTGCACTTACTTGGTCTTGATAGGAGGGACACAATGGCCCTGTTTTGATTTTGACAGCTCTTGCATTTATTTTTTTTATTCCTCAGGTTTGTAGCTGCGGCCTGTCTTCTAAGCACCCTTGTTATGCCCCCTTCCTCCTTTCCTTTGCCTTCTTCTGCACCAGTCAGACTCTGCTCTTCTCTATCCCACTTCCTGTTCTCTCCACCCTTAGCAAGCCTTTCTCCACCAGCCTCGTGGTGATTGCCGGGGAATCGTGCGTCTCCAGCTAGAGGGTCACTGTATTGCTGCCGCCCCCTCCCTCCATGCTACTGCTCCACAGAGCTGGAGACGTGACCCCCACTCCACTTCCTCCCTCCTCCTGCGTGTTGATGTTGGCATGTGTTTTAAATCTGTGCCCTTAGACTCATCAGAAGGTACTGTTCTCTGCAGTCGTCACTCATGGGTGTTTTACATTTGTCATGGCTTTTCGGCCTTCAGTTCCACGTGTCCCCCTGGGGGTCATTTTCCTTCTGCCAGAAGCACCCGCTGTGGGCTTTCCTTTAGCAGAGGTCAGCCATAGGCTTTGTGTGCCCGAAGTGGGTTCATTGCACCCTGTGTCTGACCGAGGGCTTCTCGCCTCGGGTGGACCTCTAGGGTGGCTGCTGTTCCTGTCCTGGGCGCCGTCCTGCTCTCCTGATTCTCTGCCGTTGCTGGTGAGAAGTCAGCTTTCCACTCACTGTTGGGTTTTGAAGGTGAGCGGTGGTGTTTCCTCCCCTCCAGCCGCTGTCCCCATTGTCTCTGTGATTTTTTGCCATCGCTGTGGGACGATGGGAACGCTTTGCTTGGAATTTATCCCCTGTTGGATGTTTGAACCTTTGGATCAAGGGCTTCATTGGTTTTAGGAAACTCATGGCCTCACCCCTGGTTCCAGTAGCCTGTCTCATCTCTGCCCCTCATCCCCTCACCGCCACTCCCTGTCTGCTCCATCTGTCTTCCTTGCACCTTTGTTTCCCAACACTCTTCTCTGGAGTTTCCTCCCCTGCCCTTCTGTGTGGTTATTTTTTCATGAATCGTCTTCCATTTCACTAATTCTGTCTCTTGCTTTGTCTACTTTTTGGCTAATGCATACACTAACTTCTTCATTTTAGATACTATATTTTTTCCTAGAATTTCCACTTGTCTTTTTTATTTTATTCTATTTTTTAAAAATATTGTTTTAGTTGTAGATGGACTTAATACCTTGATTTTATTTATTCCATTTTATGTGGTGCTGAAGATGGAACCCAGTGCCTCACGCATGCCAGGCAAGTGCTTCTACCACTGAGCCACAACCCCAGCCTCCACTTGTCTTTCGTATAGATTCACTTTTCTACTAAAATGTTGGGTCTTCCCTTCTGTTTTGCCGTCTTCCTGTTTTCCATGATTTCATCTTTTTCTTTTCTCCGTTATAAAGTGTACCAATTGCAGCGATCTTGAAGCCCTTGTTAGCTGACTGCAGGACTTCCTCCACCTGTGGGTCTTTCTTTGATGTGGCCATGTGGTCAGGTCTTTTGCTGTGTTGAGTGACTTCCTTTGACAGCAGGTGAAGCTATAGGTGATGTGACCCTCCAGAGGCGTGTCATCCGTCCCTCTTCTGCCCTGGTGTGGGCCGAGCCCCCGATTCTGTGGATGCTGTCCTTGGCCAGGCCTGGGGGAGCCTTGGCCAGCCTCGGCTTGCATGTCCTTTGCCCGATTCTTTTATGTTTTCACCCTGCTGTTATCCTGGGCCTCCCATCCTAGCAGTTTCCAAGCTCAAGTAATTTTCTCCGAGGACTGAAGGAAATTCTACTTTTCTTGTGGAAGTTTCATTGTGGTTTTTAGTCTCTCGCCCCATGAGGCCCCTGGAAGTGGCAGATGTCCTGGGTGGGGGAAGATTGCGGGCTTGAAGCCTTACCCAGTGTTCATGCCAGTCTGCCAAATGCTTCCCTGCCACCTGCGAGTGGAAGTTCCTGACTCCATGATTTTAATTGTTTGGTACAACATTTAAGCAAACATCTATTTGGAAATTTTATTTACAAAACAGATACACAAGGTTGCAATTTCCCATTTCACACAGAATTCTTTACAATGGAGCTCATTTAAATGTAAGATCACCTCTAGGGTAATTAATTATCACTTAGTTTACAGAATCTTCCATTGTACACAAGTTTTCAGGTAGAGTATACTTTTAATTAGGCAGAAAAACTAGTCTGTATTAATAAAACATCAGAGTTGCCACTTTTTAAAATGCAAATGCATTGCTTTTTAGTAACATAGCAACTTGGAGTAACTGCTAATAAATAATTTATAGACAAAGCTTATTTACAATTAGCAGCATCTATCAGCCTCCATGTTTACCAGGTACAGCTTCCTTATCAATTTATTGAACACACTGCAGCTCTTGACAAATTTCCAGTGAACGTTGACTCTTCAGATGAATGAATGAAGTAATTTTGAATGAATTGTTAGGTCATTTTTCAAATGGTTATAAGATCATGCTAACTTTAGCCTATTAAGTGTCTTCATGACTGTGAATTATGTAGCATTAGGGTTTATAGATTCCAGCAAAGAACCCCAGATTGCTCGTGTAGGGCCTGTGGGGTGGGAGGACGGCTGATTCTTCATGTTCCCTCCCTCCTCCTTTCCGCCTTCCCCCCACCCCTTCCACTCCTCCCGTCCTGTATTGTCTGTTGTTCGGGTTTATGAAATGTTCCAGGCAGGATGGAAACAGCAGCAGGTGGTGTTCCTAAGAGCCGGCCCCTGCACGTGGAGGCCTGCTGGCATGGTGGCCTGACCTGACCAGCCTGATTGCCAGTGGCCTCTGGTTGCATGGCGTGGGCTGCTCCACTGGCCGCCCCCTGGGCAGCCCCTGGAGGGCCGCAGAGGCAGGGTCTGTGCCCTGCACCCTGTGGCCCCATAGCTGGTGTGCTTCCTTGCAGACTGTACGAGGACAAGGGCGAGGCCGACTTCGTGGAGTCCTTGCTACAGCTCTTCCGCTCCATCAACGACATGATGAGCAGCACGTCGGACCAGACAGTCAGGGTGAAGGTAGGCGCCACACACTCGGGGGACATGGAGGTAGGGGTCCCCGCTGGGCCGAGAGGGGCTGTGTACCCTGCAGCCAACCCTGAGCCCACTGGGGTCTCGTGGTCTGAAATTGATCCCTCCACCTGCAGCGCGGCGCTCCTTGGTCCCTGGGTGCTTCATCTTTCCTGGGAGTCTTCCTGCTCCTGGCTTGGGGGAGCCTCTGAATTTACTCTGCAGAAATGGGGAGTTGCTGAGAGTGCTTGACCTCTGCCGGGTCAGGGCACTGGGAGTCTGGGAGGCCGTGCCTTGCCCGTGGCATTTCAGCTGGGCCTCCGGGGTCCTCTCCTGCGCATTGAGGGTTTGGCTGGCCCACCGTTGCCATCTGCCTCCACTTAGCCTCCTGGGCTGGCCCTGTTGTCTCATGGAACAAGGACGACTTCTGCTGCGGCAAGGCCCCGATCCTTCAGGTTGCCCGGTGAGGCGGTGCTGGCTGAGCCTGCGGAGCAGCCCAGCACCCCGCCCTCCTGGGCCGGGCAGTGAGGCGACTTTCCTGGCTGATTTGTTACAGGAAGGCTGGCCATTTGCAGTCTGCTGCCTGCCGGGATCCCTCAGTGAAGGAGAATCCTGGAGTGGTCCACCCTGGCGCTCACTCTGCTGGGCTTTGCGACGGCCTTTCTGCCTTTGTGCTTGTGACGTTCTTTTCATGTAGGTTTCTGGAAAACATCCCCAGGCCTGTTGTCTTAAAAACATTTTGGGCAAGTCCTTCCCAGCTTTCGGGTTTTGCCCTGCTCTCTGGAGCAATCATTGTGTGTTCAGATCGGCTCCTGGCTGCTGTCACCAAGGGAACCCGCTGGGCCACGCAGGGAGGCAGTCTGACCTCCCTCTGCCTGCAGGGCGGGCATCTTCTCCATGAGTCATTCCTCTTTACAAGAGTTGGCTCTAAAATTGGTGATCTGTGGACAAAGCCGTGTGGTGTGCACCTTGAAGTTTAGGCTAGTTATTTTAGCAGCTCGGTATTGCTTAAGCTTCCTTACTGTTCCAGGGTTAAAATTAGCCATGTGCCTGGTACATTCACCACTGAGCCTAGTGCCATTTTAGCGAGACAGACGCATGCTGGGTAAGAATAGATAAAAATTACAGGAAGTTTCGTGCCCAGAAGTAATTTTAGATTGCTAAATATATTCTTACATTATTAAATTTGATTGGGCTTGACTTGTGTCTTCCTGCCTCCCTTGAAGTCAGATCATTTAGCGAGTGGAGATCGGGAAGAACTTCCTTCACTGGGTGTTTTGCTGTGAGATGCCAGGGGATCCGGTGACGATTGTGGGTTGATGCAGATCTCAAGTCTGCAGACCGATGCATGGGTTTTGTTCGACAGGCTGCCTACTCCCTGCTAATTTGTTATCATATTTTCTCACGATAGTTGTTCTTTCAACACTGGAGATTGAAGGGCTGTTGCCGAACCCTGGGGTTTGTCATTTTGACTGGTTTTGGGGTGTTGGCACGTGAATGCTGCTGTGAATCGCTTTGCCTGCAGAGGTGTTCTCCAGACTCTGGCGGTTCCTGGGGTGGTTGTTTCCCCAGGTGGCCCTCCTGGCTGCTTTGATCTGGGGGATCTGCTGTACCCCTCATCTGTGACCTGGAGGTCAGCGTGCCCTCTCGTCTTCGTGGCCTTGTTCTGGGTGACCTGAATGGGGTTTTCTGACTGTGGAGCCAGCATCCTGGAGTCACCTTCTTAGAACAGGGTCACCACTCACAGCCGAGTCATGGGTTAGGGTCAGCCCCAGGGTTCATGCCTCGGGGGTGGGAGGGCAGAGGAGTGTCCCTCGATCCCTTGCTATAGGACAAACTTGGCCTCAAACGCCAGTTTTCAGCATTGCCTCTTTCTGTTGACATCGTGAAGGTCTTCGCCAGAATCGTTTAATTGATGGGTTTGGAGCCTGGGAGACTCACACAGCAGGTGGTGGAGGAGGCCGCAGGGGCCTGGACCCTGTCGCCTTCAATCCTTCCACCTGGTGGCCGCCCCAGGTCACCTCCACTTCCAGGTCCCACCCTGGGGTATCCGGATGTTTCTGGAGACGGGATCAACCGAGTGCATCTTCACCGCCCCCCATTTAAAGCCCCCAACCTCAGGGCCACAGCCAGACCCTTTTGGAAACACATTTTTCCTGCAATGACGGGATGTGGATTTCCCCTTCCCAGCACGCGGCTCAGTGATGTTCCCTGTGTTCTCTGTTCCGTGACCGCCACCCTCTGCCTGGGAGTTGTCTCACGTCCCCACTTGAAACCACACACCCATCAAAGACCAAGGCCGCCACGTCTATGCCCCTGGAAGCTGCCCTCTGTCAGTCTCTGCGACTGACTGCCCCTGGGAGCTCCTTGTGGTGGAGTCCGGAGCCTTTGTCCCACGGTGGGCTGACCTCACTGAGCCAAGGCCGCCAGCATCCGCCCGTGCTGTGGCTGTGTCAGTCCCCTGCCTTTTGAAGGCTGGTCGGCGTTTCTCTGTGTGGATAGACGGCATTCTGTTCAGACCTTCACCCATGGATGGACACCTGGGCACTTCCGTGGCCTGACCATTGCAGCAACGCTACTGTAACGTGGGTGGCCGACCCTCTGAGCCCCTGGTTCCCTTCCCGTGAGTGCATACCAAGCGTAGAGCTGCTGGGTCACGTGGCAGTTATGAGGTCAGGTTTGGGAGCGTCCCCGACACGTTTCCACAGTGCCCTGCATTTTACCCACTCCTCCGTCGAGTTCCTACTGCATTTACTTCAGCAGTGGTTTTCAGAAGGTCCTCAGGCTTTGGTGAATGTGCTGCTTTTTCTGCCACACTTGAAGGTCATCTTGGCGCTCACCAGTGCCACCTGGCCTTCTTACTTCCCTCTGCAGAGGAGAAGTCCATCCCTTCGCCCAAAGCCAACCCCCGCTGTGCTGAGGTCCTCCTCGGCCTGCTCTTCAGGGAGCAGTGGAGCTCGGCTCCAGCTCCTCTCTGGTGCTGGGAAACAGGGCCTGCCCGCTCCTTTTGTCCACATCCAGGACTCGGGCTGCAGAGCCCAGGCCCTTGGCTGCAAAGACGCGGGGCCTAGCTATTCCTGGTGGAGCTCCCCACCTGCCCCGGTGCTTCCTCTTCGCGTGCATAAAGTGATGAAGAAACTCTGATGATTCGCCAGGAAGGCCGCATGAGTCTGGAAGGGAGGGAGAGAGTTGATGGGACTGGGCTTGGCGGCTTCTGGGAGGAGGACACCTGGGGGGTGACCCTGCTGTGTGGCAACAGGTGGATTCTTGTTGCCCATTCACGGATCAGATCGCTATGCTAGATCAAGGTGTTTGGGGTTTTGCAATCAGGCTTACCGTAGGCCTTGACATTTTAACTCAGTTCCACAAGTATTTCCACCTTCTTTCTGGAATGATCTTGGAGAGACTGCCCCATACCACTCCTAACCATACTCCATTGCTTTTTCTGGGGCTAAGGATTGCAGAATTTTTTGTAAAAGGAAAGTTTGAACATGAGCCATGATAAGAAATGGATTCTTACTTATGGTGTGTGGGTCTGTGAGTTGATGTGTGAGTGTGTTGGGCATGTATGAGTGTGTGTATGTGTTATATATGTTTGAGCTTATGTGTGTGCCCATAGGCATATATGTGGCATGTGGTGTGAGAATGTTGTGTCTCTGTGTGTATATGTACGGGTACATGCATGACTGCGTTCTGTGTGCACAGAGGTGTGTGTGGCATGTCTGTGGGGCAGGACTGTATGTGTGCCTGGGCATGTTGTATGTGTGCATATTTATATGTGCTCACCTGTGTGATGTGAGTGTGAGTGTTGAATATGTGCTTGTTATGCACGTGCATGCATGTGTGTGTCGTATGTGTTGCTGAAAACTGTTCATGAAAAGCCCCTGCCCTTACACATTCTGGCATTTTCTATTGTTGTCTCCTTTATTCTGCTCCACACTAATGGTTTGCACTAGGAATATTGCTGGGTAACAGAGAGCGTAGTTTTTGAATGGCTAATGGATGGCAGCCCACATTTGAGAACCCTTGCCTGTCACTAGTCTTAGGGCTCTTCCGCGCTCTCTCCTGTGCAGTTTATTATGAAAATATTCTCATTAGTTTTCTGCACTTCCTCCACTGTCTTGTAGAGCCCCGGGCCCCTGGTGCTCAGGCATGTGGATTGGACCGGGGTGAAGATTAATTGAATTCGAGGCCCCCCAAGCTGAGGTTGGCCTGCAGCCGGGTGAGGGCGACTGTCCCCGGGGAGCAGCCCTCCCTGTCTCTTCCATCCTCACCACCTCATGGAGCTGTTTCCATCTGCCTTCTTAGAGAGGAGCTGTGTTGGAAATAAGCTCTTTTGTAATCCCAGTAAGTACAGTTGGTGGGCGAGTTTGCCCTCCAAGAAGTGCGGTTTTAATTTCCTCTGACTTGAATTAGCTGCACTCGCTGCCTTACATTTCACCCCAGATTCTTCCTCGGGTGAAGTGGTTGCTGCGTTTCGCCTGTTTCTAAGCTGGCATCTGGGGTCCACGTTGCTTCTCACACATTTGTTAAGTTTAGAGTTTCCTTGTCCTCAGGAAAAATAGTCAGAAGGAACTGGGGTCGATGACAAATGACACTGGGAGACAGCAGGATTTCCTTCGGCTGCTCTGACCTGGAGCTGAGCTGCTCCCCCAGCCCCTCCTCTGAGGCTCCTGGGTTTCCTCTTCACCTGCAGGTTGATTAAGACGAGGAGGAGGCCTGGGTCACTTTGCCTCTCGGAGATTCCCCTCAGTGTCTCGCCCTTACAACTGCCTGCTCTTCTCCTCATTTAGTGTCTTCCCAAGAGTGTCCACATCTATGAATGTGGATTCACATGTGTGTATACAGAACTGTCCCTCAGCGTCCATGGGGATCGGTTCTGAGACCCTCCACAGACACCCAAACCCAAAGATGCTCATGTCCCTTATAGAAATCGGCATAGTAGGGCTGGGATGTAGCTCTGCAGGAGAGCACTTGCCTGGCCTGTGTGAGGCCCTGGGTTTGATTCCCAGCATGCAAAACAAACAACAAACAAATAGAATGACATAGTATTTGCACATGACACACACCTTCCTCTATTATACTTAAATCCCTGGATAACTTATGAAGTCTAATGCAATGTGAATGCTGGGTAAATAGTTGTTATTCTTGTTTTTTAGGAAATAATGAGAAAAAATTGTTTATATTTAGTGTAAACATTTTTTTAAAAAAAATATTTTGTATCTGCAGTTGGTTGTCTTTATCTGCAGACATGGAGCCCAGGGTGTGGGGGGTCTATGTGTAAAATACATACAGTTCCTATGTGTGCACCTCACACTTCTCAACTTCAGTTTTTTCCAGATATGTTCTCCCTTTATCCGTGTGTTTAAGGTCACCTGTCACCTGCGGTCGAGTCATGATTTATTCAGCCAGCTTCCTATTTCAGACCTCTTAGATGGTTTCTCCTTCTCATTTTTGTGAACAGTGCTTCTGGGGCCCCCCTTGTCTTGACCCCTCTGTGCATGGCACAGGTGTGTCCCACCTGGCTTGCTGGGAGGCATCTCCGCGTGCTCTGAGGTCCTGTGAGGGTCACACCCAGGCTCTTGGGACTGGTTCACCCTCTGAGATGGTGAATCAGTGCCTCTCTCGGGTCCGTGGTGTTGGACATGAGTCTGGGCCATGGTTCCGCCAGCCCTCTGGTTCCGTCTCTGTCCCCCTTGCTCTGTGCTTCCTGGGACTGAGCTGCTTTCTGGTGTTGCATGGCCTCTCTGAGCCCCTGCCTTCGTTTCTCTTGGCAAGAGCTGCTGGCCATGCTAGGGAGGGAGAGGGAGCTCTGGTGACTGAATCTGGGTGTGGAGGGACTATCCAGGAGCTGGTGGCCCACCAAAGACCAACCAGCAGCTTGTGTCAGGGTGCCCTAGCCTGGAGCACTTCCTCGGCATCCCTTCCTTCCATATTCTTTTGAGGTAAGGGAGGGGTGGGCTGTGTCAGGGATCAGTTCGGGGTGACCATGGATGTGTCTGGGTGTCATCCTCAGGCCTCTGGTCTTCCACCTGGGCAAGGATCTGGTGGTTCGGATGGGGACTTCGTAAGTGACATTACCCTGGCAGGAGATGGATTCAGGGATGGGATTATGGGGCAGCCGAGACTGACGGCTCAGGAGCACCAGCCATGACAGGAATGGCTGCACCAGGTGGAGACTGGGCAGTGGCCTGCCATCTGGGGAGGAGGTCCCGGAGTCCAGGAGCTGAAGGGACCAGCCAAACTGCAAGTCGTGTTAGTCTCCCAGGACCATGGACATAAGATAGCTTGAAACAGCAGGGGTTCATTTCCTCGTGGTTCTGGGAATTAGAAATCCAAAGTCAAGGTGTTGGCCGGGCTGCTTCTGTCTGCGCCTCCAGGGGTCTGTCTCTGCCTTGGCTCGTGGGCCATCATGCAGGCTCCGCCCCATTTCCACCTGCCTTGCCGTTTGTCTGTGTCTGGCATCTTTTCTCTTCCTCTTATAGGGACACCGGTCATGTGGAATCTAGGGCCCATTCCACTCTGGTGTGACCTCCTGCTCTCTTGATTATAATGAAAAGAGACTCTTTCCAAATAAGGCCACAGGTTCCAGGGTGAGGACTTGAATGTGTCCTTTCTGGGGACAAAATTCCACACACAGGAGAAGTCAGCATGGGTATTAATGGCACCCAGGCCTAAGGTGGCGGGCCCTAAGTGAGGTGCCTGTAGTTAGTGACACATGGGAGCCGTAGACCCGAAACTTCCCAGACCTCAGTGTGCACACCAGTAGCCTGATGTCTTGTCAGGATGAAGATTTCAACTCCAACTCCGAGGGTCCCTGGTCTCCGATTGGCTTCGGGGTGATGCTGACGTGGTTTCTGGGCACTCTGAGTTGTATGTGTCCAGGGAACATTCTGGCTGCTGTGAGCACCAGCGGAGGGTTTGAGCTGGTGTGACCTGCGAGGTGGGCTCCTCCTGGGCCTCTGCCCTCTGTTGCCCACTTTCTAGGCTATTTTGATTTGACAGGTTCCTTTCCACACAGATGATAAGACACTTGCAGGTGGAGTTAGGGTTCCGGTCAGTGAAGAGCGGCTGCAGAAGGTAAGAAGGTGAAGGCAGTGCTTTTCAGCTCACTGTTGGTGAAACTTTAGTTCCAGTTGCTGCCAGGTTTTCATTCTGGGCTCACTGGTCTGTGGCTCTACACAGAGTCCCACCATGTAGCCAAGAGGGGTCCCCTTGCCAGACCCTGTGGTCTCCTCTCCTCTTGTTGCTTCCCCAGGGCTCTCCTCGTCTGCTCTGGTGGGAGCGAGACCACCTGCTTGGAGCAAGTCAGCTTCTGGCGCTGCCAGATGGATGCTGTGCTTATTCTCTGACCTCCTCTCAGCCGCGGTTTCTGCTGCTCACAGGAGCCCAGAGTTGCAGAAGTGCAACGGCTCTGGCCATGGAAACCCTTCCAGGTTCCCTGCTCTTCCTCAGCAAACCAGCCATTCCTGTTGGTCTTCCGTCAGTGCTGGTCTGTGTGGTGGGGAATTGTTATAGTCACGACATTGAGGATTTTTGGTTTTCTGCTTTTTTAATCATTCAATCCCAAGTACCTTTCCGTATGAATATGCGGTTATAATTGTAATGGCTCCGTGCTGATTCAGGACGTATGCCTGAATTGATGTGCATTCATTTGCTTAATGAAATGATTTTTCATTGAACTAATTTTTTTATTGTTGAATACTAGAATTTTGCTTTCAGGACTTTAAACCTGCAGTGAATGATGTCGTTGATCTATAGTGGGTGGCGTTTACTTATTCCTTTAAATGTCCTACCTGGTGTTCTGTGTTGATTGCCCCTCGTGCCTGCCTATGTTAGGGAGCAGGCCTTTCATTTCGGACTGTAGAAGTCTGTCACTTGGCCATCCCATCTCCCCGGTCCGGGGTGCTCACTGGCAGTTAAACTCTCCTCTGACCACTGACTTCTGCTTTGGAACCCAGAGTGACTTCTTCTCTTGCCCAGACCTTGGCCTTTAGAGCTCTCTCCTGGGTACCCCTCCCACTTCTGCCTGCTCCATCTCCTATCTCGTCTCTTGCCAGTATGCAAGGTGCGGTCCAGCCCTTTCTTCTCCCTTTAAACCTGGTCAGTACTTGCTAGTGTTCCTGCAGGAGGAAGGAGGTCCATGGAGGCTTGCACCTCATTTGTTCATTGATTTTGAGAATCTTTTCCTCTGCATTTGAGTGTGTGCCAGGCCCTGGGGTTCAAGCACAGATCATACAGTATGTTCTCTGGCAGTCAGCTTTTTGTTACTATGAACAAAGTATCTGACATAAACAACTTGGAGGAGGAAGGATTTATTTTGGCTGAAGGTTTCAGAGGTTTTGGTCCAGGGTCAGCTGGCTCCATTGCTTTGGGTCTGAAGCAAGGTAGACCATCATGGTCTACCATCATGGGCAGAGAAAAATTTGCCCATTTCAGAGGGCCTGGGAAACAGAGATGTCCAGGGCAAGCATTAGCCTTCCAAGGCATGCCAGGAGCCACCTCCTTCCTTCAGTAGGTCCTGCGTCCCACAGCCTCCACCACCTCCCAGTGGCCCCATTCAGCTGTCAGTGGATTAATCTGCCGATGAGGTTGGAGCCCTCACGATCCTGTCACTTCCTCGAGCCCTGCTCTGAACCCTGCTGCATTGGGGGCCCAGCCTTCCACACAGGAGCCCGTGGGGGGCTTTCCAGATCCAAGCCAGAGCAGTCTGTGTGCTCATGTTCCGTCTGAGTGAGGCAGAGAGGAGTCCAGTAACCACCCCATAAACACCCAGTTATACAACCTCAGGAAATGACTTCAAGCCAGTTGCCAGTGTCACCTCTCTGTGGATGGCAATAAGCAAAGTAAGGGTTGGAGTGACGAGGTGTTTCGGAGGGATAGGAACATTTGGGGGTTCTAGGAAGGTTTAAAGGAGAAGCAGGACAAAGAAGGTCTGGAGTGAGTCAGCTTCAGGTAGAGGCAGCAGACAGGAAGGTGCTGGTCAGAAATGGGAAGTTGTGTGGTCCTGGCTGGGTGGAGGACATCAGGACCTTGAGAGGGGTGGAGAGGAGGAATGGGTGTGTGTGGGCTTGTTCTGCATCTGTGGGAACCACTGAGGAGTGCTGGCTCAGATCACCATTGGCTCTTCTGAGGGATGTTTTGCTTGCTGCCTATGGAGTGGGTTGGAGAAGCCAAGAGAGGAAGGTGTCAGGTGCTCAGGCTGTGGGACTGGGAGTTGGGCACGGCCTCCACCTTGGCCCCTCTGCCACAGGCACTGGTGGCTCTGGTCTTGTGCACTAAGGGATATTTAACAGCATTCCTGGCCCATACCCAGTCGCTCTTTTCAGTCATGGTAACCAGAAATTTCTCCAGCCATTGCTGCTTGTCCCTGGGGTGGGACCTGGGGATGAATTGCTCCTGGTTGAGAACCACTGGGCGGCAGGGTTTGAGAAGGGGGTGGAGACATTCGGTCTGGTCTTCAGGCCACAGGTGTAGATTCGATGTGGAAGGAGAGAAAGCGGAAGGGAGGCGCCTTGATCATCTCCTGAGCCTTGGACTCAAGTCCTGCGGGGCTCTATGAGGTGCATAGATGTGGGGTGCCATGTTGCCAAGACTCTGCCTGAAACTGACTCCTGGGCATCTCGGCACTCATCGCTGCTCCCTCTGGCATGGGAAGCCTGACCTGTCCTCCTGCAGGGCTGTGTTTCGAACACCCTCTGTGTGTGTCCACTTGCCACTTCTGACCACATTGCTTCTTTTAGGGCAGGTTTTCATTTTCTTTTGCGTTTCCTCTGATGTCTGTTTAGTGGGTGCTGTTGGCGGACTGACTATTGGGGCTTGTTCTGATATCAAGTTGGTCGCTCTCGGATGTGTTCTTGTATAATACAGCCAAGGAAAGGACCAAGCCCAGACTCCCATATGGTTTGGAGAGAATTCATCTTCTGCCTTTGTCCCGATGGATGGTGCAGCCTGAAATAATCCTAATCCCTTTCTATTTGTGCAGCTTCTCAGTCACCAAAGCCTTTGGATACATGTTATCTCTTAGGATGCTCCCAGCACTGCCATAGTGGCTATTAAAAATAATAATGACGAGCTTTCTAAAGCTATGGGCAGAGGACATAATCATGTAAAGTCTGGGCATTTTAATAGCACAGTTGTTGATGGAAACATTGCTTTCCCACATCCCCTGGCCCTCGTCTGGAATCTTCAAGTGCAGTGGTCCCTGACAACCCATCAGAGAGATGCCTAGTGCAGGCCAGGCTTGCAGAGCCTCTGAAGACATATGTGCACCTTACTTATGGAATTACCGTTACAAATGCAGTTGCTGTAGGTGTTTGTCAATTCTCTGTGTGTTTTAAGTTTCTATGGCATTGGGGCCTATTTTGATTGCAAATTTTATAAACCTCAAATGAGCTCAAAATATGAAGAAAGAGATGCTTATTTATGGATAAGTGACTCCGTATCAGTAAGATGCCAGTTCTTTCCAAGCTGATTTACAGATTCAGTGCAGTTATAACCAAAACTCAGCTGGTAATTTCGTGACTATTGATAAAGTGATTCTGAAGTTTATGTGAAAAAGTAAAAGATCCAAGTAGCCATCCTGATACCAAAGGAGAAGAACAACACAGGAGGACCTCACTACCCACCTTCAAGTTTTGCTGCAATGCTCTAGGGAGCTAATTGCAGAATCAACTCAGATTCACTTCCGAAGGAAGGAAATCAGTTGATTCACGCAGATGGGGAGTCCACAGCATTGGGTGTGGGTGCTTCTATGGTTAAAGATACTCTCTCCATTGGAGAGCTGGGGCCGAAGCCTGCCTGTCCTCATTGTGTAGTGACCCTGGAGCACACAGAGCAGCTGTCTTGCTCTTGAAGGCCACACCAGTCCTCAGAAGGAACCTCTTCCTATAAGCAAGGGCTCTATCCCTGAGAAGGAGAAGACCTTTGGAAGTTGGAGCAGAAGTGGAGGTGCCCAGTGCAGCAAGCAGCCTTCAGCAGGCCTGGGGGCTTTTCAGATGCAGCTGAAGTCAGTACAAATTTGTGACTTTGTGAAATGGGTTCTGCAGCTGTTCTATAGACCTGTCTGTGGGGCTGATGGAAAGGGTCGTTAAAGCCTTCATTTAGAGTTGGTGTTTAGCTGGCATGACAAGTAGTCCAGGGGAGGCCCTGGAGGAAACCTGTCCTCAAATATGCCCAGGAAGAATTTTATTGAAAAACACGTCGGCTAGCCCCATAGCATCAGCATGTGTGAAAAAGGAATTTTTTACATGTGAACTTAAAAATCATTAGCTCTGTCACAGTTAGATTGGGTAGTTATAAAATTTCATTGAAACGATTTTGCAGAATGTTATGATGGAATAAATTATTTTGTGTGTGTGTAGATGAAATGTAGACTTTGGTAAAGTTGGATTTCAGAGCTCCTGAGCTTTCTGTCTGGGAGTCGGGGAGCTGGAGTAGGAAGCCACAGACTGTTTTCAAGGGGGACCAGACCCCAGTGTCCTGATCTTCGGTCCATTCTTCTGTGACATCGCTTCAGTTGCATTTTAAGCTTGTACATGACAACTGTTTCACTCAGACCCCGTGCCTGGCTGTACAGTTTCGATGAGGAGCTGAGCTGAGCTGAGCCGTATTATTCCCCAGGACTGTGAATGTGACACTTCTATAATCAAGTAGAACTATTCTTCCTTGGAGAATCCTGCGCATTCAGTATGGCACACTGAAGTGGGGAAGAGGTAGCGGACGAGAAGGCTGCAAAGGGTGTGTCTTCTTAAAAACCAGGAGGGCTTCCTTCCTGCCTGTGTACACTTCACTGACTTTCAGGAATTCATGGTTTAGAGACGTTGGTTTTTCTTTTCTTTTTTTTTTTTTTTTTAACATAGATTGTGTTCTGTCTAGATAAATGATTAAGGAGGGACAGCAGTCCTCTCTTCTGATTGGTAACATTACAAAGGCGTGAGGAGTTTTACAGAGGACGTTTTTATAGAATTAGAAACACCTCTGACATTCAGCATCCCACGTGCTCACCACTGAGTATTAAAAGCAGGGGTGCGGTCAGCTTTCCATCAGAATTGTGAATACCCAAGATGGTCAGCTTATTAGAGAGGACAGGCTTACTCTGGCTCAGGTTTCCGAGGTCCCAGTGCATGATGGGTGCACCCCTGGCTTTGGACCTGTAGCCAAGCAGCACATCATAGAGGGCAGCAGACCTCTCCCCACAGACCTGGGAACTAAGGAGAGAAAGAAGGCCTTGGTCCATGGCCCCCTTCAAGGTCATGCCCCCAGTGACCTGAAGACCTTGCGCTAGGTCCCGCCTCTTAAAGGTCCACCTCCTCCCAACAGTACCACACTGGAGACCAGGAGTTTACCACAGGGATCTTTTGGGGACACTTGAGATACAAAGTATAACATGCTGAGAAAAATAGGTGACCCGCATTTCTTTCACTGATTTTGTTTTACATGGTTGATTTTATATTAAAATAGAAAAAGCTATTACTAACTCATTTTTCAGGTCCATCATCTTGCGAGTTCCTCGGTAGGTTGTGATTCTGCCAATCACTCCATCCCTTGGGAGATGAACCTTGCACTTCTTTCCCCTTGGCCACTGCCTTGCTGATTGACGCGGCCTGCCAGCTGACCCCTTTTCCTTTCTGCCTCGTCTTTGCCCAGGTCCACATTGTGGACGCAGGGATGAGCCACTAGCTCTGCAGCATGGGAATTGGCTCCAGGTTATGAGAGTCACTGACTGAAATGTCCTCTCTGGGTGTGTTCAGCATATAGCTGGAGGCGTCTTCAGGGCGTCATGCAGCTGTGGCTGACCTGGGGAGGGGGCTCCGTGCTCTTTGTGTTTTCTTAATGGTAATTTGACCTGTCACAGAATCTGGAACCAACACAAATTGTAGGAGGACTATTTTTAAATGAAATTTCCATCTCCTTCCTTTGATTCCTTCTCAAGGGCAGGAGACTAACGGCAGACATGAAATATCACTTGGGAATCTACACTCAGGATTACTGTTGGCCCTTTGGTTATAGTCATTTATGAATGTGGATTATAGTTGTGTTTTTAAGTGGGTCCATGGTAAACCCATGGCCAGTGTCTGCCCTCTGCTGTTTCTCTATGTGGGGTGGGGGCATCTTGCCATGTGAATGGGCTACACCTTCTTATCCATAGAGAGACTCCAAGGTTGGGAAGAATCAGTGAGAACTGCCTGACTGCCTGACACTGAAAAGCAGCCACAGTGACCAGCAAGGTGCATCAGAACAGCAGGGACTGGGAGGTGGGGGTCATGAGCAGATCTTAGGGCCTCACCTCTGACCTCAACCGCTAAGGCCAGGCTCTGCTGAGGGCATGGGGAGGGGTCCCTGTAGAGTATGCTGGCTACATCTGTGGCCTCCCAGCTTGTCCCATGGCACTGAACCATTCCCACTCCGTCCATCCCCTTCCCCTGTCCCTCTGGGTGGGCCTGCCCATTGGGCATCTCCCCCTGCACCAGGGGCTCCTCTGCAGGCCTGGCCTGTGCCTCACCTTTCCTTGTGCTGTCGAGTGGGCTTCCTCACCTCACCCTGTCTGTCCCTTCTTCCTTTCTGGTGGCTTTTCACCTTGGTGTCTCCCTTATGTGCTCCTCTGTGGGCCCAGGACTTGAGGAGCTCCTCCAGGACTTGCTCCCGTGCATTCCCGTCTGGGTTCCGCTGCAGTCTGCAGGCCTCCACGGACGGAGCAGGCAGGCACCAGCAGCCCGTGTGTGCATCCTGAGCAGGCAACTTATGTGCCCATGGGAAAGCCATGAGAATGAATCTTGAAAGACAAAGTTGTGCTAACTTAAGGGTCCACATGTTCATTGAGTTCTTAGGAGAAAGCTTCTGCGCGTCTGCTTCGTACACTGACCTCCTCCCGGACATTATTGTAAGTATTAGCATTTGAAATATATATAAAGCATGTAGTCAGAGGTAATGTGCATTGGGTTATTTGACTTCAGAGTATATTGAGTGTTCATTTGTGGCCAGCTATGGACTTTACTGGCCGGAGGCCATGAATAATAGTAGCTTTCTGTCTACAGGAGAGGAAGCCAGGAGTTTGACCTCCAGGACAGGTAGCAGGTGAGGTACTGCAGCATTGGGTCATTGGATATTCAGATGAGAGACTGCAGACAGGGCAGGGACCCAAAGAAAGTGGCAAGTGGACTGAAACCCCAGAGCGCCAACAGGATTGCCTCTGAGCTTTGCGGGTGCATGCAAGTTGAACGGCCGGTGGGGAGTGTTCCAGGGATGGGAAGGAGGAGAGAGGAAGGACTGGCAAGAGTGGACTAGTGCTTTGGAACTTCAGGAATCCAGGGGCTGGAGTGGACAGCTGAGTTGAGAGTGGGAGCGGAGGCAGCCCTGCCACACTCCCAGGGCCCAGTCTGGGAAGAGGAACGTGGGCATGCTCTGATAGTCAGATGTCAGTCTGAGATTCCCAGCTGACATGCAGAGAATTGACATATAGGTTTATTTTTAATTACATTTTCCGAAAAGGTTAAGATCTCCCAGGGAAGACATAGGAGGAGAACTGGGGGGAGGGTGTCAGTATGAAAATTAGATGAGTTCTTTAAAATTTTATCTGATGGAATTCTTTATGAGTTCTTTTATTTTTGTCATGGGATAACTTTTTTTCATTTATGTTTTTAAATAAAATATGTTTTTAATTGAAAAAGAGGTTTCCTGGAACCTTGCCTGTCCCCTTTCAGAGTTCAGCGGCTCTTGTCGGGAGCCCCTCCTTCGTATGCATGGCCAGCTTGTCCACCCTCTTGCCCCCCCAGGACTGGTGGTGTTCCATCCCAGGACACGGCCTGGGGGTTCCTGAGTGGGCACCTGTTCCTCACTCAGGGCCCTCACCAGCTGGAGGGCAGATGAGACCCACTGGCATGCTCCGTCCATGAAATGTGTTTATAGGAAAGCTGGTCATTTTCCATGTGCGTTAGTCATCTTGGCTGCAGGACATGCTGTGTGCAGAGCCATGTCTGTGCCATGGAGATCACCCACCCATGGGCCCTGGGTTTCATACTGTCCTTTGCTCCTGGGACACCAGCTCCTGAGCCTGACCCTGGAGGCTTTCACTCCCGGTACCCACTGAGGCCTCCTGTGCTGCTGTCTTGGGTAGAAGGAGTGCTGGGTGAGGGGACACCGGGCAAGGCCCTTTCTCTTCAGGGCACCAGTGTGGAAGCAGTTACCAGGAGTTGATAATTTGGAATTGTCATCTTGTCCTATAGCTGGCCCTGCACACAGCAGGGATTCCTGACGTCTACCTCTGACGTGCGGGGTTGGTGCAGATTCCTGTGCTCTGCATGACCGTGGGCCTGGAGGGTCTTCTCATCCTTGGACTCTCTGTCCATCCTGGCTCTGTTTTTAAATGTAGCTTGTTGGCACCCGTACATTGATGTGGTTGGAACCTCCAATTTGCAAACTTTGTTTTTGGTTTGGAGTATTTAATCTCAACTTATTTAATAATTCCTCTATCAAATGAGCTGGATTCTGAATTGAGGTATAATCTACAGATGTCGAAGTATACACGTCTGGAGTATACAGCGTCATCAGCTTTGACAGACGCCTGCACTCCGCAGCCCAGTGGCCCCACCCCACCCCCAGTCAACATCTCCACCCCACGCTGTGCCTTGGGTGAGCTTCCTGTTGCTGCTGGTCTGTTTCCTCCATCCTCTCCTGGAATACGAGCCTCTGGGTCCCATCAGGCCCAGCAGTTCTGGCTCGTTTGGACAGATACTTTGTAGTTCACTTAATTTTCTTGCTTCCATCTGTAAAACAAGGGAAAGGGCTGAAACCCTGTTCTGAGAGCCCCTCTGCTTCATGTTCCCCGTGGTCCTCTCTAACAACAAAACGGTCACTTCTTGAAATCGACCGTGAACGCCCAAGGAAGCCTTGACAGTCTGAAAAGGACATGGCTCTGTCTCAGCTGCACTGGGAAAAGGTGTCTTTTAAGTGTGCGTGGAGACAGATATTTTTAAAATTCTGGTGTGCGCGATGCAGGAATCAGTCTTTGGAAGTCCGATGGCTTTGTATTTTAAAGTAATCACAGCTGCCAGAGTTAGCACAGCGGTTTTGTGATATTTAAAATCTTTCCCTTGCTCATTTTCTTTTTTGTTTTTGACGCTGTGTTAAGTTCAGTGGAGCAGAGTCTCATTCACACCTCACTTATTCATAATTTGTGATAATGAATGTCGGCCCTGGGCTGCCATTCACCTTTTCCAGGGAGGAATAGGAGGCTTCACCACACCAAGGCACGTTGCAAGGGATTAAGAGACTGCAGGGCCCTTGCACCTCCGGAGAGGATGGGATGGTAGGTGTGCATCCTTCTCCATTCTTCCTCCACCAGCTGCCTCTCAAGCAGTTGAAAACAGATGAACTCCGAGTTCCCTTCCAGCTCAGAAATTCTGAGATCTGGCCCGTGTCATGCTAAGCTGGGTTGTTCATTTCCTTTGGAAATTTGAAAATGACAGCGTTTCTTCTGTGGGGGTTTTGTCGTTCCTGCTTTTCGCTAATGCTCTCCCTCACCCAGACCGCCAGGTTCCCTTGGTCCTTGCTGTGGCAGTCTTACTATTTCACATCCAGCAGTGGAGTCGTCACTGCAGCTGCCTCTTCTTGGATGTGGAGAATGTCACCCCAGTGCTGTGGGGGCTGCAGCGCCGTGGCCTGGAGGGCTTTGCTGGCACCTCCAGCTCATGTCGTCACTCAGCAGTGAACAGGGTCTGGAGGAGGAGGGAACTCTCAGTATGCAGTGGAAACTCCGCATCAGCCTTCCCAGGGCCTCCGCCAGCCCGACTCCAATGCTGGGCTCTTCTCAACCACTTTTGTGTATTCTGTGTTTGGATTTGGTCTTTCCTGTTTCATAATCCAATATTTCACGGTCTCTGGTCTTCTCTTCGTGGTGAGTGGAGTCCAGGCGGCAGGTCTGCAGTTGGCCCCGGTGCCCTCTGCCCTCCCTGTGTCTGCTCGTTAGCTCAGATTATTTTTCTAACCTTCTCCGGCCACCCGTGACCTTGCTCTCCACCCTGGGTGACCTCTCAAGGTAGTTAAATGAGGTTTTGCTTTCTCTATGAATTCAATATGTCACCTCTATTTGAAATGCTCTTGAACCGTGGTGCTGCATTTTGGCAAAATACTCTTTTCAGAGAATTTCAAACCGTCCATTAAAGCCGCTGTATCTTTTCATCAGGGGGTGAGCTGATGAGGCAGGCGACTCTCAGCAGGTGTTCTTCCTGGAGGAAGCAGCTGCCAGTGGCTTTGCTGGCCATGTGAGGGTCAGTTCTAGCTGATTGATTTGGGGTCCCTCTGTGTGGGGCTCTTCCTGCCTCTGGAAGTAGACAGGGACCTGTCGCACTGCTCAATGCTTTGGTGGTCCTCCCTCAAGTCTGAGAAAGTGGTGTGTCCCTGGTCCCCTCCCTGCATGGCATCCGCCTGCATCTGACCCTCCTTTGATGCTGTGTCCACTTGTATCCCTGTCGGGCAGCCTCTGCACTGCCCCCCAGAATAGCTGTGGATGTCACCTCCCATGAGCAGCAGCTTCAGGAGCCCTGGGCTTCCTGCCTTATTTAGGAGGGAGCCACCTGTGTCCTGGCTGAGAATTCAGCAGTCCCTTCAGTTCTTCCCCTCCAAGGACAAACTGAAATGTGGTTTCTGTGACTTCCTTTTGAAATCACCTTTACTGAGGCATGATTTATGTCCCAAGGCTGCAGCCAAGGCAGGAGCAGGGTTTGAAGCATTGAGACGCTGCGCACCCACTTCTGTCCCCTCTGCAGCGCAGCGGTAAAGAGTCGGATGTCCCCACACCAGGTGCCCCCTTTGGCCCGCACCCACTTATTCACGTGTTGTCACCTTCTCATAGAAACGCAGTGGCCTCAAGGGGGGGGATAGGAGCCCCGCTCTCCTTTTCCTTGGGATTGCTCAGTGACCCTGAGTGGCAGGCTCTCCTCCTCCCTCTCCTGGATGTGAGGGGCCCTGACACCCGTGGCCAGTGGAGGTTCATTGGAGCAGTGTGGAGGGTTCTGCACCTGGAACCGGCTCTTCCCAGGAGGCAGACAGGAGCCTTCCCTTCTCACCCGCTTCATCCAGGCCCTGGGAGTCGGCATCTGTCCCAGGTCTAGATCCACGGAGAGGGCAGCTTGAGGTGTCCATGGGAGAATGAAAAGTGACAGACCAGCAGGGTAGCAGGAACCAGACCTGCCCTGGGCCTCCTCCTGGCCACCCTTGTCCTCAGGGCTCCCTGCCCCTTGGGGCCCTGTCCTCCTTCCCCTGGGCCCAAATGCTCCTCTTCTGAGGTGCTGGGCACTTGCCTCCGCATCTCTTGTACGCACGTCTGTGCCCTGGAAGGCCTGTGCCCTGTCCTCTCCTGGCTGGAAGTCAGAGGATTGCTCTGAAAACCACCTGCCCCAGTGTCCCAGGAAACATGGGCTGCTGTCCCGGTCGCCTCCCGCTCCTCCCAGAACCCCTTCCCGATGCCTGGGGGTTGCCCGCCACCTGGGTTCTGGCCTCTCCTGCCGCCTCTGCCTCTGCTTCTGAGCTCCCTGCTCTCATCTGAGAAACCCTCCTATTAAAATTGGAGTTAATCTCACAAGAACTCACTCGCTGAACTTCGAAGTGAGGCAGCGTGCTTCCTGTTGATAGATAATAAGACAGAGTGGAATAATTTGAATTCTTTATAATGGATGTGATTATAAATGATTTCCCTATTTACTCATATAAAGGGCTAAGTGGAAGATGATTAGTGAGTTCTGTTTTCTGTTTTTCCTAAGGTGATTTCTTAATCTTCCAAACAAATTCCTGTGATACAGAGAAGAAAAAGAAAAATCCATTAAAAGTAACTTAAAACCTTTAAGACACCGTTCAGCGCTTTGGAACGGAGGCCTCTTTCTGTCCCTGGAGTGTGCTGTGGCCCAGGGGAGGAATCCGCTTACCCAGGGCTGGGCTGCCCGTGGGTCCCAGGCTGGCGCTGCTGGGCGCTTCTGGCCTGTCATGAATACTGTGATGGGTTTGCACATTCGAAGTATTTATTATTTCCCATCTTTCTGCTCTATTATTCCTAAAAAATTAGTATTGTTAGTGGGTCCAAATCCTTCTAAATCTCATTAGTTAATATTGTTCTGTAATTTGGTGATTAAAGATACTATTTTTTCACTTCCTTTATCCCTAAATCCTCCACCCAGTAA
Source organism: Glaucomys volans (assembly GCA_020662805.1). Taxonomy (NCBI): domain Eukaryota; kingdom Metazoa; phylum Chordata; class Mammalia; order Rodentia; family Sciuridae; genus Glaucomys; species Glaucomys volans. The sequence continues at coordinate 22,295 of JAJEJO010002817.1, read as the reverse complement.
TCTCCAGTCCACCATGGTGGCTGTCTCAGGGCTCACAATGAACACACCCTTTGTTGGCGAGTGACTGGACGTGACAGCCAGGAAGGTGACCTAAGCTGTGTTTAGCTAAACATGTGCTTCTTCCCCTCCATGCTGGCTCACGAGGCTTCTCGGGGCCACTTTGAGTTATTCCTAACCTTGTTCTTGTTACGTAAAGACATCTGTTTTGAAGAACCTCTGTCACCAGCCAGCCTGTGAGTTCCCTCTGGTGGAAGGCGGAAGGCCCTGGCCCTGGCTGGACTCAGGGCAGTACCTGGGTGGGGCTGTCCTGGCGTGTCTGGAAAAGGCCATTGCCCGTCATGTCCCCGTGAGAGCGGGATGCCATCCACAGGCAGGATGCCTTCCTGGGGGACAGGAGAGACCCTTGGCAGATTCCTGGGTCAGGTGTCCACATGAGCAAATCGGGAGCTGGTGTGTCAGTCCAGCCTCGTGGGCACATCTTCCTAATGAATCTCCTTGAGAGAATTCCAGGTTGGAGGGACAGGGCCAAACTCCATGTGTTCTTTGAAAGCATGTCTTTACCTCATGATGCCCCACAGGGTCACACAGAATTAGGACAGGAGAGGAAGTTGGCTGAAGCATGGGAATCACCTTCTGAAACATGGTTGCCTCCTGGAGACGGGGGTGGGAGGGAGTCACTGCTGGGGCCTGGGCAGCTGCGGAGGCACCAGGGCCACTTCAGCCTGGCTTGGAAGGAAGGAGAATCCCTCTGCCTTTTTCTTCCTGACCTGTTTGTTGCCTTGGAATTCAGTGTCTGCATTTTGGCTCTTTTCTACCTAAAGCTGGGTTCTTCCCCTTCCTCCATCCTCAGCCTCCTTGGGGAATCCCTGGGCCTGCAGTGTGGGAGGCGCGGTGGCGTTGAGATCCTTCTTCCCTTTTGCCCTCTCTCGTGGGCTTCCTGGGTCTTTGTGCACACCACTACTAGGCTTTCATGAGACAGTAAATATTAAAAACAAGTTTCCATCAACCAAAACAGTTGTGTTCCCCACATGCCTTTGAGCCCTTCTGAATGTGTCAGGCAGTGTTAGAGCCCCCGGGGTTCCATCCTGGGTGGGGCGGGTGGGACTAAAGAGAGCCCACTATGTCCTCAGGCCTGAAAGGCAATGGAGAACCCTGTTATCCATCAAAGTAAAGCAGCACACGTCAGCTCTGATTATTGTTACTGTCACCTCGTTTAGGAAAGACCTCCTGACCCAAAGCCGGAGAGACCGGACCTCTTAATAGGGAGCAGATCTAAAGGTTAAAAGCATTGGTCTGCTATAAAAGGACATTTTCTTTGTTCATCCCAAGCAGGTCCCCACTCTGCGTGGTGGTGATTCGTCCCATTTGCACGCAGGTGTCTTGGGTGTGTGACCTCAGATGGCTTCTGCCCAGTGGCCCTGCTTTCCAGTTCCTAAGCCTCACCTCTGGCTACTATGCATTCGCACTGTCTCAGGAAGCCATTCATACGTTCACTCAATAGTATTTCTCAGCATCACTTAAAGGCCAGATGCGATGGCCAGTGTGCTGGGGACAGAAAGGTACTGGAGTCTGGGTGTGGGGAGGTGGGGACCTAGTGATCAGGTGCAGAAGGGAGCAGGTGAAGGGCCAGGGGCCCTGCCCTGCTCAGGCCTTGGTGGTGCTGGACTTGGAGGAAACTGCTCTGCAGGTGCCACCAACCAGACCTGGAAGGGAACCTGACTTGGTCCCCACAATGCGATGGCTTATGGTATGGGCTCTCACGTCTCCCCAGACTACGCCTCCGAAGTTCAGCTGCCTTCTCTTTGTGTCCATAACATTTTCTCATTACTTGAAAAATACCAAACAAACAAGCAAAAATGCTCCGTGTATTTGCCTAAAGCCTGCATGTTGGTTGGCATGACTTCAGAAGTGAACCGGCAGGAGGAATGAAAAGAAGCAAGGATACTTAGCATATATTTGGCATTTCCCTGCCGACACGAACACAATTGTTGGATGTCATTTTAAATAAGCCTTTTAAAGGTCACTTTAAAAATAGAATAATTGGCTTCATTGTAGAGATCATGAAAATGTACCTAACAGATAAAAATTTAAAAAAAAATCAGCTACTGTGAATATTATGTAAGTGGGTACTTGCGGTTTGGGAAACAGTTCCCTGTGGCTCATAAAATGTGCCGTGTCTTAAGCTGTGTAAGGGCTGGGGGGAAACAGGATGACCAGTGGGTGTTGGTGCTGATGAGGATGCTGACTTCAAGGGCACATGTGAAACGTTATTATAAAATAGCTTCATGACAGGGGAGAACATGCAAGAATACTTCGAAGGTAACATCCATATACCATGAGTCTTAGCTAGGTGGAAATGCGGAGTTAAAATAATAGTTATGATAAGTAGATGCTTGGCTCTTATCTACGTCCATACAAGTATGTATTGGAGGTTGCCAAAATGTGAGATTCTCATTATCTCCAGGGTCACCTCACTCAGGGAGAAAAAGAGCGTTCCATAGAGTGAGTGGGTGGGAGTGGATGTGAGAGGTGGGCTGCCAGAGGCCTCCCGAAGGTGAGGAACATGGTCAGGCCTGGGGCATTAAAAACCACTCTGCGGCTCTGCCTGAGGACGGCATGTCCCCCAGGTGTCTCACTGAACACGGCACAAGTGCACTGGATCCAAGCTACGCTTGCCAGAGCAAGGGGACTTGGAGGATGGGCTGGTCCAGGTGGGTGCTGTGTTCTCCCACGGCCAGGGCATCAGGCTGGATGATCCTCGTGTTATAACATTGAACCTGAATTGACCAGTCAGAGAAACCCTGACCCTGACCATGGTGCTCAGGGGGGAGGGGAGAGGAGGGTTCCTCTGTGGATCACCTTGGGTAGAATATTGCGAGGAGGTTGGTCCTTGAAGCTTTTAAGGTTTCTCTGAACGATCCTGGATGCTCACTCTTCCAGAAACCAGTCAAGTGTTCGCTGGGACTGGGGCTGGGGTTGGGGCCTTCTCAGTGTGCGGGCATCTGCAGGGGGTCAGTGCCCATTCCTAGCAGCACCCGCTGCTACTCAGGCGCCGCATAGGTTTGGATTGTAGCCAAGCCCTGCCAGCTTCCTCCGACGGAACTTAGGCTTCACGGAGCCGAGAACGGCACCATTTAGGCCATCTATACAAAGTTGAAGGAAAGTAATTCTAGTGTTAGTCATTAAATAGATCAATGATGCTTTGGCTACAAATACTCATCTTGGAAATAAATGCAGAATCTTATCCCGAGCTTTCTCCTCCATGGGTTTATTTTTTATACACTATTGTATTTGTCAAATTCAAGACCTTGCAATATCCAGAGCTGATTTATTTAATTTTCTCTGATGGTCATGTCGTTTCAATTTCCAATAAATGTAATTATTTTCTTGCCATTGCTTTTGTATTTAATTTCAAAGTTTTCTCTGATTTGCCCTAAATCATCCTTTACAAATGCAAAATGAAAGCTACCAGGGTTTTTCTTCTGATCTTGCCAATTATAAGTGCAACTGTAAAATCTGCTCCAAATTTTATTTGACTTAATAACCAGTTAGCTGCCACCACTTGCCTCACAGTTTGATTATCTGTGTTCGGATTCCTTGTGAAATCACCAAATGCCAGAGCTTTTATAAACGGGATGTGGTGGCTTTTGTCCTTTCCACTCTGTACTGCCCGGCTTCCCATCCCTTCCAAGACCGTTCTCCTTCTTCTGAGTCAATTTTGGATGCAGACATGTGCTTCTAGAGCAAAATACCCAGCTCCCCCTGTTATAAAGAGGGTAAAGAGACCCCAACTGATGATCGGTTCCACACACCATAGGAACCCCAGTCCTCGCTTCTCATTTTTCCCTGCTTTGTCTTTGTATGAACTCTTGTTAGGATTGAAGTTAATCCATCACTTCCGTTACTGCATCTGAAAATAATGATTATGGTGCTTTCCAAATAACTTACAGTTTGTTTGAATTGTATGTGGAATGGGGATAGGAATGGTGTATTTTCTTTCTTTTAGTGTTACCCAGGAAAATGAACTTGAAGCCAGGTTCTGGGAGAAGTCCATTTTAATTCCTTTACCTTGACTTTTCTGTGATGTTCACATTTAATTGTATCTCCCTTCAGTGGCACCCAGCCTGGAAGAGACAGGATCCTGGGGTTACAGCCTGTGGCTCGACCTCCTTTGGAGGTCAAACTTCATTTATTGATCTATTTTTGTACTGAGAATTGAACCCAGGGATACTTAACCACTTAGCTCCCCTACCCCCCCCCCACACTTTTTTTTGAAGTAGAGACAGGATCTCACTGAGTTGCTTAGGGCCTCGCTAAGTGGCTGAGACTGGCTTTGAACTTGTGATCATCCTGCTTAAATCTTCCAGCCCCTGGGATTATAGGAACCTGATTGGTCAAAACTTTTTAAAAGGAAAAGGAAAAGCCCTGAATTTGGACAATTACTTCACAGAGTGTTCTTGGCTAGGCCCTGTTTTGGGGTAGCCAAGAGAGGAAGAAGGAGTGAGAGAAAGAGGAGGGTGAAGGAGGAGGGGTGGCAAAGGTGCAGTGAGGCCAGGTCCTCCGAGGAGGCCGGCTGAACACCCTGGAGCTTCCCAGCCCAGCGATTCAGCCTGTGATTTTGGAGCACTGGCCCACTCTGCCACACAGCCCTTCCCGACTGCCCGGAGGACCCCCAGAGCTGGATGGGGCCTCTTCCTCCAGGTTCACGTGTTCTGTTGCAGAGGCCCAGTCAGCCTGCTAGGGGCTGCGATGGAGAAGCGCGTGGGCGGTGTGGCAATCCAGTGTCCACTAGGGACATGGAACCAGTAGGGTCTGTATTTGTTTATTGCAGAGACTTGGCTTAGGTGGTGGAAGGAGCTGGCCAGGCTGATGAAGTACAGGGCACCCATCAGGAAGGGCAGACCAAGCCCCGGGCAGGAGTCCGTGCTACCATGCTCTCCCTGTCACCTGTCTTCACATCTTCCTGTGGACTGTGTCAGGCCTACCTGGAGCTCCGGAACTCTGTCTTTACTGCAGGTCACCTGACTGCAGGTGTTGCTCCCTCCTGCAAGTCACACAGCTTGGTTGAGGGATTGACAGCTGGGTGCCATTGCTGAGCCAACCTGACCTCCACAAATGGCTGCACAGGAGGCTTTGGACACCCTCAGGTGCATATCCCCATGAGTATGAGTGAGGGAACAGGAGGGCAGAGGTGGAGGCGAGGGGTGGGAACACCTGCCTTCCTCAGGAAGCAAGAGTCAATTGGGGTGCCTGGAGCAGTGAACCTGGAGTGGCAATGGGCCAGGCTGGGGATGGTCGTGGATGGTGGGAGGAGAGCTGGGACTCGGCCCCTGAAGGTGCTCCATGGGGAAGTTGGAGGCTGGTTTGCGGTGGTAGAGCCGTATCAACAGGGAGGCTCTGAGGGCTGTGGAGGAAGTGCAGTGGGAGAGAATCCTCCTCCGCACCCAGGGCTGCCTTGCAAGGCCCTGGTGACCTGTCCCCATGGAGACACCTAGAAAAGTAGTAGAGACCATGGGGTCGGAAGGAGGAGGGAACCTGCCTTCTAGAAGTCACATACACCCCTGTGTGCAGCGGTCTCAGCCCTGGAGGAGGCCCAGTCCTGGAGGAGGCCCATCCCCGGGACTCATGAGTCTGGAGGGCCCAAGGGAAGCCTGGGAGGAGCCACGGTGGGCAGCACAGAGTCCCTGTGTGAGCCCCAGGGCTGCTGTTCCTAGGCAGTGCCCTCAGAGAGCCCACCAGGCCTGCCTGCTCTGTGACCCCACCCCACTCTAGGATGACTGCACTTCTGGGTGGGGACGTGGTGGCTCCCTGCTGGTTGGCTTGCTGTGGGTGTGCTCTGGGCTTCCCTGCCTGCCTCCCTCATCTCCCACCAAGAACCACAAAGACACTGGACATGACGGTCTTCTCTCGGTTCATTCCACAAGGGTTGTTGAGTATCCTGCGACCCTGGTGTGGTGGGCACGTCTGAGCAAGAACAGTGTCCCTGCCCTCAGGCTTTGTGACACATGGCTCTAGTCCTAGTGCTGGTTCAGAGGCACCTGGGTTGGAGTGGGCTTCTCTGGGGTCCTGTGGGAGCTCGTGAGCTGTGTGGCTGATGACGGGGGCTTTTGGAGATGGCGCTTCTGCAGGGAAGGCATTCGCAGGTGGCTTCTGAACTCGGCTGGTCAAGGGCCCCTTCCTGCTGCTTCATGTTGCAGCAGTTGATCACCCTGGGATGGCCATTAAGGGAAACTTATTAATCACTTATTAGTAAGCAGTGTGCCTTGAGGGTACCGCCATGTTGTGTGCTCATTCGTGCCCCCCAAATCCATTTTGTTGAAGATCTAATGCCTGGTCTCTTCCTCAGAATGTGTCACCCTCTTGGACATAGAGTGATTAGGATAGCGTGAGGTCATCAGGTGGGCCCTAATTCAATGTGACTCTGTCCTTTTGTGAAGAGGAGATTAGGGCTCTGCATGGGGTAGCGGGAAGACCCTGAGGGAAGACCGCCTCCTTGAGGCATGCTGGTCTCAGCCTTGGGCTCATGGACCTGTGAGACAGTAAGTGGGTTTCATGTGAGCCCCCCAGACCATGAGGGTCGCCAGCACAGACTCCTCCAAACCACACAATCGGACGCAGCATGCCCCCTGAGCTCCAGTTGCCATCCCAGCTCCCTCTCCTCCTCACCTTGTGCTCACCTGCTCAGCCTCCCCAATGGACAGCCCCCACCTGTTCTGCCTCTCCCACCATAGGGCCTCTGACCCCTCTGCCCAGGGAGGCTGCTGTCCTCCCTGGCTGGCTGTACCTGGGCCTCACTCTCTTTCACTTCTCATTACCCACTTGGCATCTCTCCACTCCTCCATTCTTTCCTGCTCCAGCCTCCCCCTCCCCAGTCACTTGCACTTCCTTCTCCCTGGGACATCTGACAGCTGAGGAGTCCGACCTCTAAATAGGAAATCAAGAGAGAAACTCCCCCAGCGAGGACAGCGGGCCACCCCTGCTCCCAGGGCCCAAGTCCCACCCAGGCGGGCTTCTGCCTTCCCAGGTGCAGGGCAGGTCCTCGCAGTGAAGGCGCCTGGTCACAGGGGTGGAGTTCTGGGCTCCAGGAGGGACAGCATCAGAGCTGGTGTCTGTGGACAGGAAAGGTTGGCCTCCCTAGCCAGGCTTTCCTGTGCAGGAGAGACCTCTGACCTGTGGGAATGTTTTTAATTGCCTGACCCTAATCTTTTCTCTGTTCATTTTGGCAACATTTATAAAAATTCCCTGCCCTCCACCTTTGTGTATATTCAAGAAAATTAATTTGGATGTTTGTGTTTTATATCCGTTGGTGCAAAATATTTGCTGAGATACAAATATTGTCAGACTCTAGAAGAGTGTGAGCACGTTCGGGGGTGGGAGGGGAGGGTGGTGCTTTTGGATGGGAACAGGTATTTGGGACATGGAGGTGGCAGCTCTCTGTTGTGGTTTAGATAGGGGGTGTCCCCCAAAGCTCATGCTTGAGACAGTGCAAGGAAGCTTGGAGGTGAAATGATTGGGCGATGGGAGTCTTAACCTAATTGGTGCATTGCTCCCAATAGGTGCTCACTGGGTGGCAACTACAGGCAGGCAGGGTGTGGCTAGAGGAGGTGCTCATTGGGGGCGTGTCTTTGAGGCAGGTAGTCTGTTCTAGGTAAACAGAGCTGTCCCTCTCTGCTTCCTGGTTCCATGTCCTAAGCTGCTTTTTCTATCACACTCTTCCTCCATGATGTTCTGCCTCATCTTGGGCCCAGAGCATTGGAGCCTGCTGTCTATGGACTGAGACCTCTGAAACCGTGAGCCCCAAATAAACTTTTCCTCCTCCAATTGTTCTTGCAGCTCTTTTGGTCACAGCAGCACAGAAGCTGACTGAATCACTCCCTTGTGGTTTCCGTGGGTTCCCTCCGGGGTGGGTCCTGTCGCCTCTTATAATTAGAGCCGTGGCTTTGATGGTGGGTTGCTCAGGAGATGAGCAGCCCGCACTGGGCTTTGGCATCAGGATCATCGTTAGGATGACTCATCTCGTGCTGTGTCAAGGGAGCCTGAGGCACCCTGACGTTTCCCTGGTGTCTGTTGCTGCCGGAGACCATTCTGCGGTCAGTCCCTGACTGCGACTGAGGGTCAGCGGTTGCTCAAAGTCCACGATGAGAGTTGAGACAGGACGTGCTCATTTATGTTTCTCATTTTGCTAAAATACAGAGCTCTCCACTGTGACCATCTAGTGTCAACTCTTCATTGGCATTGAGTACGTCCCTGGCCTGTGCACACGTCACACATGTCCACTGTCCTGGGAGGAATCCCTGTGCCGACAGTTGCTTCCCTCTCCCCTCCCAACCCCGGCAGCCTCTGGTCATGACTCTGCACAGTCCGTATCAGTGGCACCATAGCAGCTTGGCTTCTATGTCCAGCCTCTGCTCCTCTGTGTCTTCAGGACGCGTCCCTCTGTGGCGTGCAGTGATGTCTCATTCCCCTTGGTGGCTGAGTAGCTTTCTAGTATGTGGATGTGCATATGAATCAGGCCTCTCCTCCCTTGATGGACAACGGGTGGCGTCCATCGGGGCCACTGTGAATGTAGCTGTTGGGAATGTCCTCAGGCAGGGTTCATTTTAACACCTGTTTTAATGCTGTGGGGTGAGCCTCTGGGCGTGGACCGCGCTGGACTCTGTTTAGGAAGGGTGTTCTCCTCATTGGCTTATCTGTAGGAGCCTCTGCCAGGTTACTCCTTTGAGTGATGGTATTGGTCTGCAAGTTGAAACTTCTTCTCTTTTAAAAATTACACCTGCTACAGTTTAAATGTGGAATGTCCCCCAGAGACCCATGTTTTTAAGGAACCACCCCAGGGTGGTGCTGTTGAGAGGTGGACTCCTCAGGAGGTGGGGCCTGGTGGGAGGGAGTCATGGGACCGTGGCTGCTGCTTCTCTCTCTCTTGCCTTCTGGCCATGAAGTGGGTGCTTTGTCCACCATGTTCACCATCCTTACCATCCAGCCTCCCCACCCGGAGCCTAAAGCCGTGGGTCTGCCCCGTCTTACTAGATCCTCTGAGACTCAGAGATAAAAAAAGGTTTTCTTTTTAAAGTTGGTTATCTCAGGTATTTTATTATTGTGATGGGAAGTCCACTAATGGACTGCTTCCTCTGCAGACTGAACCCAGGGCTGTGTTTCATGTGTTCAAATATGTGGGACCTTCATGGGGAGTTGGGACCCAAGAATCAAAGTTCAACTGTGTTTGTCCCTGAGCAGGAGGGGGCCTGTCTGGAGGGAGAACACTTAATGTCAGAGACACAGAAAAACAACAACAAAACAGCCTTGAGATATTGGGAATTATATAGATCTGTGCCTTTTCTAGGAGTTCAAGGTGTCAGAATGTAGCATTCCTAATCGAGGAGACAAAATCAGTATTCATCTAGAACCTGATGAACCTGAGATGTGGAGGAGTCTCAGGGTGGTCAGGGTCTCTGTCTCCCTGGGCTGGACACCTGTGGCCCATGCTGCAGATCTGGATTCGTGCTGCACAGTGAGACAGAGACGGGCTTTGCGGGGAAAGGTGTGTGTGTGGGGGGGCTTTGCGGGGAAAGGTGTTGGGAGGCTTTGCGTGCCTCGACGCTGCTGTGCCATCCAGGTGGCACTTTTGCTGTCTGGAAATTCATGTTTACTGTTTTTACAAAGGTCTAGCTCTGTCACAGAATGGAAATACAAACAGCCCAGTCTTTTGCCACAGCCAGTGGGAGAACCCTTGCATTGCCATTTCATGTGGCCTTGGAGTGGGTGCTGTGGTGGCTGTCCAGGGCTGGCGGAGTGGACGGCTGAGAACAGCACAGGCTTACTGTCTCTCGGGTCCAGAGGCCAGAAGTCCAAGATCATGCTCTCTCTCCAGCTCCTGGACTGCTGGCTCCTCCGTTTGCAGCTCATGGCTCCAACCTCTGCCTCTGTCTTCACACACCATGCTTCCTGTGTTGCTCTGTGCCCAAGGCTTCCTCTCTTTTCTCTGAAGAAGATGTTTGCCGTTGGATTTAGAGCCCACCTGAAGCCTGATTTAATGTTCTCTGCAAAGGCTCTATTTCCAAATGAGTTTATAGTCGCAGGTCTCTGGTGTCTTTTTGTGCAGCTATAACAGAATACCTGAGACAGGTGATTTATACTGAGCAGAGATTGCCTGGCTCACAGCTCACTGTCCAGGCGCGGGTGTCTTACAGTGTCTTCACCACACGGGAAGCTGGAGGGTGAGAACTCGCCCTTCTGTGACCCCAGCCCTCCTCTGAAGGTGGAGTCCTCGGAGTCCAGTCGCCTCTTAATGATGTATCCTGTGACACTGTCACAGTGGCCCTTGAATTTCAACATGAACTTTGGGGGGGGCATTCAAATCATAGCCCAGGGGTCAGGACAGGAAAGGTCCTACTGCAGGGGGGATGGGCATGAGCTGCAGGTGGCTGGGGTGTAGATGGGCCAGAGTGGCAGGCCATCCTGGAGCAGGGATCGCTCTTTGTTTCCTCTACCTGGGGGTCTTTCTTCACCTGCTCAGCACCTCTGCCTGCTGGGTGTCTGCACACCGGCCCCTCCCTGGTGGGCTGGAGTGTGGGCAGCGAGGTGCTCAGCACAGTGGAGAAGGGCAGTGGGTTAGCTCTGCCCAAGCCGCCCAGGCCTCCCTGCCTCCCTGCCTCCCTGTGGTCCTGCAGCTGTCCCTGCCTCCTCCCACCGCTGCTCCCGAACGCTCCCCTTTGTCGAGTGGTTCAGACTGTGACTTGAACTGTGTCACGTTCTCCATTTGCCGATTTCCAAACTGCTCCACTGCAGTTCAGACCCTTCCGAGGCTGGGCAGCTGGGCCATCGTCCTGTCCACTTCTGAGTTTCCAGGTGTTGTTCTAGAATATCTCCATCGTTTCAGACAGTGTGAGAGAGAACAGGAGGCTTGCTTAGCCCAGGCTGGACATAGGGGAAATGGTTATTGTGGCCAGTGGACCAGTCCCTCAGACCTCCTGACTTTGGTCAGGTAAGGCTGACCAAAGGGCTGAGGACTTTTGTGTTGTGGGCGCTCACTGTGACACTGCCACATGGGGCAGGATGCTTGATGATCAAGAGTGGAGGTATTTTTGGATTTAAGATGCGTGAGACCTGGGTAGTCTGTGTTTAGCAGTGTGCGGGGCAGCTGGCCTCATTCTTCCTCTGTTCTGGACTCCACGGCGCTGACCACAGTAGCACATCCTTGGGTCGCCCAAGGGCCCAGCACTCCTGCTATAGCAGGGTCAGGCTGCCGTGCCCAGTGTCCACCCTGCATCCTCAGGACCCCTGCTCTGCTGGACTCTGGCCCCACCTGGGGAGTGGGATGGCTACCTTTTTCTCCGTTTGGATTACTGGCCCTCGTGAGGATGTCTGACTCTGTCCCAAATCTTCCAAAGACAGAGCACTTAATTCTGAAAGGAGAGTTTGTGAGCAATATATATATTTTAGTTCCAAAACCTCCAAATGGAATCCCTTTAATATGCGTTTTCTGGAGAAATATGTAAATTAATAATTGCTTCATACATTATTCAAGAAAAACTTATTTTGTATCACCGATAGCTCTCCTCATCTTATATAAAGATATGCTAATGGATTTAATTAAAATAATTATGCTGAATAATGTCGCCTGAACTTTACCCTAAAATAGTATCTATTAATCATCATCAGTAGTAATATTTTTAGCCAGAGAGACACTTACAACATTAAACGGATGCTAGATAGAAGCTGCATTTTTTTTTGTTGGATTAAGTTGGCAATCTCATGAGATGCATGACAATTAAATTTGCTTAGACTATAAAATTTACTTAATATCATTAACCTGGAGTATTTTAGCAATTAAAAAACTTGTAGCATTTTCTGCCCCTTCATAGTCCTTTTCTGAATTTATTTTCCCTCTGATCCTTTGGTTTCATGTGTCCCTTGTCCATCTGATTCCGTTTTGACCATGAGCTCCTAACTGCCTGGTATTGGGATAAACCCAATTTTAAGAGGGACACTCAACAACCTGTCTTTTAAGGTAAGTAGAAATGGCCTTACCAGCAGCCACCGTTCTCTCTAGTTCTACTCTGGCGTCTTTCCCTGGCTTGCGGGCCTTCTTCAGTGCTCAGGGGTGAGAGCCCTGTTGCTTCTGAGCCTGAGCGTGCACGGGCCTGAGTGTGTGTTCTCAGTCAGTGGGTCAGGACACCCGTGCGCTTGCCCCAAGCCACAAAGGCTTGCAGAATGGGACCTTTCCACCCTCAGGGGGACAGATGAAAGCTCCACCAAGTTCAAAGAAAAACTCTAGCTGAGAAGTTAATTTTGCTGGGTTTAAAATCAAATGTGAAGAAATAACTTCCTTAAAAAGGAAACATTCATTTATAGGTTCACTTATGGCCTAATGAACAGGAAACGAATAAGCAAAGCTAGACGTGGTGAGTTCATCCGAATCCTTGCCTGGGGCTCTCTGTCCTTGGTGGGGTAGGTCACTGGGTGCTTCCGCCCAGGGTCTGGGACCATGGTTCCCAACCTTGTGGGGATGGACTGAGAGGTACCCAGTCCATTCTGGGGATATCCATGGACATTGTCCCCTGTCCCACTGTCACTCCCCACACATCACCATGAGATGGCAGGTAGTCATCCACCATGGGAAGTCCTGGAGGCAGCACTGCGGGAGGCTGGCCTCTTGGTTCCTTGTGACAGTTCACAAGAGCCTGAATGATGTTTTTAAATAAAGACCTCTACTGACTTACCGAAAATAATGGAAACCAACCCAACCTGAGCAGCTGTAGATGCCCTTTGTTTCTGTCATCCTGACCTCTGTGATTTGGTGACCAGTTCTACTCAGTATCTGTCATGGAACATAGCCCTTTATAAATGAAAGTCCCCACTGAAGGAAGGCTGGGGTTTGAGAGGTCCGCAGTGAGGGTGTCCATGTTAGCATTTGCGTGTGTCCACATGCCACCTATTACACTGTGCGAGGCGGCAGTGGTCAAGATCTGTTGAGCATGGGCATTGTGTTGGGATCCTGAGCTGAGCTTACTGTCCCCAGCAGCCCCCACAGGCAGGTCTCCTAGCCCACTACCCTTCCATGCTTAGCCCACCACCCTTCCATCCACAGCAGTCCCCTGGGTGTGGGTCCTCCTACTCCACCACCCTTCCATCCACAGCAGCCCCCTGGGTGTGGGTCCTCCTAGCCCACCACCCTTCCATCCACAGCAGCCCCTGGAGGCAGGTCCTTGGAAGCACCACGGCTTTGCCTGGAAGCATTGATGGAAAATGGCACCTTCCCACACCGACAGGCTGGTGGTGGAGGCAGGCTCTGTACTCACACCTCTGGCCAAGTTGAATCACAGGAAGGCTTCTCTGGCAGCTCAGTGAGCATGAATGAGGGGCCTGAGTGGAGGCAGGGAGGCCAGCTGGGAGGCTATGCCAGGGAGAAGGTGGAGGTCCAGTGTAAGAGTGGACCATCCTCAAGGAAGAGGAATAGCTGGCACCAGGCCCAGTCCTCTGCTCTGCAGCAGGGCTCAGTAGTGCACCTCCCTTGGGAAGGGACGGGGGTTGAGGCTCCCATGTGAGCAGTGTCTGTGGGACAGCCATCAGAAGTCATAGCTGTGGGTTACATGTGTGGAGCGCAGGAGGGGGCCACCGAGGTTGGCATGAGAAGTCGGTAGCTTGTAGGAGGTAATGTCCCTGAGGGGGAAGGGCTAGGTAGGGAAACCCAGGGACCCCCACATGCAGGGTGCAACCCAGGACACTGGGAAGGAGGGTGGAGGAGACCATGGTCACCTGGGAGTGTCATGGGTGCCCTGGGGTGAGGTGGCAGCAGTGTCACAGGAAGGGTGGCATCAGAACAGGCCACCGTCATTGCGGCTCCCATTGATGGCCCATCTCTGTTGTCCTCCGACCTGGTTGCTGTACGACGTGGTATGTGTGGTTTTGGTCTGGGGAGCAGAATTCTGGGCTCCCCAGCGTCCTGGGATCTCTGGCCTCCCACGCCTCACCTTGGTGGGCGCAGCCCCTCTGAGTGTCACCGGACAAGTGTGGTATGGGAAGCCTGGGAAGAGGGCAGGGAAGCCCTCGGGAGCCCTGGCTCTCCTGGCGCTCTGCCCGTCCTGGTTAGCACAGGGCTGGGCGGCCGGGGGGCCCGGGAAGGGCAGGCCACAAAGGGCTGCCTTGTTTGTGGCCGACGGCTTGGTCCTCGTGAAGCGGTATTGATGAAGCGGCCGCAGGCGGAGGATGCTCTGTTGGGCACGGTATGAAATGACAGGAAGCCCAGTGTCCCTCACCCTCTGGACATCCACCGACTCAACGAGACGTGTTAGGAGGCGGAAAGCAATCAGCCTGTGCAAACGCTTATTATTAAATGTCACGATAAATATTTTCTAGTTTCTCAAACTGACTCTGAGGTAGTCGAAGCAGAACGTTTGAAACTGGCATGAAATTATTCCTAGTTAATGCTCTTCAACTGCAGCTCCCAGCAGATAATTGGAATCCCTCAGTTGGGTTGGCGTCGAGGGCTGGGTTACCAGCGGAAAGAGCACCCGTGGTGCCCGAGATCCTGGAGTGGAGACTTAGGGGTGAAAGTTGCCTACCTGCCTCTGTTGTCTTGCCTGGGAGCGTGGAGATGTGGGCGCGTGGGTTTGCAGTGCCAGCCTTGGAGTGGACAATGTGTTGCAAATCCTAGCAGTGGCCGTCTGAGCAGATGACCTCGCTTCTGCGCCTTCACCTTCTGGTCAGTGGGAGGGGACAATCCTGGACCTCCTCCAGAGGCTGTCAGGATGACAATGTGGCAGTTAGTGGAGCGGCCAGATACGTGTCTGGGGTGTCGGGTGCTCATGTTTTATAGATCAGGAAACTTGGACTCATTAAATGTGACTTGACTCTGGCTGCTCCGTCTTGGGCACTGGAGATGAGACACGTACTCAGCCGTCTTACGGGTATTTCCATACCCAGTAGGGGCGGGATAATCCCAGTAATACGTTTTTAATCACTTTTTAAATTAAGGTATATTTTACACCCAATAAAACACACTCCTCATTACTGGGAAGTTCTGTAGCTTCCCACAAAAGCATAACACAGTCCCCCTGCAGAAGGGTCCCTGGACCCTGGACCCTGCCCCACTGCAGACCACCCCACCCTACCTGGCCACCGCTCAGGTTTGCCCTTTCCAGGTTGGCAGGGAGTGGAATCACCTGCAGTCACGGGGTCTTTCAGGTTAGCCTAGGTTTTTCTTCCTGAGTGCATTGGAACTTCGTGGTGTGTGGCTCAGTGGCTCTTTCTATGGTACCGAGTGGAGCTCCATAGTGTGGGTTTGCCTCCTGAGGGACATTTGGGTTGTTCCTAACTTTTATCAATTGTAAATAAAGCTGCTCTGAACTTTCCACTTGCAGGGTTTTGGGAACGCAGGTTTTCTTTTCATTTGAGTTAAGACGTAGGACTGCAGCTGCCAGCCTTGCGGGTCGCTCATGGCTCATGCTGAGACCACCATGTTCTTTTCTAACATCCTTAAATATTTTGGCACTCAGACCAGCAGCGAGTGCAAAGGGCTTTTGTCTCTTGTTTGTAGCTCTCTAATGGATGGTCGTGGTGCCCTTCCCTGAGGAGCAGTGGTGCTGAGCATCTGGCTCCATCCTTATCTGCCATCCGTGTGTCTTCCTTGGAGAAGTGTCTCTTCAAATCTTTTGCCTTTTTTCTTTTGGTGGTGGAGGATTGTTTTCTTATTGCTGAGCTTTAAGAGCTCTTGGTACATCCTGGATACCAATCTCCATCAGATCCCGATGTGCGACGACCTTTAAGAGCTCTTGGCACATCCTGGATACCAATCTCCATCAGATCCTGATGCGCGATGACTCTACCCATGTGTGTGGCTCTGGCTTTGTTATCTAAACAGTGCTTTCAAAGAGTCGAAGCTCTTTGTTTTGGATGTTTTCATTTAAAGATTGTGTGGTTAGTGTCACATCTTTGAAATCTTTGCTTAACTCAAAATCACAAGTGTTTTCTTCTACAGTTTCATAGTTCCAAGTCTTTCCTTTAATATCTGCATTTGAAATTAACTTTGGTACGTGCTCGATGTGTGGAATGGAATTTATTTGGTGTTGGGGACAGTGGACTTTTGTAGCAAATGCATTGACTGCATTTGTTTGGGATGTTTTTTCCATTTTTTTTTCTTTTTCTTTTTTGGATCCCTGGGTATTAAACCCAGGGCCTCCTGTGTGTTGGGCTTCATCCCCAGAATAGTATTTTTAGAGTGAGTTTCTGTCCAGTTGCTTTGGGAGAACAGTAGTACAACTGTTTACGTGTGGGTGTGATGTCTTCCAGATTGCAGAGTGCTGTCCTGTTGTCTTTCCCAATCGAGTCTGAGCTTTAATGCCGTCCCTTGGTGCATCTGGCACAGGCCAGTTTTCCTTCACGGAGAGAGAACTAACTCAGCCTGAGAGAAGGAATTAGAGTCACATCTGCAAGGCCGGTCAGACTGCTTAAAATCCAGGAAGTTTCCCCAGCCATGTGTAGCAGAGGCCTTGGGTATGTGGCATCCCCCAAATTGAATCTCAGTGCCAGCTCAGTTCATTACTAGCTTTGTGAACAGGGCAGAGTAATTAATGGCTCCATTGTCACTTGCTTCTTCCAACACAGCTAACTCCCCGTAGTGGGTCTGTTAGAATTAGCGCTGAGCTACACAGGGTCCCAGCCCGGGGCCCGGCGGGCAGTGGGATCTGTATTCCATTACTGCACGGGTCGAAGCTGTGTTTTCATAGGGGATGCAGAATTCGTTACTAGAGAACAAAGTAATTCTGTGACTAGGGGTACACACGCACGCAGGAGAAGAGTTTCGGCTGGAGTGAAGCCACTTCATCTGCATTGATGAACGGAAGGGGGTCTTCTGGGGTCGGTCTCCGTTTCATTGCATGAGGATTTGTTAGGAGGCCAGGTTGTACGTGGCGCCCCGTGGGCTGGGCGTGGGTTTCCGTTGCTGTCACTTGTGGTGTCTTGCGTCACACATCCGTGTGCCACCTGCCCTTCTGTGGATCAGAGGCCGTCTTTGCTCTTCTCTCCTCAAGCTCAGCCATCAGTCTCTGGCCTGAAGCAGCCTTCTCTTCTTGCTGTTGGTGGTTCTTGATGGGAATTAGAAATTTTGCCAAGGCTGGCCCGTGATGGCTCAGTCCTCTCTCCTCTTGGTTTGCAGGGGGCAGCCCTGAAGTACTTGCCGACCATCGTCAACGACGTGAAGCTGGTGTTCGATCCCAAGGAGCTCAGGTAACTAAGCGCGGGGCGTGCTCTCCTGGCCGGCCTCCTGTGGCTGCGTGTCCTCTGCAGCAGGCTCGGCCTCTGCCCCGGGTCTGCGCCGTCAGCGCCCTGGATGTCCTGGAGTGTGGGCTGCAGTGCCTGACACTTGCTGATTATGACTTTGTGTGGGAAAGAGGTCACCCACCAGCAGGCACTGGGAATAGGACACCTGTTGGGAATTTTGCTCACGTTGGGTTTTGAATGTCAATACGCGGCTGTTGGGTTTTTTTGTTGTTGTTGTGCGTTTTTTCTTTGTTTTGTTTTAGTGTTTAGCACCTAGCAAACCTCACACAGGAGCTCTCCTGTTGTGTCACCTCCTCTTCTTTATAACTGGTTCTCATGAGCTCCTGAATGAGGGGCTTCTGAATAAGGGTCTTAAGAACCTCAGGCAGAAGAATCAGACAAGAATTTCTTTTTCTTTTTTCTTTTCTTTCTTTTTTTTTTTGCCATGCTGGGGATCAGACAAGAATTTTTTTAAAAACCCCAAAGGCAAACTGCAAGGGAGATGACCTCTGGCCTTTCAGATGGAGGAGTGAACCAGGGATCAGGTCCTTCCTTTTACCCCGGAGCATGCCACCCTTTGTGTCCCTGCATATCTTCTTGTGTCATTTATAGTTCCTGCTGTTTTCTGAGGAGAGCTGCCAGAAGCAGGGGATGTGACGTTTGTAACCGTAGTTCAATGTTGACATGATGAACCACACGCATTGGCTGGCACCATTTACACCAGCCCAGAAGACCACCTGCATCTGGAACAAGGCCATTTTCCCCTGAGTTTGTTTAAACTGAACAACAAACAGCCATCCTTCCCGTACTGTGTGTCCAGCCCAAGTCATTTCTGCCCTGGAATGGATGGGCAGTGGCTCAGCGAGGAGATCTGATATGTCCAAGGATTTTCTGTCCAGCAGGAACACATTTATTTTCTGTTCCTGGGGCACTGGCCACATGATCACAGCTGAGCAGGCCCTCATTGATAAGGAGAAACTGGTGGCCCCTGGGTAGTGTTCCTCCCAGTGGTCCCTGTAGAGTCCTTTCCATGGAGCATGGATCTTAACGAATGTCCCCTGAGATGGCAGCATCAGTACCCTGGGAACTTGTTTGGACAAACCCCAGATTTCTCCCCAGACCTTCTGTATAAAAACAGTGATCCAGCTATTTAGTGTCATGAAGACCTCAAAGACTTCTTATGCACGCTTGAGAACTCAGGGCTGCGTCTGGTGGGGTGTGGCCATGCTCGGCTTCCACCAATCTTGTGTGCATGAGGTTCAGCCCCTGTCCATCAGA
>JAJEJO010002816.1:856030-910848 GCA_020662805.1 Glaucomys volans | reverse complement strand
GCGTTGATTTGACAAAGCACAAGCAGAAACAATTGTAACAGCCAATTCTAACAGTATTAACCACTCTATCAAATGTCTGGATACTATCTGTAAGGAGAAGGTCATTCAAGCTCAAGAGGAAATAACAGTACAACAGCTAGTGGCTCCGTTTGGGTTCCATCAGGAAAGAAATGGTCAGCCTAAAGAAAAGTGAATTTGCAAATCTGAGAGCACAGTATGAAAAAATAAAAATTAAATTAGACCAAGTTAAACAACAACTAACAAATGAAACCAGTAGAATCAGAGCAGATAATAAATTAGACATCAATCTAGAAAGGAGCAGAGTAACAGATGTTTACAGATCAAGAAAAGCAACTTATGGAAGCAACCATAGATTTACCAGAAAGGATACTCAAACCAAAAGTGTTATTTCAGAAACAATTATTTCAATTGACATTGAAATTGCTTCCTTAAAAACACTGATGGAGTTAAACCTGAGACAGTTTGTCATCTTGCAGCCTGTGTTCTCTTGCCAAGCAATAGCACTGGGATTTTACATTCTGGAAGTACTACTAATGATCCTGCTCTTGGCTCTGTAGAACACTACACCAGGACAGAATTTCTTTGAACATTTTCAGGTGTAGCAGAAACTTACTAATATTCAAAGTACATATGGACTAAAGCGTTTTTAAGTATTTTATCTTTATTTTATGTCTGTATTTTATGTTGAAAAGCTGTTTTCCAAAACCTGATTTGGGATAGAAGAGCATTTTGTTCTTATCCTTTTGATAGTTCATAGAAAATGAACTGAAGTTTTCTTGTATTTGCTTGAAGAACTTTGTAAATAGAATAGATTTTTTTTGGTTTGTGCTGCACATTTGAAAACTATTCCCTAGCCTACATGCTTATTGGATTTAACATTCCTGATGACTACTGCACAGTTAAATTTTTGTATAAAAGATTATTATAACAAGAATGTAGCAAAGGTGATTATTTTGCCTTCTAAACAAAAGATGTGCAATGTAGACATTGTACTGTACTTGAATAAAACTATCCTTAAAAATAAACCATTCCCCCAACTCTCTCTTTCTTAGCCAATGGACTAAGCAACTTTCACAGCCCTGGCTCATCAGAGGGTACTTGGAAGTCCAATGAATCTGAACTCCCAGAACTGCCCTTGAGGGGAAAGGGAGGTGTAGCGGGTAGAGCCCACGTGATTAACCAGCCTCTCTCCTACAGTCCCAGCATCAACTGGCCACTCTCCTTAAACTTAACTTTGTCTACTTTGGCCTAGAGAACACAGGATTTGCTTAGTGAAACTCTGAAGTCAGCTGAGGTTAATGTTCAAACTCCCCAAAAGATGAACTATGAAGAGGGAATGAAGTTTTTATAAGGCAAACAATTTTGTTTGTTGCTTCAAAATATGTGTAGGGAAATAAGAGAACTCATTCTGAATAATTCTGTTAACAATACCAAGGTAGAAATTATGTTTCATCCCCTGTTCCCAGTCCCAAGAGGGAAGAAATAAATTCAGGGATTTCAGGGTAGGGAGGGAGAATAAGCTGTGACTTCTGCAGCCTCCTGCCAGATGCCTCTGAGCAAGGGACTCAAAGTGGACGTGTTACCATTGGCATGTGCCATTGTCCCCAAACACATGTGAGGCAATGTCAGCACTTACTTCTGGCTCTAAATTGAAAAAACACTTCCTCTTTCTGCCAGCACCATTTTCCCTCCCACTTACCCCCGGAGACTGACACAGTTTCCATTCCAAGGAGCCCGGTAATGATTCCAAGGAGACTGGGTAACATATTCCAGAGAAAGAGCTGGCGGACAGCGTGAGACCAGCACAGAGCTCAGTTTAGGCTGAAATGAATTAGGAAACATTCTTAACTTGGTCTTTGAAGTTTTTATTGCCTTATCATCAAATGGCTTCTCTTCTTTGGCTGTACATTGATTTTTCTGACTATGAAAAAGTGTTTCATCTCTTCTATGATAATCAAATACAGTCTCAGTCTACAGGCACCTTCCTTTTTCTGAAATATATTATTCCACCATTACAAAATTATCCCACACTCCCCATTTGACAGAACCTTCATACGGCATTAGTTTTTTTTCTAATATTATTTTTCTATCATCTTTATTCCAAAGGCTTCCATTTCAAACATGTATCTGCAGGGGATTATGTCATTGTTTGCCTTTGCTCTTGTCAAAAGTGTATTTTCTGAGCGCTTCCTGCCATTTGTCCTGATCCATGCTACTATTTGTCAAAACATCACCTCTGAAATTGCCAGTTTCTCTAAGATGCCAAAAAACATATACATTTCTTGTCAACGAAAAGTTAAGCCATTATAAATCCCACAGGGGTTTCAAAATGAAGTATACTTGGAATTTTTCTTCTTTAAGAATGATGTGTTAAACTTGTGGCAGAATATTTTGTCAATTTGCTCTCTAACCCTTGGCACATTAGAAAATAGTGACAAAAAGTCACTTGCCTATGTATTTGCACAGTGTGTGATATGGAAGCCAACCTCGCATATGGTTCAGTGTTCATACCTCAGTGGAAAATTGGATTAACATCTGCCATGTGTGGGGAAGTAATGTTAGATCCAGAATAAGGAATCCCCATCCTACAACTGCTGTGGCTTGATTGGCATCCTAACAAGTCTGTTAGCTTCCCTTTGCCTAAGGGAGCTCATTTGCAGTCTAATCATGTCTTGAGTATCCTAGACAGTTTCATCCTTAACTTGGACTTTGCAGTTGCTTGGTGTCGTTCCCATCCACCTTTCCTTTGTTCCTTTACTGTGTTGGTGATGGCTTTAGCTAATCAGCTTTAATACCAATATTCCTGGAGCTCAGCTCCAATGTTCTTCATCCAAACCTTTCATTGACTGGGCATTATTTATCTAGAAGTTTGGGCCCTGGGAATGCTTATCAAAATTCCCTACGACTTTTATAAATCTTTGGTTTTGCTCTTTTCTGAATGTACCGTGTCCCTTTGTATTTTCATAGCATATTGCATGCTGCACAGATGTCTGTCTTATTGTTGTACTAAATGTTAATGTTCCTAAGGATAATTGCTACCATTTAGTCACCAAGTATTCTTTGCCATGCACTAAGATACTTTATATCCATCATCCCTAGATTTTCTAATAATGTAAGGTGAATATTATTGTCTTTTTCAGATGGAAAGACAGATTCAGAAGAAGTTTAATGTTCTCAATGTAATATGGCTAGGATGTGCTTCACATCACGTGGAAAAACACTAAATTGAATGAATGATGCTGGCACTTGCTTAGCATTTATAAACATGAATGAATGGTGCTTTTATCCCTTTAATACAGCTGCCTTACTTTAAATAGCAGCCACCAGGTGGCAGTAGTTTACCATGGTCATCTGGTCTTTCACAGGATTCATGAGTGTTGGAAGGCATTTCAGATTATCTGACAAATTTTAGTTATTCTCTTAAAAAAAATTAAGTTGTACGAGGTTATTCTATTTATTCAAGATCTGTTATTTTAAAAAAGGTAGAACTTGGATGTAAAACTTCCCAAGTTTAAATGTGCCTTGTCAATCTATTTATGTTTTCTTCAAAACAATTTATAGTTTATAGTGATATTACCTCACTTCAAGATTTACTATAAATGTATAGTTATTAAGTCAGTGGACCCAGAAACAGACCCACACAAATTCAGTCAAATAATCTTTTAAAAAAAAGCAAAGACAACCCAGTGTTTCTGGAAAAACTGGACATCTGCATACCAAGAAAAAACAAAACCATTGACACAAACCTTACCAAAAAACACTCCTTTCACAAAAAGTGGATAACAGACTTACATATAAAATACAAATCTATAAAACTTCTAAAAGTAATAGAAGTTCTTGATGATGCTGGATGGAGATGATTTCTTACATACTAAGAAATAATTGATTAAAAAATAAAGAAGCTGGGTTTCATTAAAATATTAAAAACTGCTTTTTGAGAGACACTGTCAAGAGAATGAAGTCACACTTAGAAATATTTGCAAAAGACATATCTGATAAAGGTCTGTTATCTAAAATACACAAAGTACTCAAAACTCAACAAGAAAATTAACAATTCGATTAAAAAAATTAGCCAAGGCTGGGGTTGTAGCCCAATGGTAGAGTGCTCACTTGGCAAGTGTGAGGCACTGGGTTTGATTTTCAGCACCACATATAAATGAAAATTTGGTATAGTTTCTTTGGAAGACAGTTTGGCAGTTTCTCCCAATATTAAACATACTCTTACCATGTAACCCAGCAAACACACTCCTTGGTACTTACCTGCAGGAGCTGAAAATGTATGTCCACACCCAAGTCTGCACATGTATATTTATGGTAACTTTGTCCATGATTGCAAAAACTTGGGAACAACCAAGAGGTCCTTTAATACATGAATGAACTCACTCTGGTAAATCCAGACAATGGGATATTATTTGGTGTTTAAAATAAGCTATTAAACCATGAAAATGGAAAAAATTTATTATGCATATTATTAAGTGAAAGAAGCTGGAAATGTAGCTCAGTGGGTAAAGTGCTTGCCCAGCAAGCATTAAGTCCTGGGTTCAAGTTCAAGTACTGCAAAAAAGGAAATAGTGCCAAACTTAAAAAGCCACATACCCTGATTCCAACTACATGGCATTCTAAGGAGACAGAAAAAGATCAGGCGTTGCCAGGGCCTGGTGGGGAGGTAGAACAAGAGCTGAATAGGAAGAGAACAGATCATTTCTAGGGCAGTAAAAATATTCTATGGTACAATAAAGATAGACTCGTCATGATAAATTTGTCCACGGAACGTACACCAAGAGTGTACCCTAAGGTAGTTTACCTTTGGTGAAAATTACTTGTCAATGTAGGGTCACCAATTTTAATAGATGTACCATTCTGATGAGATGCTGATAATGGGGGAAACTATGTATGTGTGGGAGCAAAGGGAATGTGGAAAATCTCTGTACCTTCCTCTCAATTTTGCTGCAAACCTAAATTGCTCTGAAAAGAAGTCTCTTAAAAGTTGAATGAAAAATGAGCCATTATAACCATCATTTAAGTAGACATTATAGAACATGACACTAACAATGTAAGGGTTAAAAAACCTGAGACTCTTCTAAAATGAAAGATACCAACACACAAATTAACCTAAACGACTTCTCCAAAGTTAATACTAATCTACACCTTAGTGCAATTGCACAAAACCAAAACATGTACAAAGACATACTTAAAACCAACCAGAAGGAACACTGATAAAATCTTAGTATTGAGCAATGGAAACAAGATCTAAAAATTCATGATTCCATTTATATAAAATTCAAAAAAAAACCAGTCACAATGAAATTTGACTTAGGTGGCAAACTTTAAAGGAAATTAGTTTAAAATGTCACAAGAATGGTTAACTCTTAGAACTGCTATATATTTAAGGAATGTACTCCTAGCACGGTGGACATATTCTGCTTGGTTACTTTGGTAACAGTTACTTAGGGGTTCTAATTTTGTAATCACTATACTGTACACTTATGCATATATATATACATAAAAGACAATGTTCTGATTTCACAAAAATTAGTCTCCAAAGGTCCTGACTATAATATATTCTTCCATGTTTTTATTGGAATTTTGTTAGAATTCTAAGGTAAGTTTCATGAGCCTGCCCCTAAGCCACCACCATTTTACTGGTTAATTCCTAACTCCAGTCCAAATCACATAATTAAGACTTATTCATCTTCTGCGTCTTTAAAATGTAAGAATGTCTATTCTATTCCAAGGACCTTTTCTAGCCACTTACCACCAAATTTCTCCCATTCCCATAATACAATTGTCTTCTTCAAACAAAACATCCTGGGGCCCACATTTGCACCCATGGACATGGTTTAAAGCCCAGAAGAGCTTCCTATCTGAGCATATTCTTTAAAGCATAGTACTCAAATGGGAACATATTCTATGTATGAACAAACTAGAGCAGGACTTTCAACAACCATATCGTCCTCCATTTCGCTGACCTCTACCACTTTAGATTCTGCAAAGAATATGGGCTCAAAGCCAAAAGGACCTGAATTTTAACAGTGGTTATGATCTGAATGTGTCCCCCAACTCACAGGTTGGAAACTAATCTGCAAGACAACAGTATTGGCAAGTGAGATGTAATGGGAGGTGTTCAGGTAATAAGGAATGCCCTCATGGATTAATGACATTAAAGTTTACAGGAGTGGCCTCTTTTGCCACAAGTCACAACATTCCTCTTCTCTGCAATAAGCAATTAAGTGCCATCCTGGAACCAATAATGAACCTGCTGAAACCTGTCTTAGATTTCCTACCCTTCCTAACTAGGGGCCAATACATTCCCATTCATTATAAATTAACAAGTCTCAGGTTTGTTGTAATATCACAAAGCAAACTAAGCCAATAGTCACCATTAGCTGAAATGTTACTAAAACTGAGCCTACTTTTGTCATCTAAAAAATGGGTTTTATCTCATAGATGTGCTATACAAAAAGAAAGAAGCTACTGGGCGTGGTGGCGCACGCCTGTAATCCAAGTGACTTGGGAGGCCGAGTCAGGAGGATCACGAGTTCAAAGCCAGCCTCAGCAACTTAGCGAGACCATAAGCAACTCAGTGAGACCCTGTCTCTAAATAAAATACAAAATAGGGCTGGGGATGTGCTTCACTGGCCGAGTGTTCCTGAGTTTAATCCCCAGTTCCAAAAAAAAAAAAGAAAGAAAGAAATAAGCTGTTAGGTGCATAATAGATCTTCTAATAAGCAATTACATACCTTAACAGTGTAAATTAAGACAATATCACTAATGAAATTAGCCAAATTTGTATATGCATGTTTGAGTATCACAACAAATCCCACTACTATGTATAATTATAGTGTACCAAAAATCAAATTTTTTTAAAAAACCCTCTTAGTAGTCACATGGTTCTTACTGAATTTGTACTGGTCAGGTTTCAGTTGTACATTAGAAAATACACTGGCTAGTTCAACAGAAAACGATTTAACTAAATTTATTGACACAAATAATTTAACACATATTCATGTAAATATGTAATTCAAACAATCATGATATTTACCCAACATGTGTTGTCTATACAATTTTTTAAATGCTATGTCCCAATGAGTTGATTATGACCCACAGATGAAAAATTACATTGCAGGGCATTAAATGGACTAAAAAACCCAACAAACGGGCAAAAGTAACATTGTCTTATGCTTCCAGGAACCAAGTTGCCAAAACTGTGGCCACTCCAGAAGTATTCCATCTATATGACCCACACCCTCAAACAATGCTTGAGGAATCTTAGCGTATCTGATCAACAAAATTTAAGTGATGTCCAAAATGTTGGTGCAAAGAAGTCTGAGAAATAGACGAAGGTACACTAACAAAAAGTTACAAATCATGCCAATTCACATGAACAGCCTTGTATCTCAGTGAAATGCTTATATATATTTACTCAAGCTAGGTAGAAAAACCCAGTGACCCAAGTATGCACACATACACATTTATTTTATACCTATTAAGTTGCATATTCTCTTAAATACAGCTACTCTAGTGAAGGAAACTCGGAAGTACAACTAGCAAAATTTGCTTAATGGGATGAAATTCAAAGGAACAAATCAACTGTAAATTCTCAAGTGATATTTCACTTTACAAACATGAATCCAGGCAACCCAGAGTCTAACTAAACTGAGGACTGAGAATTCTCTTCTTCCTTCATATAGATTCTTAATATTAAAAAAAAAAACTTAAGATTTATGCCCATGGAGAGAATAACAAGGATAACAAGGAGTAACTTTAACTCTTCCTTCTGATATTTTAGTCTGGCTTATGCAATAAGTTTTATCTGTGAAAGAATTCAAGTTTATTGAATAAAAATCATTGATTATAAAGCAATTTAAGCACAACAGGTTGAAGGGTTATCATTTATTGAATATTGTTTTAAAATCTGAAACTGATATACATTTGATTTTTTTTTAATTTTGCATTAGATCACCACAAAACATTTACACACACACAACCTTGAACTATAGAAAATACAGGAAAAAGTTTCCATGTGATACTACAGAGGAACTCTTTATCATAAAAAAAAAATTTTAGAAGCTAAAACTAACTTTTACAGACATGCAAAATACTAACGCTCTTTAAGCAGAAAGCTTAAGAAAAGTAACATTTTCATTTTCTATACTTGACCTAAATTTTAATTCTGTCCAGTAGAACCAAAACCTCCTGAACCCCTTTCAGTGTCATTCAATACCTGAAAGAAAAGTAATAAGGCAGTTAATTTTGGAGCCTCTTCCAGTTTTTTTATCTAGCCCCTAATACAAAACTTTAAAGATTTCAAAAAGCTTAAATTTTAAAGACTCCACAAATTAGAAAATTGGATATCTTTCCAAAAACCTAATATTAAAATTTCACCATATATTAATTTATTATCCAAAGTGATGCTACATAATATGTACTTGAAAAATATGCCAAGAGCTGGGTATAGTGGTGCATGCCTGTAATCCCAGCAACTCAGGAGGCAGAGGAAGACTACAAGTTCAAGGCCACCTCAGCAAGACCCTAAACAACTTAGCAACTCTATCTTAAAACACAAAATAAAAAGGGCTGGCAATGTATTTCAGTGGTAGAGCACCCCTGGGTTCAATTCCTAAAAAAAAAAAAATATCGAAAAAAAAAATATTGAAAACTAAGATTTTAAGTCTGATATACTAGCTAGCTACAAATAGCATATTAGACCCTCTAAGCTGTATCTTTTCTTCACTTGCAATGTTGTATCATTCAGTATTAAGTTTTTATAACACTTACTTGAACTTCTTCTATATCTGGATAAAAAATCCGTTCACAAATGAGCTGTGCTATTCGATCACCCTTTTTTACTTCAAAGAAAAAAAAAGTTTATTAGTGATATTTTATTTTATTCATGTACTCTTTATCTTGCCTTATTAATTGAGTATTAGAGGAATATTACTGACAAACTCAGAACATTCACTACATTTATGTGAATACATATATATCCAACATACCTTCAAACTTTTCTTTGCCAAAATTAAACAGCACAACACCAACATTTCCTCTATAATCTTCATCTATGACACCAGCTGGAGGAAAGAAAAATAATGTTGATTTATGCTATCAAAACATCATGAGTGTAAAATTACCTTGAAATCATTCTTATGTAGCTCTGAGACTTCTAGCCTTATAATTTCAATAAGTGAACCTTGCATTGGCACTATGTAAAGCCTCAAAAACAAAGAAATGGTATAAGTAAAATGCGGACAAGAATTTAGACAATGGTTCCTAATTTCCAATCTGTCACCCTTATCAAATGGTGACCATTTCCTACTTTAAGCAAAGAATAGCAATTACCATCTCTAAAGTAGTATAAATATCCACTGCACACTTGCCAAAAAGACTAGGAGAAAATTATGATTTGGGATTCAAAGACCTTTCCTGGGAGCAGGTTTTCACTACTATTGATTGACATGTGACCAAGTCATAAATAAAAATGTCAAAAAACAGCCGGGCGTGGTGGCCAGCGCCTGTAATCCAAGCGACTGGGGAGGCTGAGTCAGGAGGATCTCGAGTTCAAAGCCAGCCTCAGCAACTTAGCAAGGCCATAAGCAACTCAGTGAGACCCTGTCTCTAAATAAAATACAAAATAGGGCTGGGGATGTGGCTCAGTGGCCAAGTGTCCCTGAGTTCAATCCCTGGTTCCAAAAAAAAAAGTCAAAAAACCTAAAGATCCACAGAATAAGTTAATGCTTACACTGTTAAGCAGCAGTCTTAAAAACACTCCATTTTTACAATAAAAAGGGAGCTGAACTTTTCAGTTCATATCCTTCCTCTTCTTTTAATTTGAACCACCAGTCTTTCTAAAATTACAAGCTCTGAGAAGATATTAGCACATAGTTAATAATGAGTACACTTACATGTACAATTAGTGTTTGAGATTATGAAAACATGAATAGCAAATCTTTGCAGGAAAGTTAAGCCTGGTTCCAGCCATGGTCCAGAGAACTACACTGACCAGATTTGATATAATTTGTCTTTGGGTCAAGGACTAAAAATGTTACCATAAAGACAAATACAAGTAATATAGGTACACCAGACCTTCTCATTTCTTTTTATATTGAAACCTAATTCATATATAATACATTCATCCATTTAAAGTATATGATCCCAAAGTTCAGTGTATTCAATGTTGTGCAATCAACACTATAATGATTTTAGATTATTATTACCCTAAAAGGAAACCTATTAGTAGTAGTAACCTCCCCCCTACCAAACTTCCTATGATACATACTAATTCTTTCTGCTGTTATGAAAAACTCGATAGGATTCATATGAAACTAATGGAATAAAGCTCCATTTTACATCTGACTTCTCTTTATTAATACTCTAGCTCTGCACCCGCCCCCCGCCAAAAAAAACTCTAATGAAGCAGGGAATAAAAACAGGACTTTAGCTTGATGGGTACAAAGGCTAGTTGGCCATATTAATTATTTTAAGGTCAAATGAAAAAAAAATAAGGATAAAGGTAATTCTAACTATATCCTTTCAATTTTCTCATATGGAAAAAGATGGGCTGGGAAGCAAATTCTTAATTCTACCATGGGGAAAAATACTCAGAAAAACAAAGATTTTAGATTTTTCTAGTAGATTACAGAAGTTCAAATGTATTTTATGAAAGAATTACTAGGGACAAAAAAAAGTGAACTTAAACACTTCTTAAAAGGTTCCTGATGCAACATTTACAAACTTGAAGATAAAATTTTAACAGTGAGGACTAGCATAAAAAGGGGCTGATTATGAGTCAGAAAATGCCTATTAAGAAGGCACGTAGGGCTGGGGATATAGCTCAGTTGGTAGAGTGCTTGCCTCATAAGCACAAGGCCCTGGGTTCAATCCCCAGCACAGGAAAAAAAAACAAAAAACAAAAAGGCACTTAAAAATGAGCTGACAAGGCAATTCATCTTATGTCTAGACTGAAGGAAATGGTCTACTCTTTCCTAGTGGTACAGCAACAAAATTTGATCAATTCAAAGAATATTAAATCCTAGTTTCTTTCCCCACTGCCAAATGACCATTAATTTAGTCCTTAATAATTATGAAAAGAACTGATACAAAGATGGGACCAGCGGTTTCT
Source organism: Glaucomys volans (assembly GCA_020662805.1). Classification (NCBI taxonomy): domain Eukaryota; kingdom Metazoa; phylum Chordata; class Mammalia; order Rodentia; family Sciuridae; genus Glaucomys; species Glaucomys volans. The sequence continues at coordinate 899,708 of JAJEJO010002816.1, read as the reverse complement.
CATATAACTACACAGAAAAAGTTCTGACTGTAGAAATGATTTAGCTTAGATTTAATGAAGAGACCTTTTTGTATAGAGCGTATTGTTCCATGCTGGTACATCTGAGATACAGGGTAGTAACTCATCCACCTCAAATGAGTTTGGGAAAAACAATGTGGACTGACTGTCTTTGGGAATTCTTTTGTTTCTACTTTATTAGAAAAATTTTAAATTACTCAAACGATAGCAATACATATAAAGTAAAAGTAGCTAACATTTTCTTACCCTTAGATAGCCAATGTCACAGTAACACACATCACCTTACCTTTTCCATTAAAAATACTAGACATCCTTTGAAATTAACATATATAAACCTGCCACTCTTTTTAGATACATGTAATAGAAATATAGTACCATTATTTCCACTGTAACCATTCTCTTACATCTCAGACATGCAGGTTGCTTTCAAATTTTTGCTATAATAAACAAAGCAGCCCTTGACAAATACCCCAGGATAAGTGCTTTTTATCCTCATCAAAGATTCCAAAAAGCACTTTCCTGGGTAAAAGGGTGTGTTTTTTTGTTTGTTTTTCTGGTACTGAGGATTGAACCCAGGGGCACTCGACCACTGAGCCACATCTCCAGCCCTATTTTGTATTTTATTTAGAGACAGGGTCTCACTGAGTTGCTTAGGGCCTTGCTAAGTTGCTGAGGCTGGCTTTGAACTTCCGATCCTCCTGTCCCAGGCTATCCTTGATAGGGCGATGGTAGCAGCTTTCAAATTCTGGCCAATCTGATCAGTAAAAATGGTACCTTATTGCTTTATTTTGAATTTCCCTGATGATCAGTGATGCTTAATTTCTTTCACTCCATGCGTACTGGACATTTGCATGTCCTCTTCTATATTTTGTCTACATATTTTTTCTCACATATTCTTGTATGAGTTGCATATATTTGTTGCCTTAAAAAAAAAACAAACCTTTGTAATATTTTCTACCATACAATAATACTCTTTTTTGGAAAGGGCCCTGCTGTACATCTGTAAAGTTGTCTTGTCAGTAACACTCGAATAGTTAGGAGTCTTCAATTCTACAGGGTCCAGTGACCTACTAAGGTCTTTATGCTTGGAACAGGAAAATAAGAAAAGTCTTTAAGAGACTAAAAGAAATGAAATTGTTTAAGGTCATCAAAAATATGGCAGAAAAAAAAAAATGTTCACTTAAAAGTTGTTTTTAGTATGAATGCCAATGTTGTACAAAATTCAATAGGTTTTAGTTCAACTACTGCACAATTGCCACTTGACTTTCAGGAAAAACAAGATTTATTCATTCTCTGCATTAAGGATATAAACATCAGAGATATTTCTTTTCATGAGAAAGCAGAAAGTATCTTGAAGTTATCACTGGAAAAATCATGCATTGGAACTGGCAGAGTGATTAACTGACTTCAGGCACAAGTTTTATTGTGTCAAGCCTTTGGCATGTCATATGCTGGAAACCTTTAGTGAAAACTATCCACACCTACCAGATGTGAATTTTCAACAGAATCCTGCATACTCAACTTTTCCCTTTGACCCTTATTTATAGGCTGGGATTTCTAACAATCTTCCCCTTCAGAAATAAAAATTTTTGCCAACTCTGATAATCTTGTGCCTAACAGACATTTTAAAGATATCTCTGCATCCAAGAATCCACCACAATGCAATTTTATGAATAATGCCATACCATCCACCAGGTAAATGATTTTTTTAATTACATGAATTTTCTCCCAAAGGGTGTTGTTTTAAACAAAGTAAAAGTTTGTAAGAGGAAAAAACAGTCTCCACATTTACAACAACAAAAAAACACTGTTAAGTTTCTAGGAGAGAAATAATTTATAATTTAATACATGACATGAAGGATGTCATATGGTTTACATAATCATTAATCCTCTAATACTTCAGAGACAAGCACACCAATTTCTATTATACAGATGAGAAAACTGAGTCTCAACATGTTTCTTCCAAAACAACCCTTTTGAAATTTTTTTTTTTCAGCTGTTCAGTTACAACCAGTAGTATTGGTTAAAACAATAACCCTTTCACCTTTGATTATCTAAGCATTTTATTCTTGTTTTATTATAAATGAAATTTTTAGTTTTTGTTTTTTATTAACCTGCAGAAGTTCTTATGTTCTAGACTTCCAACCTTTGTAAGTGTTTGTGCTGCAAAAAAAAAAAAAAAAAAAAAAAAAAAGAAAAGAATATTTTCTGTGGCTTCTTTTAAGACTCTCTACAAAGTCTTAATAAATACAAGTTTGTAGTATTTATGTAGCCAAATACATTATCCTTTCTTGACGATAAATCAAAAACTTTTTGTGTCGTGTATAAAAAATCCAAGATCATTTTTAAAATTCTCCTGTCTGGGCTGGGATATACCAAGCCCTGGGTTCCATGCCTAGTACCACACATACCCCTCTATAATCTTTTTTGACTCTCTTTCATTGTTAGGACTTTTATCCACCTACCCACCTAGAAATGTTCTCTGTGTATGGTGTTAGACAGAAATACAACTTTACATTTTCCTGCATGGATACCACCTACCCTGACACTCTTTATTGAAAAGATCATTCTTAAAAACATATACAATCTTTTACATTCTTAAGTTAGCTTATAATCACATCCCAAATGATCTTTGAACTGGCATAAGTATTTTTTAAAGTGTAATATACTAAATCCAGGGAACCTTCAACTCTAGAGTGGGCTGTCAATAGCAATTCCAAGCTAAGTTAAAACTCAGCTCCCCAAATGACTTTTGGCTCTGTCTTGCCCCACAGCACCACCTAGTGACATCACAGGGATATACCAGGCACTTCCAAAATGTTAAGCCAAGAGGTGGACAGCTTGGCTTCATCATGAGCAGAACTCCCCACCCCTACCCCACAGAGGAAGGGCACAGTCAACTAATTCAGAACTCTGATTAGTTGGTCAGGGGGATGAAACAGACTAATCCAGCATTTAACTGCAATGGAAAGAAGGCAGTGTTGGAATTAACATTGATAGTCTTGTTTTAAACATGTATCTATTTAGGCTCATCTCTGAGCTGGTTTCCTCATTTCCTTAAACAAACTTCATAGAATGGCTCTGTAAAAATGGTCACAGGAAAATCTAGAATATGTACATATCTGAGGGCCGACATGTTGTAAGTGAAGCCCTATCTTATTAATGAAGATAAAAAAAAAAACAGTGCCTGGGGATTTTATCAGCAGGATACGTACTACAGGAAGAGATTAAATTTTCTTAGAGAAAGTTACAAATCCTTTATCAAGGGTGGCTAGCAGAGGTCACCAAGCCTTCTGTTCATGAAAGGGGCCACATGAGGAACTTGTTAACTCTGGGAGACATGGGTAAGGTTTTATTATAAGGGAAATACATGCCACTGAGGACCTTCCTGGGAAGAAATTTAAAGAGATAAAGAAGCAGTGTTTTCTCAAGGGAAAGAAATATATTTTGCCAAACATGGACAGCCTCTCTTTAAGAGGCAAGAAAGTTCTTACCAGATAGATCTATATTTTTAGAACCTTTTGTTTTAGAATTATTTAATACTTACTAATAACCACCTAAGCAAACTATAATTGCTTAATTAAGATAATAACAAAACCTTTTCCTTTTGTGTAGTCATTTTTGGACTAACTAAAAGAAGGTAAAAAATCCTTTGTCAGATAGTGCCTAGTAGCCTTTTAGTAAAATAACATTTTACATAATGATCATTTGAAATTTAAACATTATCGAGTAGTATTTGAAACTGTTTGTCTATTATTTCAGATATGAATTTTTTCTTGGGGGGGGGGGGAATACCAGGGATTAACAGAAGGGTGCTTAATAACCAAGCCACATCCCTAACCCTTTTTATTTTTTGAGACAGTGTCTCCCTAAGTTGCTGAGGCTAGCCTTGAACTTGGAATCCTCCTGCCTCAGCCTTCTAGGATATGGAAATTTCTAAAGAGACAATAAAAATGCAATCTGTCATTTGAATACACATTACCTTTTAAGCAAAGTAAATACAAACATTTGCACAATTTAAAAGTAAATATGTTACCTCCTACATCTATGAAGTATTTTGCAGCCAAGCCAGAACGGGGAGCTGAAAACAAAAAGGAAGCCATTGGTTAATTTAAGTAGGAAGGGCCCATACTGGACATAATATAATTGATCCAATTTGAGCAAATTTTCTCTATTATATCTTCATCTTAGCCTTATTAGATAGTTCTGATTTAAAGAATATGCTTAATCATATGCATTACCAAAGTTGGAAACACTAGTTTAGAAAATTCAGCAAGGCTTTACTTAAAAAAAAAAAAACAAAAACTTAAACACTTAAACTAGTCCCACAGAACTTTAGTCAAATGAGGATTTGTGGTATACACCTGGGAAATAACTGCTGGAATGAAGTGAAAGATGATCAAGTGGGCACAATCACAAAATGCTCTTGCAAGAAGTTTGGCCACAAAGGGGAAAAGAACTGTAGCTGGCAGGGACACAACACTGAGGAAGATGACTTTTTTAAGATGGGAGATCTGAGCATGTACAATGTTGATGGGAAGAAAGGGGAAAGGAAAAACAGAAGGAAGGAGAGGGCGGGAGAGGATGAAGAGGGGAAGAAAAAGGGAAAGGAAGGAAGAAACCTAACCAAACAGTAGCAGCACTTTGCCTAGAACTTAGGGCTCCTATTCATGATTCAGATGCCAAGACCTGTTAAAACACATGAACCAGAGTAAGATAAAAGGCCTTTTATCAGTTAAGTAAAATGCCAAAAGCTAAACATTCAACTCCTATGTTTTTTATTCTAAAGAAAAAGGTTTTTACCTTATAACTTGCTGACTTAAGCATTAGATCCCCGATCTATTATTCAAAATCCTATTAATTTATTTCAGAATAATTTAAATCAGGGACTTTGTTCATAAATGCTACCTTTTCTGCCTTGACTTTTATTTCACTATTTCCTGACCATTACCCTTAAAAAATCCAAAAGTGGAGACAGTAATGCTAAAAGGGAACAAGGAGAAAACTCATTGTGTTCTCTTAAGGAATGAAGTATTAGCAGTTCTCCCAAGCATGGCTAACAAAATAGTGTTAGTCTAACTCTCCCAAGAGGAGGGGCTAACATTGCATACGCCCCTTTGCGTACTCTACAGTTATTTAACAGTGCTTAGGTTTTTGACAAATTTTGAACTAACTCTAGTGATAAATGCATTGATTTGCAGTCCATTTTGTTCTAGCTCCTTGGAATACGGCTATCTCCCTCTAGAACACTAGTGTTCCTTACCCTAACCCCATGGGAGGATACTGAAACAAAATAAGGGATCTATGGGCTGACATACTCTGGAAGTAGTTCTACTCTTATTATAAAATGCCATGTGCCATCACCTTAAGTCCCTATTTTCTAATACAAAAGGTATTAGCAATTCTCATCACAATCTTCACAAAGAAACCTGACATAATATGCAGTCTAATCCTTGAAGGAAGAAATGGCAGCACGCTGGAAAAAGCTCCAAATAACAATCACCTACATTTTTAGTTTTTCTGTGAGGAGTTATGAAAACAATCTTTTGGGTCAATGTGAACCTCCCAAAAACACCAATAAGGAATCAGAAATAGGAGGATCAAAAAAAAGAGACAAAAATGGTATGCAAATAAAATTTTTCAAATGGCTGTTTGCCATCATTGATGGCACTTCATTACCCAAACAAAGATTAAAGACCTTATCACAAAGGAAGGGTTTGACAAATAGTTATTTCTTGAATCACTTACCTATTCTTCCATAGCACCCAGAAGGAAGAGCTATCTGAATGTCTGTTTTCACAATGGCTTTCTCCATAGGTGGTACTACATAATCATAGGCACTAAAAAATATTCAAAGAAAACAACCAGTATTTATTTATTTATTTTTGCAGTGCTGGGATTGAATCCAGGGTCCTGTGCTTGCAAGGCAAGCACTCTACCAACTGAGCTATATCCCCAGCCCGACAACCAGTATTTATTTATAAATTGTTTTTACATTCTTTCCTTGTGATAACGCATACAGAACTGCTTTAAATATATTTCATAAAATAATTAGTACAATCTTTAGGCTCTACCATTAATATGGCTATGATGAACTCCCAATTCATGTCAAAAAAAGTTTATAGATAGATATTTATTTATTAATAAAAAAGCAGGTGTAGGTGAAATAATTGTGAATTTTATGGTAGTAGGAAGATATGTGGGCAATAAAAATGTCTTCATCTCTGAACACAATTAATGGAAAACTGACAAAAAGTCAGACTTTAAATGGTCTAAATTTCACTAATCTGTGCAAAAGAGGAAAAATTAAAAACCAAGAAAAAAGGGCAAAAATGTTTATATGTATTAACTCACTTTATTCTCACTACAATTTTCTTTGTGATTAGGAAAAACCTGCAGAAGAAAAATTTTTTATTTTTAATTTTTTTTGTTATAGATGGACACAATACCTTTATTTATTCATTTTTATGTGGTGCTGAGAATCGAACCCAGTGCCTCACACATGTTAAGCAAGCACTCTACCACTGAGCCACATTCCCAGTTCCTGCAGAAGAAAACTGTGGGACAAAATAAAGGTGGTGGTAGATAGGGCTGTATTGTATCAGTTGTGCCTGACTGTGTAGTTCAAAGCTATGACCATGAACTTCACTGAGAACTAATCACACTAAACAGCCCCTGGAGATCAAGTGTTACTGACTCTCTAAGGACCACCCAGCAAATGCTGCTACTAGCACCCCCCCATTAAAAATGTAAGAGATTTTACAATGAGCAAAACTGGACGTTTCTCTGAAGAACTAATTAAGTCTTGCAAAGGAGTACTATATTTTCGCTTCTTTCACTGGAATTTCCTTTCTTTAAACCATTAAGCCCTAATTTATTAAAGACACCAGATATTTCCATGTCAAGCTCAGTGTACAGAAAGTCTCCTGTGTTTATTAGGAAGATACCTAAAATACCTTAAAATCTCCCTTAGGTCTCACAATGCCCAGTCATACACTTTGGAAGGGTCTAAGTGAACTACATCGCTCTCCCATTAAAATCAAAAGACATACTATATATCCCTTTTAGCCACAATAATCTCACTTCTTTTTCCTTTTACCATTAATATCTTGAGTCCTTTCTCCCCTTCTCCCTTACTCATTACTTACATCAGTAATTCTTAAATTCTAATTGAAGGATTGTGGAAAATAATATTCCTATAAGAGAAGTCCCCAAGAAAAATGGAGGGTTGGTGTGGCCCGGAAGGAAGGAGAAAATGGGCCAAACATTAAACCTCTCCCATAGCATTCTGTCCTGATAACAATGGGCCCTGGGGGAAAGGGACGGATACAGAAAACTGGGCCCTAAAACTTGACCTTCACCCAAGGCAAATTAGTCCTAAATGATGACAGGCAAGATTTGAATACTCATCCCTCGGGGTCTGGTTTTAACCAGTACAACTAGCCTGTGAGGGTCAAAACTGAACAGTGCAGGGTTTCCAAAGATTGCATCACCCTCATTGTAACCTATAAAACCAAAATCCCCCCCTGTAACTGAAGGCCATTTTCCCCATCCGGGAAACTGGCCCTAACTGAGCCTGAGTCCGCAAAGGAAAAAAAGCTTTTCTGAATACGCCTTTTGCGATTATGCTAATTATCTGGAGTGCCTTAAAAATAAACCATAATGCTTGGAATATAGTCATATAATGAACACCCCCTTCTTCCCATCATCATTTTTCACCTTTCTTAATAGTTCTAAGCACTGAACATAGTAGCCAAATTAAATTACACTTAATTCAGTGTAAAAAACCGACAACAACTTTCAAGCTCTTGGGCAAATCACTTAACTCCCTCCTTTGTAAATTAGTAACACTTGTCTACTTCAGGACTATTTTGGGGATTAAATAAAATAGTATATGGGACCAAATTCTTAGTACAGATTTAAAAGACAGTGCGGTACAACTGAAAGGTGCTGCTATTGAAGCCAGATTTAACAGGCAGTTAGTGTAGAAATCAGGGAATCTGGTCAAATTGAGGAATGAAGTCTGGGAAGTTAGAGACGCCCCTGGGAGACTGGAATGTCATTGCCTCCAGAGCCCTCAGATCACCAAGGTTACCTGCTTAACTGCCCCTCCCCAAAAGCTGCAGGCAGGGAGTTGCTAATTAATGCCTCCAGGTCCCCCACCTGAACCTCCATGTGGCCCTTCCCCCTGCCATTCCCACCTCACCTTTTTGCTGTGTCACCACCGCCATATGGGCAGGAAGGAGAGATAAAGGTCAGAGGAAGGGGCAGAACAAAAGAAGATCCTAACTCTATAAAAGATGGAGGGTGCGCTCACTTCTTGGGGATTCCAGAACATCAGCCAGCCATGGCCCCCCTTCTCCCACTCTGGAGAAGTTTGTATTACTACTCTTAAATAAAACCTGCTTAAAATGCTTGCCTTGGCGTGCTTCTCTGGCGTTATACTTCAACACCGGAGGAAGCAGAACTCGTCACCGATATGCGACGGTATCAGACTATTACTGGCATTCCTGTTTTTTTCATATTCATACCTTTTCTCAAAATCCCAGTCTTTAGGCCTCATGGGTGTGTCAAGAACTAACCCTTCAAGAATCTTTTTTAGATATTTCAATACGCATCTCGGCGCCCACCTTGGCTTTTCTTGAGCCAGCCATCACCCTCAAGTCACCCTAGAAGGCCAAGATGGGCTCTGTTGAACACCACCTTCCACTTGGAAAGAGTAGCGTAAATATTGTAAAGTAATGCCTTGGGCATTTTACAGAGATTTACTTACCATTCTGCACACTTTGCCCAAATCTCTATTGAAGTCATGCCTTCTTTAAAAAGCCAAAATTTTCAAAATAAAAATGGCAGAGGGGCTGGGGTATGACTCAGTGGTAGAGCGCTTGCCTGGCATGTGAGGCCCTGGGTTCGATCCTCAGCACCTCATATAAGTAATTAACTAAATGGATGTCCATTGACAACTAAAAATATAATTTTTAAAAACGTGGCATAAAGCCTACATTAAAAAAAAAAGTTGTTTCTGTAATCTTCCCAGCCGACGTCTCAGGATGCGGCAGCGAGGCTGAACACGCGCTAAATCGACCTGGAGCGCTAGCATCCGGGAAGCGGGACTTCTCTGCGAGGGTGGCGCTGCCCGAGGCCGAGACCCGCCTCCCCCAGCCGCCCCGAGGTCCCCAACTCACCTGTACAGGTCATAGCCCGCGGCCCGCGCGGACCCTCGGGTCGGGGCCGTGGCGTGCTCCGACAGCCGTACAAAGCGGAGCCGCAAGCCTCCCTCCTCGGTAGGCCGGGCCCGCTTGCTGGGGGAGATGGCGGTTACTTCTTCAGAACAAGGCATGGCAGCACCGAAAGGCGAGCGAAGGCGAAGAGACGAAAGAACAGGAGAGCGCGGGATTAGCGCTGCGGCTGACAGCCCGCCAAATTCCGAACTTTCCCGCCGACCACCCCCTGCCCCGACCCCGCCCCCCCACCCGGACGAGACCACAGCTCTGGCAGGGGGATTCGGGATTCACATTTTAGGCTGGAAGCCCTTCTCGGAAAGCTGGATTGAGATCTGAAACTACTGACCACTCTTAAACGTTGCCAATTCAGAGCTCCGGGCCAAGGTAGCGGACTAGCCTCGGTGGTCTCGCCCTTAAGCGACAGGAAGCCAACCTTCCTCCCCACGGACCCGAATAGACTCGCTCCGGAGGCGCGAGACCTGCGCGCCATTCCACTTTCCCACCGCCCGAGGCCTCAGGGCTTTCTCCGCGCGCGTCCGTTATGCGCGCTCGCCGCACAGCCAGGGCTCAGTCTCCCGACGCCTAGGGGGCGTGCCCTTCCCGCCCGCTACCCAGGTCTCACTGGCTTCGGGGCAGGCTGTGCTGGCGCTAGACAGCGGCCGGGGTGTTGCGAGCCGGGTGGGGCCGAGGGGCGGGCCTGGACCCGAGAGTCTTGCCGCCCAGGCTCCCAGCTGCATGCTTCGTGCGCCTTTAAGCGCTAAACCGCGCAGAGACGTAAAGAAATGGCAGCCGAGCGCGGGGCGCGGGAGGAGGGCCGTCATCCCCGGAGGCCAGCGCCTCCGGAGGCGCGCCCGAACGCCACGCTAACGCGCCGCTGACCTCGGAAGCAGTCGTGGCGCCGTCTGATGGCTCGCGCAGGGAGGCGGCGCGAAGACTGGCGCAGCCTGGCTCTGGGAGCGCCGGTCCCCAGCGTCTCAAACCTCGCCAGCCGCCTTTCCTGCGGCTGCCTCCCGCCCTCGCCTCTTTTAGGTTTCCTGATATCCATTTTTCGAAAACATGGGTCCTCCAGACATGGACCCATACCTGGGGTGGCGCCGCCCGCGGCCATTATTTCCCACTTCAGCTATCAGGGCCCGCTGGGCAACGGAATCGCATCACTGTGCGGCGCCGCAGGCTGACCGAGACCGCGACCGCATGCAGAGTCCCTTACCGCACCCGGAGCGCCAGACTGTATATTGTTTACTCTTAAAGGAGCGGGCAGGGGAGGGTCTTCAAGGGTAACCGCAAGGTCAATTCAGCCCTTGCACTCGCGTTACTGGTGAACACAGAAACACCAGAGTGGGCCTGTAAGCCCAGTGTCTGGGGAGGCTGAACTAGGAGGATCGCAAGTTCGAGGCCAGCCTCAGCAATTTAGCAAGGCCCTGTCTCAAAAAATAAAAAGTGCTGGAGATACAGTTCAGTGGTACAGCGCCCCTGGGTTCAATCCCCAGCACCAAAAGGAAAAGGAAAGAACTACACAGAGGTGAACCCAGTGGCTAGAAGCTTAAGATCCTGGGCCAGGGTGGTAGAATTTACAGTTAGAACACATGAGTACCTTTCTAGATAGTTGTGTACAATTTTTCTGGGATACAAGAATCTCCATTTATCTCTGGAACTGACACAAAATCCTGGAGACTAAATTGTTATGCACTTTAATTTCAAAAATACATGTAACTACAGGGCAGTTTTAGAGAAATTACAACTGAAAATGGTAGAGTACTGTTTAAGTTTTCTTGCTTGTGCCTTTCCTTACAGGTCCCACCTTAACTGTCTTCTCAAATCTTGGAATTCCTCTGGAGGAGGCTATGCAATACACTGTCTTATTGGGTACCTTGAGAACTCCCCAAACTTATACTCATAGCAACCATCTGACCCCGGGCTCCTCTTAAGTCACCATCCTGCGGGCCTTTGTCTACAATGACTTTCTAACAGTTTCTAGATCCACCAGATAGCTGCCTCATTTTCTGCTTCATATCTTTCAAATCTAAAATTATCTAGAGGCCATCCCTGAGAATCTGAAGTAGCTACCCTTACTTTCCCTCACCACCACTTTTATCAGTCTTTTTTTTTTCTTCCTATTTACACTACTTATTGCTATAATTTGTACTACTTTTTATCTTTTTTCTTGGTCAGCCTCTATTTGCTGTAGTAGATGTGAGCTTTATGAAAGCAGAGACCTTATGTCTTCATTCACCTTTGTATTCCTGGTGTCTATCTTAGTGCCTGGCTCAGAATGCTGAGTGATAAATATTTGTTCTATGAATTAATTATAGTGATATTGTCTAGCCCATCAGACCCCTGTATATTTATTCCTTTAATTTTTAAGCAAAGATTTTCTTCATGTAATGCTTTTTCAAAACCTACAATAAAAAAATAGCAAGTCTCGCCTTAGCCCTCAACAACCATTACCCCAAGTCTCACTCCTTAGGAGCCACTCTCCCAACTTTTTTGACTCTTGCTATGGAAATTTACCTCCCTGTTTCTAGAGCATGTGTTGCTATATTTTTAAATAACATAGAAATGATCTTCTGAGGTGAGGATCTCTAACATCCCTCCCCCCACAGACCCATTCTGTCAATAGTTTTGTAATAATGTTTGGATACGTCAGCAGTTGGAATGTACTTGAACTTAGCCATGTCAATATCAGTCACTACTAGGATAAGGTGATATGATTATTTTTTGCCCCCTTAAGCTAACAATTGCCTTGTTTTTCCATTTGTTTTTGTCAGGTATATTCAACTTACCTGGGGTTTTTTTCCCCCCAAAATGCTACAGTGAATCCAATAATTCAAACTTATATCACATCCCTAACATATCAAACAGGAGTGAGTTCTGCCCAATCATGTATATTATGTAACATTATCCCATTTGTTAGTCGACTAGTTTATGTTCTCCTTGTATAATCTCATGTTATATGTGTTTTATCTTTCAGATTGAGAGTCATATCCTTTTATGAATTCTTCAAAGTTCCCTTTTCCCTTAAAGCCTCCCTTCATGCCTCTGTTCCCTTGTTTCAGTCTGTGCTTGTGACTCTCCAGTCTTGCTGAAAGCTGTCACCCTGGGACTTCCCTTCACCCATCTCTTGTGTAGGAGCCTTGGTTTATGGATCTAGTGTCTTCCTCTTAGTTTATTCACTCTTTTGCAGAAGTACTTTGTCAAATAGTTTTCTAATAAAATTCACATGAGAGAGTAATTGAGTCCTCACTTATCCTAAAATGTAATTGATTGTAATAACGTTCTTTTCATGTTCCCAGTTCAAAATCTTACTTTATTCATGACACATCCAGGAGTGACTTTCATCCTATCTTATCTGTGATAACACTATCTCATTCATTAATCATCTAGCCTCATATTCCCATTGCATAATCTTCTCATGTATTGCATTTTTATCTTTCAGATTAAGGAAAGTAATATACTTTTTTTTACTTTTTAATTTATTTTTTAATGCACTGGTTTTATCAGTGCATTAAAGTTACACATAATAGTGAGGCTCATTTTGACATAATGATACAATCATGCTCCATTTCAGTACCCAGTACTTTTATTTTTCCTCAAAGAGATTCATACTTTTATGAATTCTTCAAAATATCTTTGTCAGTGTTTTACACACACACACAAGTTGGCTCATTAATACCTAACACCAAAATGATGTTCTGCAGTTTCACCTGTTATTTGGGATACAGTGGTTATTATTATCACTTTTCATGATAGGTTATTTTAGACAAAGAACATAATCCAACTGGGAAAGTTAATAGGGGTTTGAGCCAGTAAGCATTTACTAGGACATCATAATGGAAATAATAGCTTGATATGAACATATACCTTAAATTCAAGATGCAGCTAAGAATTAGACATGTTCCATAGTTTATTTTACGCTGTTCTCTTTATCAAAATATAATTATCATACTAGGCACAGTGGCCCTTACCTATAATCCCAGCAGCTTGTGAGGACAAGGCAAGAGTATTGCAAGTCGGAGGCCAGCCTCAGCAACTTGGTGAGGACCTGTCTCAAAATAAAAAATAAAAAGAGCTGTGACTCACTGGTTAAGCACCCTGGGTTCCATCCCCAATACAAAAAAAAAAAAAAAAGTGCAATTCAGTACTTTACAAACAAAATTCTATTTTCTACCGCATTAGGGTTTTGTTGCTATGACAAAATACTTTAGAAAAACAACCTGGTTCATAGTTTCAGAGGTTTTAGTTCATGATCTATTGGCTCCATTATTTCTGGGCCTGTGGTGAGGCAGAACTTGGCAAAAGGGTATGGCAGAGCAAAGGATCTCATCAGATGGCAGCCAGGAAGCAAAGACAATGGAAGGGGCAGGACACAAGATACAGTCTCCCCACAAAGGCACACTCCCTAGGACCCACTCTTTCTCCAACTAGGTTCTACTTCCTACAGTTTGTACCACCTTCAAGTAGTCCATTCAGCTATGAATCCCTCACGGGATTAATCCATTGATGAGGTTAAAGTCCTCAGGATCCAATCATTTCCTAAAAACAGCATCTCTGAACATTGCTGCATTTAAGACCAAGGCTTCAACACATGAACCTTTGGGGGACATTCCAGGTCCAAATCATAATACTTACCTTTGCCATTATTGGGATTCCTCTCTTCTAAAAAAAAAAAAAACAACAACAACAACAAAAAAAAGTTTGTAGTGGCCAGGCACAGAGGTGCATGCCTCTGGGCTTGGGAGGCTGAAGCAGGAGGATCCCAAGTTCAAAGCCAGCCTCAGCAACTTAGTGAGGCCCTAAGCAACTTAGCAAGACTCTGTCTCAAAGTTTAAAAATTTAAGAAGACCAGAGATTTGACTTAGTGGTTAAGCACCCCTGGGTTCAATCCCTGGTGCAAAACAAAACAAAACAGAGCAGATGTACATAGTGATAGTGATTTTTTTATGCCATATATATTCTAAATGCTTCTATACTACTGACATCTAAGTACAGCAATAAGAAAAAGCAAATATTATTATCTCCCATTTTATTGATGAAGAAACCAAAGCGTAGAGAGGTTAAGATCACATATGTAGCACACAAGTAGAAATAGGTGAGGCATCAATTCAACTTCGCATAGTCTGTCTTTAGAGTCCTTGCACTTGGCCACTGTGCTCTGTTGGTTTCTGTGTGCCCTGCTGAGATCAGTAACTTAATACTGAGGCTGCTGCTGCCTGTGTTGTCTAGGTCTGGGAGAGATGTTCGTAGTAAATTAACCTGGTGTTCTTAATTTCACAGTTAATCATGTCTTCCTTGAAACACTTCACTAGTCCACATTCTCTGGTTTTCCTCCCATTTCATTGGCTGTCCCTTCTCAGTTTCTTTTCTGACCTGTCTTCTCAAGGTCTTATTGCTCAAAATAAAAATGATTGGAATCTTGCTTATCTCCTCTTTCTCTCAGGTCTACTCTTATCTAAAAAGAGTCTCCCCTTAGACAACAGCCAACACTTTGACCTGTTTGGTTTTTCTTCATTGTATATATTGCTATATTAAATTACATATGTATTCATTTTGCTTGTTAGTTGTGTGTTTCCTCCCCTAGCATGAAAGCTTCATGATGGATTCAAATCTATCTTAATTTGGGTTCTTTTCAGATGTTCTATTTATCTTTTTACCCTTTCTTGTCTTCTTTTAAACTTACTATTTATTTCACTTTTTTCTTATATTAATTTAGATGTCTTACTCTCTGGTTCTGTTATTTGAAATAAATTAAAACATGTATACTTGATTTATCAGTGCCTAAAATCTAAAATTAATGTTTCTCCTAGATAACACTAAGATCTTAGAATGCATTAGCTCCACTAATCTTTCTTTTCTCGTATGCTGTTACTATAAGGATTTTAAGTGCACCTTTCAATCTCAATAAGCATTACTATCATTGATACTTTTTATAGCCATTTGAAACAGTGTTTACCCACACTTTTATTTGTTACTTTGCTCTTCTTTCTGTATTTCAGACCTCCATCTGGGTTCTCTGTGCTTCTACCCTATGTTCTATGGAGAGTTTTCTAGGGGATGAGCTTTCTCATTTCTGAGGTTTGAGCAAAACTCTTGAACTCTTCCCCAAAGGGATTATATTCTTTGGCAACCACTCAGGAATGGCAGAGGTGAGAATGTTAATAGAAAATTGTCATCGTTTCCCTTAACTGCACAATTCTATATTTGATTTCAGAACATTCCAACATAGGCCCAAACATCTCATTATGCCACAGTTCACCCTTACTAGAAATATGTGTACACCAAGAAGAGACAGAAGCCATAATTTGAATTCTGGAACCAAAATTCAGAAATGTTCCTTTGTTTCAAGCACAGAGACTTATATACCATGGGACAAAACACAAGTCAGATGAGAAGTATGCCATTTTGTAAAAGGGCAATTGCAATAGGGGAGATGGAAAGAACTAATAGTATACTTGCCGATCAATTTCAGTAGGAAGTACATATGCATGCTGACTAGCTGAAACTTCATTCTTTTAAAACTTTTTTATTCAAAATATCATCAGAAAGTTCTTGGAATGTCTTGTGTTTACCTAGCAGTATATATAGTCAAATTCATTGTTGGAGGTGAATTAAACTAACATTTAACTTGTGAAGCCCACAGGAGTATTCCTGTCAAGCTCTTGAGAAGAACATGAAGATCAGTTAAGTATTTGTCGGATTTTGATTTCATATGACCAGCACATGGATTTTTTTTTTTTTTGATACTGGGGATTGAACCCAGGGGTACTCCACCACTGAGCCACATCCCCAGCCCTATTTTGTATTTTATTTAGAGACAGGGTCTCACTGAGTTGCTTAGGGCCTCGTTAAATTGCTGAGGCTGGCTTTGAATCCTCCTGCCTCAGCCTCCCAAGTGCTGGGATCACAGGCGTGCGCCACCACACCTGGCTCAGCACCTGGATCTTAAGTATAGAAGTAGTTCAGTAGATTGATACTAACTTGAGAGGTGGTTAACAGGTGAGAAGCTAGAAGATGGTCAAACAGCCTAGAAGATAATCAAAATGTGCATTTCTTGCTACAAAACTGCTTTGGACTAACTCATAAATTACTGCTTCATTGCACAAGTTCAAGAGGATTAGGATACTTAACACACAAACTCAGAACACACAGTTCTTTCTGAAGACACTGAATACCCAATCTCACTTAACTAACATAATGATCATGACAAGCTGTCTTGAATTATGTCAGTGGGTAGAAACACCAGGCAAGAAAATTTCTGTAATTATGGTCCAGAGATGGATTATTGTTATTTCACTTGAAAGCATCATTGAGTTTTTAAGAAGTAAATAAAATAAAAGCAGATGGTTTAAGAGTGAGAAGCAAATAGGCAAATAATATAGAGAGCTGGGTTAAATACACGTGTATAAACCCCACTGCAAACTTTCTATTCAGAATCTCCAGGGCAATCTGTTGCCCACTCCTGGTTTAGGACCATTGCTTTGGGAGATTTTTTTTTTCCTAGAGAATTTGCTGGGATCGACACATCATGGAAAGAATTCCTTCACATTTAACCAGTATTACTAGCTTTACCAAAGCTACCCTACTGAACATTTTGGTAGACGCTCCATTAACTTAAATATAGGAACAGGGCCAGGGCCTTTGTTCTTAGCAATAAATTTGTGGTATGATTTTAATAAGAATAATTACAGGCCAGGCAGCATTCAGAATGTCTGCTTATTTCATAGTTCAGCTGAATGGAAATCATTAAAGCATGCACAAAAGATAACCCACAAACAATTAAATGGGACTGAAAGATGGAAGCTTACTCTAAAACATTAAGTGAAATTTTGGGTAATAAAGTACTTGGTATATATGACAGTTTTAAATGTAAGATTAGACAAAGGGGATGTGTTAGCTTTTTTATTTCTGTATCCAAAATACCTGACAAGAACAATTTAGAGAAGGAAGTTTATTTTGGCTCATAGTTTTAGAGGTTCAGTTCATGTTTGGCCAAGTCCATCATTTTGGGCCCTAGGTGAGGTAGAACATCATGGCAGAAGGGTGTGGTAGAAGAAAGCTGCTTAGTTCATGGCAGCCAGAAAACAGGCAGTGAATGGGGGAGCCAGGGACAAAATATAATCCCTAGGAACACAACCCAGTCACCTTCCTTCAGCCATGTCCCATTTGCCCATAGTTGCCACCCAGGAATCCATTCAAATTATTAATCCATCAAATCAATCTTCCGTCAAGGTCACAACTCATAATCTAATCATTTTGACTCTGAATGTTGCTACATTGAATGTTTTCAATATATGAAAATTTCAGGGGACACCTCATATCCAAACCATAACAGGGGAAGAGGATTATATAGACTAAACTGGAAAGAACTTTTAAGAATAAGTCAGCTCTAGGTTTCCTTTGTCTTTTCTGGCTCATATGATCTCTTTCATATTATATGTCCCTTTCTCATCTTTGTACTAGAAAATTAGCCATATAATGTAGATCATCCCTATTGACTGGCTCCTGGTTCAGAGATTAATTGCATGGTTTCCATCTGGTAAGAGTAGCAGAACTGGTTTCACACTAACACATCAATTATTTTATCAATGGAGCAGCATAATTAGCTGTGAGACTTTGCTAACTTAGCCTCCTAAATTGCTGGAATTATAGGTATGTGCTACCATGTGCAGTTTCCTGGAAACTTCTGTTGATCAGTCTCTCTGAGGAATCTTTTCAGGTCATCTTCAGTAATATTCATTCACCTTTCAGCCTGATCTTTGGCTCATAAATTTCAAAATATGATATTGGAAGCTCAGGCAATGTTCCTGTCTATAATTATATTAAACTAAAACAAGGTAAATATGAACTTGATGTCCAAAACAATGATGTGCTGGAAGTCTATATTGTAAATAAAGAGGACTAGGGTATAATAAAGACTTAGTAAGTAGGAACACTTTTACCCATTTTGTGAAAGTTCAGGAATCAAAATAATACTTAAAATACTTAGTCATGTTTTAGTTAGCTTGGACTGCAACAAGAAAATACTGTAGACTGAGTTGAACAGTATTAGTTTATTTTCTCAGTTCTGGAGAGAAGTCTGAGTACAGCATATTAGGATTCTTTTGTTGTTGTTGTTATTGTTCCAATTATATAGGACGGTAAAATACATTTTGACACATCACATATAAATGGAGTATAACTTCTCATTCTTCTGATTGTACATGATGTAGAATTACACCAGTCATGTAATTAACATATGTACATAAGGTAATAATGTCCAATTCATTCTACTATCCTTTCTACCCCCATTCCCCCATACTTTCTCTTCCCTCCCCTCTGTCTAATCCAAAGTACCTCTACTCTTCCCTAGCACCACACCCCTTATTGTGAGTTGGCATCTGCGTATCAGAGAAAATATTTGGTCTTTGGTTCTTTGGAATTGGTTTATTTTGCTTAGCATGATATTCTCCAACTCCATCCATTTACCTGCAAATGCCATAATTTTATTCTTCCTTAAATCTGAGTAATATTCCATTGTGTATCTATACCACATTTTCTTTATCCATTCATCTTTTGGAGGGTACCATTGGTTCCATAGTTTAGCCATTGTGAATTCAGCTGCTATAAACATTGATGTGGCTGTGTCACTGAAGTATGCTGATATTAAGTCCTTTGGGTATGAACTGAGGAGTGGGATAACTGGGTCAAATAGTAGTTCCATTTCAAATTTTCTGAGGAATTTCAATACTGTTTTCCATAGTGGTTGCATCAATTGACAGTCCCACCAGCAACATCTGAGTGTACCATTTTGCCCACATCCTCACCAACATTTATTGTTGTTTGTATTCTTGATAATTGCCATTTTGACAGGAGTGAGATGAAATCTGTGTAGTTTTGATTTGCATTTCTTTAATTGCTAGAGATGTTGAACATTTTTTCATATATTTGTTGATGGATTGTATTTCTTCTTCTGTGAAGCATCTATTCAGTTCCTTAGGCCATTTATTGATTGGGTTAATTGTTTTTTTGGCATTAAGTTTTTTGAGTTCTTTATATATCTTGGAGATTAATGCTCTATCTGAGGTGCAGGTAATCTGCACCTCATGTTAAGATTCGTGATGAGGACATTCCCCTGCTTGTAGATGGCTACCTTCTCACTATATCCTCATGTGGATTTTTCTTGGATTAGGACCCTACTTTTATTATCTCATGTAAACTTAATTACCTTCCAAAGACCCCATCTCAAATTCCACAGAGTGTGAATTAGGACTTAAACGAATGAGTCTGGTGGGGTAAGGGAGAAGAGGACAAATATTTAGTTTCTAACAGAAATAAAGATATTTTCCTTTAAAATATTCTTGGAAAATCAGTATGCATCCTTAATCAAATATCTTAATTATTTCTCAATGTAGCACATGTTCTTTTGCAATATATTCAGTTTGGGAATAAATTCCAGGCTACCAAACATATTTCTATAATGTGGGCCTTCTTTTAAAGGGCTTGTAATTTTTCCTAGGAAAACAACAAATGCCTCTGTTGCCTCTGTTTTTGACCTAGGAGAGATGAAGAAAGTAGTAAGGGAAAGATAGGATCTTCTATTGGATTTCTCTGATGTATTTTCCTTTCCATTGTTTCCTGTCCCTTACTTTTAAGACCTTTTCTTTATAAATCTCATCCTTTCTTATACTGAAGAATAAAGAGAAAGTAAAGGGCAAAACAACCCAAGTTAAGAAAGGTACTTCAAAAGCATTATCCCTTTTACTTTGAGTCAGTTTATTAATGCAAATGATTCATAAAATACTGCATGGAATGTGGCAAAGCTAACATGATAAATTCTTTTGGAGTAACAATGTGAGTGCCTCTAAGCATTGGATTTATGTATTCCTTGATATAAAATAGTAGTTCTTCACAAAGTTAAGAAAGTTTCATACTCACAAAAGCTTGGGGCACATACCTATGGTAATGATGAATTAACAGTTAAAGCAGTTTCTATATTGCAGGACTTATCAGAGTCTTAGAACACTGAATTAACAGGATTTGGCTATGTGCTCTGTAACATTTCCCAAACATATGTGACCACGGAACCATTTTTATTTTTTTAATGACATATTAGTAGTCTTCTGTTAGTAGTAGAAACCAACCTGAGCTAGCTTCATCAACAAAGAACATTTATTGGAGGAGCAATGGGGTATATTGTTTACGCCGTGGAGTGGACCACCGAGCCTCTCTTAGGAAGAGCAGGTAGGAATGGAAACCTTACAATTAAGTTTTTTTTTTTTTTGAACCAGGGATTGAACTCAGGGACACTCGGCCACTGAGCCACATCCCCAGCCCTATTTTGTATTTTATTTAGAGACAGGGTCTCACTGAGTTGCTAAGGGCCTCGCTAAGTTGCTGAGGCTGGCTTTGAACTCGCGATCCTCCTGACTCAGCCTCCCAAATCGCTTGGATTACAGGCGTGCGCCACCACGTCAATTAAGTTTTTATTTTTATTTTTTTAAATATTTTACCTTGACTACCTTGATGTTTGTTTGTGGTCAAATTTAGCATCAGGTCTTTTTGTTTACATTTTTTTTTTTCTTTTTGCCGTGCTGGAGATTGAACCTAGGGCCTTGTGCTTGTGAGGCGAGCACGCTACCAACTGAGCTATATTCTCAGCCCTACATTTTTGTTTTTAATCTGCATTATTATCCCTTTCATTTCTTCCAAACCTTCATTAAATATGCTGCATACAGGGTTGGTATTTTAGGCTATGAAGGGACAAAGCATAAAATGGTAAAATGCTCTCCAAGGATTACACCCCCTCTGACTCTAGCCTAATTATGACACACTATACCACAAAACATCCTAGGAGCCACTCAACAACCAACAGTTTGAGGGGGGTTGGGTGTGTTTCTGAAAAAAAACTAGGTAGCAGTGAAAACTTAGACTTTAGGACCAATTGACACTCAAATTGGAGGAAAGAGAGCCATGGGGTGGGGGAGGCATTCATCTGGAACAAACAGTGACTTCTTACAGCTCTATGTCCTTAAAGATTCCGTAGCGTGGAGGAAACAGTTTACCTGATAGAGAGATACTAGGGGAGTTGGATTGGTTTCCTGGTGAAAAAGGGTGTGGAGGTGAAGAGAAAGGTTTTCCCCTATGTGAAAGAAGACTTAGGAGTGAGTCTAAGTATTAGATTTGCACCACCCAGGGTCTGGGTATCAACAGGAACAAACCTATTTGTAGGTATTATGAATAAATTGTTCTGACTGATGGGAAAGTTATTTCTATACACTAAAGTAGTGAATAGACCAGATGAGTAGAGTAGGGTGAGATTAGGCAGGGATTAAAAATTGAGCAAAGTTTATATTTGATGTTATAGGTCAAATACTTTTAAAGCATTGGAACCTATTCTTTTTTTTTTTTTTTTTTTTTTGGAACCGGGGGATTGAACTCAGGGACACTCGGCCACTGAGCCACATCCCCAGCCCTATTTTGTATTTTATTTAAAGACAGGGTCTCACTGAGTTGCTTAGGGCCTCGCTAAGTTGCTGAGACTGGCTTTGAGCTCGCGATCCTCCTGTCTCAGCCTCCCAAGTGCTGGGATTACAGGCGTTTGCCACCACGCCCGGCTGGAACCTATTCTTTAAAGCTTATTTTATGCCAAAGTACATATATAGAACAAGTTAAAATAGAGTTCTTGCTATTAAAATGGAAGTAGAGTATGCTGAGCTTCCCATGAAGGTTCAGGGACATCACAGTTCTTTTGATGTTCAGAGGTGCTGAGTTTTGGGGGGAAAATGTCATTTGGAGGCTCTCAAATAGGAGTGTAGAATGGGTTGTGTGATACTTGAAGAGTTTGGTGGAATAACATTTTCTAAGATGACCCAGAGACTAGAGAGGCTGGAGAGACTGGAACATTTCCATTGTGCTAATCCAAACTTGAGGGGTGAAAACTTTAAATTTACCATTGCTTTATCAAATTACTGCAATTTTGGTGGCTTAACACAATTTTTCTTTTTTATTTTATAGTTCTTTAAGTTGTAAGTCTGACATAGGGCTCAAGGGCTAGAATACACATATTGGTAAGGCTACCATCCCTCTACAGGCTGTAAGGAGGAAGCCATCTTCTTTCCTTTCCAGCTGCTGGAGGCTGCCACATTCCCTGCCTGTGACTTCCTTTCCCCTCCTCAAAACCAGAAATAGCAGTTTGAGTTTTCCCGCTACCACTGCCGCCTCTCTAGTTCTCTGACCACAGCTGGGAAAGTTTTTCCTCTTTTGTGGTCTCATGTGGTTAGATGCTCCTCCCAGTGCTGCCCCCATTCTGCCAGATTATCCATTATAATCTCCCCAGCTCAACACAGTACCTTAACCACATCTGTAAAGACGTTTTTTGCCATGAGAGGTAGATAATATATTCACAATGTCTGGTGATACACGTGTAGACATCTTTGAGAACTTGAGAAATTTTGTTGGTGTTTCTGTCACAACGATTTAGAACAGGTATTTTAAGCTATCAGTTGGACCTGCCTTTTAGCTGGGTTGGTTGCCCAACAAGTTGATTTGATATGGAATGGGATAGAAGAAGTGGAGGAAGACTTGAGATCAAGCATTAGTCATTTGGGTCATTTAACACATTTTCAAACATTGTAAGACATGTAAAGATCTCTGCTTGCTGTCTTTTGAGTAATGCCCCTGTATAAAAGCAGAAATCTGGGAATATTTGGGAAGCTTCCAGATCTGGGATCAATAGGCCTTCATAAAATCAGGTGTGGATTTTAAATGTCCCCCCAAAGCTTATGTGTTGAAAGCTTGGTCCCCAACGCAGCAGAGTTTAGAGATGGGACCTTTTGAGGGGTGATCAGATCCTGAGAGGGCTATGTGATCTCATGAATGCATCCATTTATGGTCTCATAACTTAAAGATTTTGAGGGAGGGACTTTGTTATAAATAAAACTCAAAAAGCTTAAGAGAGTGTGTTCTCTCTCTCTCTCTCTCTCTTCCCCTTTCTCCAAGCCACCAGGAAATGAGCAGCTTTCCTCTGTCACACACTTCCACCATGATGTTTTGCCTTGTCACAGGTTTAAAAGCAACTAAACTAAGTACCCAGGAATGAAACCATGAGCTAAAATAAGCCTTTCCTTCTTCAAGTTGATTTATCTCAGGTGTTTTGTCACAGTGACAGAAAACTGATGGACACACCAGGAATGGGCTTATTTTCCTACCTTGCCCAGGAGCACTGGTGCCTCTCTGTTGGCATCTTCTTCCCATGTACATGCCTCATTACAGTCAGTCCCACTTCTTGGCTGGAACAAATGGGATCAGAGAGCAAGGTATAGAGAATGATTGTGGAAACACTGGGGCCAAAGTGGAATTGATATGTAGAGATAGTATCCATCAGGTAGGGGCTTTGGATGTAGGTGAAGGCTCTGGCACTTATTCTGATCAGATTATAAGCAGGAGAGCCTCTCAGTATTCTGGGATGACTCCAGGAGAAAGAATGCCTAGTTAAGTCACTGACTTAGACAGTTTTGATCTCTTTATTTCTCAGTCTCATTGGTTGCACCTGATTTCCTCCATGACATTTACCAACTATTGTGTGATTTCTTTCTGTTGGAAGCACCCGATTTTTCCAAATTGAAAAAAAAGAAGACAGGAGCAAAAAGGTTATGCTTTTCATCTATGTCTGTGTAAACAAATCCAGTAATTACCATAACTCAAATTGCAGCTGAAACACTACATGTTTTAATGAGCACACTGTTGCTCTTCTTGCTATAAATCTCTGCATATATCCTGGGAAGTTAATCCTGAATTAGGAAACAGAAAAACTGATTAAAATAAAATTGGGCCAAGTCCATGATTTTTATATTCATTAGATTCAAAATTTCTGTGAGGAAATGTGCAATGCAAATTGAATTATGTTCCCGAGTAATAACAAAAAAGAAAAGAAAAATAACAAGGGAAACTGAAACAATGGTAAAATATGGGTATCCATGCAGGGAGAGTTACGAATCAGGTTCACTGTGGTTTTTGTTGATTGTGATTCAATATTCTGTCTGCACAGAATTCTCTTCAGTCTAAAGTGGATGTTATCCAGTTTTCACACACCAACATTTCCTCAAATGTTATGCTTTTTCCCGAAGAAGTTTTTCACTGAAGATAATATCATTAGCCCTTATAAGTGCTTTGATCACTCTTTTCCATCACTTTTAAAACAAAATAACAGTTGTATATGTTCAAGGAAAAGTCAGGAAGGCTAGAGGTCTTTTTGTTTTTGTTTTTGGTGCCAATTATAAGCAAGGCGTATTAGGGTTACATATATAAACATATATATATATACACACATATACATACATATACACACACACACATACATACATATATATAATTACAAAAGGGTATTTATTAGATTGGCCTGCCCAACCAGAAGCTGGATAGTCCCACAATGGCTCAATGATTGTCTGCAAGTTGAAGAGCTGGAAGAACCAGAAGCAGCTCAGGCAAGAAGCAGGAATCTCAGAACAAGAGGAATCAGTGATGTAGTTCTAGTTGGGAACTGAAGGCCTGGAAACTCCCAGAAGAGTCACTGGGCAGAGTCTGCTTTAGAAGAGTGAAGGAACTGGAGTCTGAAGTCTTCAGGCGATCGCAAAAGCAAAGAACCAATGGAGCTTGTATCTGCTGCTGCTGCTTTTTGTTCTTTCAACTTTTGTTCCACCCAAGCCCCCAGCTATGCTGTACACACTTTAAGTGGGTCTCTGCCGCAGTTTGCTGTCCCACATGCTAATTTATTCCTAGAAACACCCTCACTGAAACACCCAGAAGCCTCTTAATCTTAGGCATCTCTTAATCCAATCAAATTGACAATTCAGATTAACCATCATACAGGGCTAAGTGAAACTGAATATTAAGGAAATTATGTAGCCATATACATGCTATAATCCCAGCTGCTTGGGAAACTGAGGTACAAGGATTGCAAGTTTGAGGCCAGTCTTGGCAATTTAGTGAAATCCTGTTTCAAAAAATGAAAAGGGTTGGGGGATATGTAGCTCAATAGTAGAGCACTCCTGGGTTCAATTCCTAGCAACTAACACAAACACACACACACACACACAAAGGAAGAGGAGAAGAAAGGAAGAAAATTATGTTAAGATTCAAGTCTCTATATTTTTATTTAATAAATTGAAATGATTGTACCTTTTCTACTATACATCTTTCTTTTTCCCTACACAGCTACTCTTTGTCCCTCTATACCTCATCTCCCACCTGGGAAGAAGTCCTTTAAGAACTTAATTAATGAGCTCCCTTATCTTCCATTTCAGTTTGGACAATAGAGACCCCTAGTGGAAGATCAGAGCTGGAGGGTAAGGTCAGGGACCCCTCTGGCTGCCACAGTCCTTCCACTGAAGACCCCTTCTCTTTTCAAGGTTGTCCTTTCTTCCAGGCTCTGGAAAGGACTTTCTCCTGTTTTCCCTTCAGCCTGGCAAGCGGGGAAGCATTGCATTGTTACTAGCTTCCTGGCACTGTACTCTCTCCCTTGTAGTTTTGATATCTCAAATCTTTCTCACACCTTTATAAATAGTCTCTCTGGTGAATTCTTCTCAAATTAGCCTACTTTGTGCTTTCTGTTTCCTACTATAACCTTTTCAAAGATAGAATTCGGTTCATCCAGTCCTGTTGATTCTTTATCTAAATATAACTAGTTTTTCCCCATTTTCTAGGGCCAGCATCGTCTCTTGTTGGTGCCACTAACAAATCTCTGTTTTCACTCCTTTTGTAACCATACCTGTGAGTTTTAGGAAACCATAGAATGGCAATTGTCTCCCTCCAAAGCTGGCTGTGTTAGCAGCTGGCATAGTTTGGCATTTTTCTACCTGTTAATTGCTTACCTCTCTGAACTTCTCACTTTCCCAAAGAATAATTCTACCTCCTTTTTTGCTTGCAGCAGGAATACAACAGAACAATCAGAAAACTGAAGCATGTAATGAGAAGTCAGTCTCCTTTTCTTGATCTCTCCAGCATCCCAAAGAGCAGATGAACCAAGTTTGAGAGTCTGGGAAAGCCACTGCCTTTAGGGACAGAGCGGCATCATAATAGAAGCCTATGCTTTGGCCCCCAGGGTCACAGTTGAGCCTGCAGCTGGGCAGTTACCCATCTCTCTCAACAGTTGACTGCTTATTTGGCCCCAAAACTGCCCTCTGCTGCAATATCTTCCAGGCCCAGGAACAATGAAAGACTCGTAGCACTGTCATTGCCTGTCACCTTTTCTGAAGCAATGACATTCATGACCTGGATCTTGGCTTCAACCCCTAAGAAGTTTTCCTTTCTTCGTTCATAAAAGATGATTTATCCCAAAATTCACTGTTTAGGTTTTATGCAAGAACTCTATATACTCTGCTTAACTGCAGAGAGAATCATTCCACATAAATTTAATTTTCTGGATAACTGAAGTTTAGCCAATCTTTTGATGTGAGCCATGTGGACTAGAACTTTTTTGAGAATGCTTTGCACATATCCTTGCTTTCTTCAACAGGTCATACAGAACAAGATGGAGTTTGTCATTAGCATATCCCTCACAAAGTGATGATGTCTTCAACTCTGCTGAGGACATTGAAGATGTCCCCATTTAAGATCTCAGGCTGCTGCATTTTTGAAGCCTGTATTCCCTTCAAAATGCTTTTGATGTTTTACTGCATTGTTTCTGGTGTCACTTTTTGCTAGTTTAGTTCATTAAACATTCTTTTGACTGAAACCCTATATTCAAAATTGTGCACAAATCTTCTGTATGAGAACCTTATTCTAGTACTAGAGGATCCCTGAGGTCTTTTTCAGTTTTAATTTATTTTTATGGTTCTAGATTTCCCAGAAATGGGCATTATCTAGTGTGCATAGACAATGGAGCTTTTATTTCAACCCTTCATGAAACATTTCTAGCTTGTTATCTGATTCCCAGCATGGTTCTTAGTAGCTGATATGTGTTTTCCACAAATGTAAGATAGCATTTGTGGTAGGCAGGTTTCTAAGATGGCCTGGATGCCTCCCACACCCTCACCTTCTTGTCCTGTGTAATCACCTCCCCTAGAGTGGGCAGAATCTGTTCTCGTAGACTGCCACTGCAACGATTAGGTTTCTTTCTCTCCGCCCCCCCAACAGGATTGAACCCAGGGATGCTTTACTACTGAGCCACATTCCTACTTTGTTTTTTAGTTTTTATTTTGAGACAAGTCTTAATAAGCTGCTTAGGGCCTCACTGAAGGATATGGAAAATAACATCCCCAAGAAAAGGGAAATGACAGACTCCAGGGAGAAAAGGAGGACAGTGTGACGCGGGAGGAGAGGAGGGGAAGGCAAACAAAGGGCTGTGGGTGCTGGATTTTTATCCCAGTAACAATGAGTTTCCAGCTTTTACAGCTGTTTTCCTGAGTTAGATTTTTAACCTGCACAACTAGTTTCCTGACTGCCCAGCCAGCACATCCCAAATCTGTAATGATTAAGTCATACTAAACATTCTGTTATCATTAGCTTCATTAAAACCTACAAAAAACAGACCCCTCTTGTAACCAGTCACCATTTTTCCCTCTGAAAATGTGCCATTCTGCCTATGCTTAACAGACAACTTGCTGATCCATTTGAGTTCTGCTCTCATCTCTGTTATTTGTGCTTACACTCACTAAGTTGCTGAGGCTGACTTTGAACTTGCGATCTTCTTGCCTCAGCCTCCCAAGCTTCTGGGATTACAGGCCTCTGCCACTGTGCTCAATTAGGTTTCCTTATCTTTTCTTATCTTAAAGAGGTTAAAGAGATTTTGCCGATAATTAAGATCTTTAAGCAGTTGACTTTAATTTTAATTATAAAGGAGATTGACATGGTGACCTGAGAAAATCAATTTCTTTAACCCAGCATCTAGAGGTAGGAGATTTTCTCCGTGCTGGTGTTAAAAGAAGCAAGCTGCCATGAGTTCTATGGCAGCATGGAGATTAATTCAGTCACCAACCACTTGAGCCTGGTAGAAGACACTGAGCCTCAAAGGAGACTGCAGCCCCAGCCAACATGTTGAGGACAGCATAGTGAGATCCTGAGCCAAGAACTCAGTTAAGATAGGCCTGGATTTATGACCTAAGGAGACAGTGAAATAATAAACAGGTGCTGCTTTAAACCGGCAAGTTTGCGATGATTTGTTAGCAGCAATAGAATGATAATATAGCAATTTACTTGGGTTTCATGTTCAAAAGAATGAAAGAACACTCTATATTTGTATTGCTTGGATTCATACAACTCTATTATTATTATTATTATTATTATTATTATTATTATTATTCCCACCTATTGTAGGTAATATCAGTTCTGAGTTCTATTTGGCTCAGGAAATAAAACTCAGAAATATATTCAGATTATATTTGTCCATTCTTGAGCTTCAGGAAATAAAAAATGCAATACGAGGCTAATGTTTGCAGAGCTATCGAAGTAAATCTGATCCAACATTTTTCTTCTCTATCACTTTCTCTTACCCAAGAGAGCACCATATGCTTTTTTTTCTTCTTCTAAAGATTTTGTGTTTAAAAACAAAAACAACCAGGAACAGTTGTAGATGTCTGCAATTCCAGTGGCTTTGGAGGCCAAAATAGGAGGATCATAAGTTTGAGGCCAGCCTTAGTAACTTAGCTGATACCCTGTCTCAAAATAAAAAATAAAAAGGATTGGGGATGTGGCTCAGTGGTAGAAGGGCTTTGGGTTCAATCCCTAGTCCTGAAACTAAACAAAAGAACAACAAACAACAACAAAAAGCTAAGCCTGTCTGTGAGTTGTTGGGTTAACATTTTTTTTTTTTTTTTTTTTTTTTGCGGTGCTGGGGATTGAACCCAGGGCCTTGTGCTTGCAAGGTAAACACTCTACCAAATGAGCTATATCCCCAGCCCACTTTCTTTTTTTACTTACAGTGATGATTTTAGTTACTTACTTATTTTATAAATAAGAATAATAACGCTGGTGCAATATCTTATACTTTCAAGTGCATTATACTTTTTTTTTTTGGAACCAGGGATTGAACTCAGGGACACTCGGCCACTGAGCCACATCCCCAGCCCTATTTCATATTTTATTTAGAGACAGGGTCTCACTGAGTTGCTTAGGGCCTTGCTAAGTTGCTGAGGCTGGTTTTGAACTCGCGATCCTCCTGACTCAGCCTCCCAAGTCGCTTGGATTATAGGCATGCGCCACCATGCCCGGCTGCATTATACTTTTTAAAGTTAATATACAACCTTCACACTTCACAGTTTATTACCATTTCAACTATGAGTTAATAAGTAAATACATCTGGGCAAGCAAGTAGTTTATTTATAAATTTAAATTTTAAAATATTATTTTGGAATAGTTATTGTTGGTATATAGTAAAAATTAGATCTTTCTCTTTTTTTTTGAGGTGCTGGGGATTGAACCTAGGGCCTTGTGCTTGACAGACAAGTATTCTACCAACTGAGCTATATCTGCAGCCTTTTCTTATTGTTCATTCACCTCCTTCAACTCATTTATAGAGTTAACCCTGCCTGGTTTCTTGGGCATTCATCTAGAGTTATTTTACACTTTTACAAATACTTATTCAACTAAATATGAACAAATAAATGGCAACTCATGCTCACTAAATATAATGAATTAAATTAACTGATTTCCTAACAATAAAGTATATATATTCCTAAAATTCTGTATTTTAGATTATGGTGGAATATTGTTTGAATAGTGTGGTAAAATCAGGTTGTGAGTATTTTATTTTGGATTTTTCAATGCTTATTCATATTAGAAATTGACTTATAGTTTCCAATTTTTGTGGTCTGCTATATTTTGGAATCAAGTTTGTGCTAGTTTTCAGAATAGAAAACTAGAAATAGAAATAGAAAGTGTTTTCTCTTGCCCTCCTCAGCAATGGCTTACATAGAATGGTAATGGTATTTTAAAGAAGTCAACAGGAAAAAAAATCCTTTGGGTTAATACCTTTTTGGAGCTGCATCTTTGACAATCTTCATTTATTCTGGATATATGAGATTTTTTTCAGATATTTTTTCTTGAGTTAATTTGAGAAATTTATATTTTACTAGAAATTGATATGTTCTTTAGAACTAAAAAATTTAACAGACGACTTTTTTTTTTACTTTCACTGTATTTTTTTTCTCTCATTTATTTTGATTCATTGAACACAAATGGAGTACAGCTATTGTTTCACTGGTTGTACACAAAGTAGAGTCACACCATCTGTGCGTTCATGCATGTACACAGGGCAATGGTATCTGTCACACATTCTGTTATTATATTTACCCCCCACCTGGCCCCCACCCCTCCCTTCCCTCTATGCTATCTATCCTTCCTCCATTCTTGCCACCCTTCCCCCCTGCATTATGCATCATCATTCATTTATCAGAGAGATCATTCGGCCTTTGGTTTTGGGATAGGCTAATCTCACTTAGCATGACATTCTCCAACTTCATCCACTTACCTGCAAATGCCATAATTTTATTCTTCTTTATGGCTGAGTAATGGCTTCTTTATGGCTATCTTTTCTTCATTGTATGTTTTTGGCACCTTTGTCTCCTACTAGACTTTTTAAGAACATACTTTTCCAAAGTTGTATCCATAGGCCCTTGCTCATTTGAAAATTTGTAACTTTTATTTTATTCTTTTACATTTCTAAAGCTAAAAAGTTTATTTGATGTTCGTTCCTTTACAATTTTTTTTACTTTGGTGCCTTTATAATAATGTCAAAATGAATCCTGTTGTTATTTATAACTAAAAAGAACCAATTTTTTTTTTTTTTTTAAGTAACAGTAAGAAATAGCAGTGGATTTGTCATCCCTACTGTTATTGTCTTTTCTGGGGAAAAAAATAATGAAAAGAAATGTCTAGTTGGGTGCACACATGTAATCCCAGTGGCTCAGGAGGCTGAGAAATGAGGATTGGGAGCCTCTAAGTAACTTAGCAAGACATGTCTTAAAATTTTTAAAAAGAGTTGGGGAAGTGGCTCAGTGGTTAAGACCCCTGCATTCAATCCCTGGTACAAAAAAAAAAAAAAGTCTAATGTTTAAGTATTTGTGGTCAGCCATCAATACACATTATGTCATATGCTT
This sequence comes from Glaucomys volans, assembly GCA_020662805.1. NCBI lineage: Eukaryota > Metazoa > Chordata > Mammalia > Rodentia > Sciuridae > Glaucomys > Glaucomys volans. The sequence goes on along the minus strand of JAJEJO010002816.1, from coordinate 868,399 downwards.
ATACCAACCCTAAAGGGTAGGCTTTCTTAAAATCCACATTTTACACTGGGCGCAGTGGTGCATGTAATCCCAGCAGTTCAGGAGGCTGAAGCAGGAAGATCACTAGTTCAAAGCCAGCCTCAGCAACTTAGTGAGGTGCAAAGCAACTCAGCAAGACTCTGTCTCTAAATAAAATATAACAAAGGGCTGGAAATGTGGCTCAGTGGTTAAGCTTCTCTGAGTTCAATACTCAGTACCAAAAATAAATAAATAAATAAATAAAAATCCCAATTTACCTTGGAGAAAACTGATTCTTAAGGAAGCTAAACAATGATCCTGCCACTCATATGAGGGAGAAATGAAATTCAGTTCCTCTCTCTCTCTCTCTCTCTCTCTCTCTGACCCTGGAGTTTGAACTCTTAATTTTACTACTCTTATTTTCTTCCTCAATGTCTTCTTCCTGTTTTCCTTTAGTGACTTTGTGCAGTTTTTAATTCTTCAGTTGAATGTTAACTTTTATTTTATTATTGATTAATAAATCTACTTACAGTGTAAATTTACCTCTTGAGTTCTATTTCATCAGCATAAAATGTTTCACTATACAGAATTCTCAATGTTATTTTTTGCTAAGTAATCTAAAACTGCATTATTATTTGTTTTTTTGACCTGAGTTGTTTAGAATTTTTTTTCCCCAATGAGTTTTTGGGACATTATTGTTTATAGATCTGTAAATAATGTCAGTTTCATTGTATTATAACAAAAATGTGATATTTACTATTTCTACATTTTGGAATTTACTGAAGTTTCTTCATTATCTAACATATAATTTGTTATTATAAGCATTCTATAGATTTCTAAAAGATGATGTATTTTCTATGGTGAGCACTATGGTATCCATTAAATCCATTTTTTAATATAGTTTAAATTGTTCCTATATTTGATCTGTCAAAGATGGTGATATAGGTGAGCTGTTTCCTTAGAAAATTGACTTTCTATAACTCCCTTTTTATTTCCAATAATTCTTGTGTTATTTATGTGAATATTATGCTATTTGTTTACATAAAGCTCCACTATTATTATAGCTGTACCATGGTTCTACATATTTTATGAATATAAAATGATACTCTTCTGTCCTTCTTAATTCCTTTAGTCTTAAACTTTGAAGTTAATATTGCCAATTCTATGCTTTTTTGTTAGGATGTTAATAGGTATTTTGGGTTACACTTTTGCTTTTAGCTTTTTGCTTTCCCATTTCCAAATGTAGACTTTTAAAGCCTTTTTTTATATTTAATTTTTATATGGTGCTTACAGATAAGAGTTTGATTTTATTTTGTATTAAATTGGGGAGTCTATTAAGAATGGCTAATATATTCATATTTTGTTTCTTCTCTGGTATGATACTATCCTATTGTATGACATTCTGTAAATGAGAATTTTCAAAATACTTTTCTCTTTTGGATTATCATCCCCAGTTTTTATGCTGTTTGTGCATTGGAATTTATACAGAGTGGGTTTTGTTTGCTTATTTTCTTGGTGCTGCCGCCAAGGGCACCCATGAGATGCTCTACTGAAACACTCAGGTCTGCTTCAAGCATCCACCAAGCACACCAGGCTTCCTGACTTGGACGCTCTTTCTGAGCACTCCCAGTATCTGACCAAAGGGAAGCCCCAAAAGGTGCTGCATTCTGTTCTGCCCTCTATTCTCACCTCTGGCTTCAGACCCGGGGAGGGATTAGTGGCATACCCCCACGGTCTTCTGCAAGTATTCCCTCGGGAGCATTACTTGTAAACTGATCTTTGAAATCTTCCACCAATTTCCTCCCACATAAACTCTAGCTTGATTGTTTCTAAAAATGTTATTACATGGATAGCATCCTTCCTTAATTTCCTACCATGATGCACATTTTTCCAGTTTTTGTTTGTCTTTGGTCATTTCAGGGGTGAACCAATAGGTGATGGGGAAAGAAATGCACGTCGTGTGTGTGTGTGTGTGTGTGTGTGTCCCTGCGCATGTGCACACATGCAGGTATTTCTGCATTTAGGGTGTCTGTAAGGCATTCAGGAAGAAACACCAAGGAAATTAGTGATTAAGTAGATGGACCTGAGACTTAGAACAGATCTAAAGTCCAAAGATAAATTTGAGAGACACAAACACATGATGGAAATCAAATCACAGGAATGGGAAAGACTACTTAGAGTCTAAAATCTTGCAGATCATCAGAATATACAGAATACTTGATTTCATTCCCAGAGATTCTTTTTCTTTTTTTCTTTCTTTTCCCTCCCTCCCTCCCTTCTTTCTTTTTCACCATGCTAGGATTGAACCCAGGGCCTCAGTTTGAATATTAAGGGAAGGACTCATATGACAATTCTCCCATCATTGTTAGCACAAAAAGACGAAGGTGGACACAAACTTCAGGAATCAGCTCAGCTGTTCACTCAGGAATGAAGTTTCACACAGGAACAGGGGATGCAGGGATGAAATGGCAATGGTGGGTCCACTTTCCTGGTGGAAAATGAGTCACTGAACAAAGAAAAGAACTGGGTTTATATAGGTTATTTTTGAGGGGTGGTCTAGTGAGCACTTGGGTTTGGGCACTTAGGAAACAGGTTTGTGAGAATTTGAAAATTTGTTCTTACTGGGCAATATTTTTACTCGGAGAAGAATGGAGGATCTGGGGTCAGCATTCAGTGTTTATCTCTTTCCCTTCAGGGTCCCATTGTACTGTCACTAGGAAAGGATTTATTTGGGGAGGGATCACTGCTTTTGCTTCCTTTCTAGTGATTATTTTGTCATTGGGAAAGAATGCACTGAGAAAGCTATTAATGTATGGCTTTCTTTTTCATTCCCTTTTTTTAGGCCTCACTATTTGGGGTCTTTTTCATTTTCTATATCTAATAATCACTGCCCTATTTATGTAAGTAAGTTTTATGAGTATATGACCATAGATATGTTGTGTGGAATAGGGGAAACATCATCAACTGAAAAAGTGATGCAGATTTTGAAAAGTCGTGAGGAAAGAGTGGGGGTGCCGATGAGGAACTATAGAAAGTACAGGGACAGAGAGACGTTGGACATCAGCTGGAGTATTGAACGTGGCACACAATTGTAGAACTTTTTTCCCTCTTGCTTAGAAACTCAAATATAGACATGGAGATGATGGGTGGTTGGGTTAATAGAGTTGGGTAAAGCAAAGGACAATGACAGGGACAGTAACAATTTTAAAAATCTGCTCTATCTGAACATAGCCCCTTTTCAATTTTCTGCTACTTTTACCAAGTCCCAATATAGTGGCTCTTGATCTCAAAATTCTCATCCCTTCCAGCCATCTAACCCACCTAACCTGTCCCTGGAACTCAAGGGACATCACTTCAGTCACCTTCCAGCTATCAGTCCTCAGAAAATGAAATAATTAAAGTTACACCACTGATAAATGGAGACCAAGATTTGAACTTAGGCCCATCTGATTTTTTTTTAACCACTACCATAATGATAGAGTCCCTTTGTCAGGCATGGTGATGTACCCTGCCCTCACCTTGTTTCATGAAGGACTTGGTTACCCTTGAAGCTAGGAGAGCAGTCAGCAGACAGACTTCAGCTCTCACACTTCAGCATAGCCCAAGGCCACACTCCTTGGGTGTGAACTCCATATCCAGAGTGACTGATCAGTGGGGAAGCACAAAGGCCTGGTGCTCTCTACCCTTCTGGGAACTACTCTAAAGGGATATTCTAGTTCCAGAGCTCCTGGTGAGGTTGACATTGCATTTGGAGCAGCTCACCATTTCCTTCCTCTGCCCTTCCAACTTCTGCCCTCTCTCTCCCACAGGTGTTGATCCCCCGGGTACTACACACAGAGTACATCTGCATCTCAGTCAGTTTCCAGGGGAACCCAGCTTGCATCAGTTCAACAAAGAAACAGAAGTTAGAATTTCCTGCCACAGAAGCTGTATTACTTCTCACCTTTCCCAGAGACCCTCTCAAGGATTTCAGAGAGGCCCACAAGATTCAGGCCCCTTTACCTGGTGGGTTTCAGGTACATAGGGCTCAAAAGAGAGGGTTAATTTAGGGCTAAGCAAAACAGCCCTGGATTTGTGGTAGGGATACCCATCTCTTAAGCCTTGCTGACCATCTTCATTTTCTTCCAGTCATGCTTCTGAACAGGAAGTCTGGCTTTGACAACTCTAATCTTGAATCCTAGCACTGAACGGCCTGCAGGCAAGACTACTGATGATAGGTTTAGGCTCAAATCTGATATACCATCGTATGGTGATGTTAGTGACAGAAAAGTGAAAATATGACCTAGGCCAAAGGAAATGAATTGCACTGCTTTTATTTCAGGTTCATTTGCCCCATATGTTTTCTCAGAACAAACAGTCAAAATATGTCATGAAAAAAAACAAACCATTCATCAGAAAAACAATTTTTATTGGTTTGCCAATGTGATTAAATACTATAGATATGCTAATAAAAATGAAAAAATCAATAATTATACACTCCAAATTTTGCAAGTTTCTCCACTCACATTTTAATTATTCCTTTAAGTCCATGTAATCACTATAGAAAGTAACTAAATATGTGATTCTGAATTTATTTGTTAATAATGGTTTGAAAATTTGTGGTACTTAGTTTTCAGTTAGACATCTATAGATTTCATCTGTACTAACCACTTAATTAGAAGAAAATATATGAAGTTATATCATCATGGAAATTTCAAAATGTTTAGCAGGGAGGATAATTAATGTTTATATGTTAAGAATAGAATATGTTTAATTTAATTGGGGTATATGTTGCTTTCAAATGTAGTTAATACACTTGAGTCAGCAGCAATTTCAAGCCGTATGTTATCAATAATCACTCAGATCATGCTAAGTATATTATCTGTTACATTAAATAAACCTTATTTAGGAACTACTTTAAACATTTTGTAGACTCAAGTGCTTCTTAAAGTTTCCAGTTATTGATTTTTAAATCTTCTTTGTAGGCATAAGCCTCTCAGGAGGCCAAGCATAATCACGCCTCCTACCCAGTTGGTCTTTTCCTCTGATAACCACCCATGGTCACTGTACCAGCCTGTCAATAAGCATTTATGAAGAACCTGCTGTGGTGCTGAGTCCTGTACCAGGGCCTAGCACAAACTCCATTAGAAACAAAAGATTAAGTTTGCCTGGAGGAGCTTACAACCAAATTGGTGGTTTTCATGAACATAAGTCAGCACTGATTTGATTAATTTCTTGATCATCAACAGCAATGACAAAAATGTTTTTCTCGGCTGATTGGGGTTGGGGGAAGCTCTCATTAGCTAATAATGAAAAGAAAAATACAAAATTTATGTAAAATCTAGTAGACGAGTGTCCAGAGGTTTGTATATACATAGATTAGATTTTATAACAAAGTATTGGAACATGTCTCTTAATTATTCATACATTAAGTTAAAATGTATTCTCATCTTTCATGTTTTAAGAATAAAATGTCAGAACATTTTTGTGATTTCCTCTAACCAGTAAGACAGGAGGGAGATTCTTTGTGAGTATTTCCAACCAAGCCATATACAACAAATCCGATATAGAACCTTTTCTTGCCACTGGAAGGCTCCTGGCAGCAGAAGAAAAATTAAAAATGAAAATGAAAATACTACAGATGGTAAAATCATTAGTGTTTCTGAACTATTTAATAACTAGTGACCTAAAAATTTTATTATTTCTCCCCAAATTTTTCAAATATCGATATTTAAAGTGATGTATTTTTTTAGATAACACAAGTATCTATAAAGAAGTAAAATAGACATAGGCATTGTAAAGACAAAATAAAAGTATAAATTCTCACTTTTGTGTGAAAGGAGTATTTGATCAACCCGTACTCACCCATGCCTCTGGTGGACTTGACTTTCCCCCAATAGTTTTTTTTTTTTTTTTTTTAACACGGGGTATTGAACTGGGGGACACTCGGCCACTGAGCCACATCCCCAGCCCTATTTTGTATTTTATTTAGAGACAGGGTCTCACTGAGTTGCTTAGGGCCTCGCTAAGTTGCTGAGGCTGGCTTTGAACTCGCGATCCTCCTGACTCAGCCTCCCGAGTCTCTTGGATTACAGGCGTGCGCCACCATGCCCGGCTCCCCCAATAGTTTAAAGCTCTTTTTGGGGGGGAAATACCTTAGAAAATAGCTATTGGAACTCTACCACCCACTTCAGGAGATCATTCTATGTTGTCTTAGATCACCTGAATCATCCTCCAGTCTAGACTGTGCTTAAAGACATTTGTTTTCATATCTAGGACTCAGTTCATGAGGTAACAATGAAATAGTTGAATGTTTTCCCATGTTTAGCTAACAATTTTTAATTAAGTGATTATTAATATTTTCAGTAGGTCCAGTCCTGATATTTGTAAAACCAAAGGGTAAAGAGTGAAAATGGAAAAACCAACTACCTTTTTATTGATGTGGCCTCTTGCCACACTGCAAGGAGCCCACGAATCTGCCATGGACATGTGGTGGCTCAGGAACACCCACCAGGAAAGATGCCTGTGAACACTTGGTGCTCAACTTGTGGCTGTTGCCAGGGAATTCCAGGGACTCAGGGTTTCTAGAACATGGTCCAGAAGGAAGCCTGTGTTCTAGGTGGGCATGTGCCCTGGCCCTATGGGACATGACTGGCACAAAGTTCAAGCACAGCCCTTTAAAGTCCATGAATCTTAGTTGTCAGGGTCTCAGGGTGGCATTTATCCTCTTTCACTGTCCAAAATTCCATATGGTCCAACTTTTTTTTTTTTTTTAAACTTCTCACCTGAAAAGTCATGAGCTTATAAATTGATTAACTCATTTAACCTAAAATGTCTCTCTACCATTCTTTACTGCCTGCAATGATACTTACAGGACAATGAGGTTGGCAGCTCTTGAGTGCTCCTGTAAAAGTTCATTCAGTCGAACTTGGCGGTAACTCTGTGGACAACATTCAAATTTTGCTGAGTGAAGTACTAACAGAATTATGAATGAGAATTTATCTTCTTACCTCAAATCATAGGGACGCACAAAACATCATTTTAACAAAGTTATTAAAAATGAGTTTATTAAAAAAATTAAATTCAGTGTATGAAAATTTCTTGAGAAATTTTAGAGACATAAAGAATAAGACCAGATTGTTATTGTATTATAGTAGCTTATTAAGATTTAGGGGAAAAAATAAAAAGCAGGGATAACAACCCAAAGAGGACAAGAATGACCTGTTTTGGGGAACAGGTTTTCAGCTAAAGAAAACTGATCAAAGCTTGTTACCAGTTTGATATACTAAGAAAATAGAATATTTCCTACTTTCTTTTTCTTTTAAGTTCTCTGAATATTTTATCAGCTCAGGGGACTGGTTTCAAATAAAAACCACCAATAAACTCACTTGGAAAACTATTTGGGGGTAATGAAAGTAATATTTATTTTTGTATTTCAGAACCCGAGCCTTAGATATGTGATTTGCTCAATTAGATGGTATGACTGCTTTGGAACTGGTAGTTTATAACATGCAGAGTTTATGATTCTAGTTCATTATTTCTTTCACTAAATCTGAAAGACTTTCAGTATTTCTTCTTCTAATTTTTCCAAGCTCAACTCCAAATACCGTTTATTCAGATTTTGTAGTTTAGAGGTTCCTGTGGTCCCTTTCCCTTAGTGTCAAATTCTGATGCCAATTTTTCATTCTGAGTCCCCGCCTTTTTCATTATCCTCATTATCACCAATTTCACTCAGCAAAGGCCAGAAGAGAGTAACTCCTGGTGGGCATTCTAGGAAGACTCACAGTTTCACATTCATTTTATGTTTGCCAGATCTAACTTTTTGTTGTCTTAAACACATCTTAAATTTCCTTAGATACTTTTATTAGCTTCTCACTGCTATCTTCATCAGGTTTAAATTCTTTGTCATTGTGTTGAAGTGTGGGTCAATCTACCTTTATCTGCATTGCATGCGTCTGATTTAAATTATTTCAGATTAATAATAATCAAGTTTGAAAGGAGACTTTACAATATGTATCAGTGACCTGTTTTTTCAAGTTTTAAAAAATAAGTTACTTTCTAGAAAAAAATGAAAAGTTTTCTAAATCCTAATGTCCAGTAATGTGATTGAAAAGCACCTGACAAATACAGAAACCCTGGATCTTGAATAATGCAATTTAGTAATAGATACATTACTTCTTGATCTTTAAATTAATTTCTGTTTTGGTTTTCTGCTAGTTAGATAGCAAAGTAAAAATTAAGGCAGATAAGTCTTTACCTTTTCCTTGACGGCATCCAGTTCTGCATCTGTAATTTTCCATGGAGTGTCTCTTTTTAATTTCTCAGCAGTTGTTAAATCTTTGCAGCTTTCATGGAGACGATATGGTTCAATCATCTCTTCAAAGACTTTCCAGCTGAAATTGGAATTGTAAAGGAGGTCTCACAGTGGGAAACTAACTCATTATTTCACAGATACTCCAGGTATGACTGGCTCTGCTGGCTGTGGAATCAGAGCTGAATGTCATGCAAATCTTTTACGAATTATCTTTGCAGGGAATTTACCGTGAGTAAAAGCATGGTTATAGTGCTCCCTCCCTAACATGGATGGGATTTAATGTGTTTCGGGTCCTATTAGCTTACTATGTATTAGATCTTCAGTATTAATGCACAAACACATAGGAGTAATTGTTCTGCAAATACATTTTCTACATAATATAGTCAAAAACACACTGTGGACACTTTAGCCCATACATAAGTTTCCATCTGTTTATCCTACAGGCTCCATGGGAGACATTAGTCCATTAATGGAGGAGATGAACTAGGCTCTCTGGGAGTCTGATAGGGCCATCCTTACTTTTAGTCCCATTCATGCCAGGAGGCTGTGGGAAGGTACAAGAAGAGCAAAGGCTCTCATAAGTTGAATGGTTCTAGACTAATTTGGATGTCTGCTGCAAATAATGCTGCTTGTTCTGGTGTTTGATGTTGCTGTCTGAGATTTTTCAAATGATTATTATTCAGGGGCATGTTAATGGGAAGAACAACAATCAATAACGTTTTAATGCTTACAAATCTGAGGCCATTTTAGAGCATTTAAAAATAAATCTAGGAGAAAACTAGAAGCAGTGTCTAAGAGCTATAGAACATTTTAAAAATTGTGGAAAAAATGTCATTCTTGTCCTACATAAGAATATCATAAAATTTATTTTTAAAACAATAGCACAAAGTAAGGCTTATAATTTATGGTAGCAGTTTCTTCAGTATGCTACTTAAAGATGATCTCAAGTATGAATAATTTTCTTTGGTTTTTGTAATGTAGCTTACTTGTAATTTAGTAACAGTGGAATGAAGGATAATTAGAATCCATATGCTGTTAGGTTAAGAAATTAAAATATGAAGTGATGAGTTTAATTATCTCATCAGTTGGCCTGATTTTGGATTTTCAGATAAAAGTGCAGAGATTACAAAGGAGTAAAACCATTCCTGCCAGGGAGCCTTTGTTAAAGGACTGAAGAGATACTTAATGCAATAGATTGCTATTGTATTGACTTATTTAGAAAGGTAGATGAAGACAGGGAAGGAGTGAGACTGATGTGCCCTATTCTGCTTTCAACCATATAATACTTTTATATGCTATTATTTCCAGAAGTGTCACACCCTTAGAGAACTTTGGCAGTTGTCAGGAAGAGGCAAAGGTGGGAGCCTGGAAACCCAGTTTTTGCTCTGGCTCTTCCATCATTGTCCTTAGTCTGGACAAGCCTGCCTATAGAAGCGGAGTGACAATGACTATTTGGAGCTGTGTGACAGGGTGATAATCTGAATGACAATGCTCTGAGAAGCGTACAGGGCATTGTAAAAAGGAGGCATTCACTTTACTAAACATCCATTGGATTAAGGATAGCAATGGAAGTCCCTCTACAGAGACTTATTTTGATCAGGATGAGAGTTTCTTTGTACCTCATCCTAGATCCTAGAAAACACAGTACAAAAATGACTTCTTAGGAAAAGATGAGCTGGAGGTTGTTGGTTGTCTCCTCAGCATTCATACTGTTTTCCCATTGTAATTTGGATGGAAAGACTTCATCCCCAAGATCAACCAGTCCCAGTACAATTCTATACTTTCTGCCAAAGTGATTAGCCAAGGTGCATAACTCAAGTGGGCTTGAACCAACAGGAGCCCAGTGTTATGCAGACCACCATGAATGACTCAGTTGATTAGGCTGGTTCATCCTGAATGGAGTCCCAGACCTGACTTCAATGACTAGGGAGGAGACAAACATTCTCTCTCCTACTGAACATACATTAGCAAGTATGTAGTTCTGATTGGTACTGGCAGTCATATTTTTATAAGTTAAATCAACTTTGATGATTTCATAATGGAAAGTAGAATAGGAGACTGAAAGAGAATTAGTCCATGATTACAAAATTTACCTTCTAGAACAAAATTAGCTTGAAAACCAAACTATACTTGCATTGTTTAGTCATGAATGACAGTACTTTCTATCATCTAAGTCGCTATGAGATTTTCTTTTACTTGCAGTTGAAACATGCCAAGTGATACAGTAGGTTATAATGAGATTGGATTTGCCTATTTCTGTTATTTAAATTCCTACTGTTCCTTATCTATGTTTATCTTTGATTTCTTCATCCTCAGGCTCATTCGTGAACTGGCCATTTCTATTCTCCTAATTAGGTGATCCTAAGGTAACTCAAGATTTCTATTTTGATTCTCTCTTTTGATTAAATCTGATTTTTCATACAATACTTTTTAATTCACTCCAAGTCAAGTAGCATGTTATTAAATATAAATGATAATTAATTCAATTTTTGAATTAATGGAATTACTAGCTATCCTATCTTCCCTATCCATTTTCTCAAAATAAAGTTTTAAAATTTTTAGTTCTATAAAACTTTCTCCCCAGTTCATGTAAGATTTCTTCTCTCAAAGTAATGTACTATACTTTCATTTGTAACTACTCTAGCATCTTTAAATTGTCTAGTTAATTGCTTCTAGTTGCTCTTTGATTTCCATATACAGATTGTTGTCTTTTTGGTCTATGATTTTTAATTCACTCTATACAATAAAAATTGGAATTTATCTGCAAGAGCTTCTGATTTTCTCCCACTCAATTATTTTCTCATTAACTCTGCTTTTGTACTCCCTTTCACCCTTGGCCTACCATATTTATAGATAACGTTTCTTTGACAAAATACCTTTGCCAAGACTTACTGATGTTTCATGGGGAGTTGAAAGGTTTACTAATGGAAATTCTGGGCATTTAACATTAACCTCCAAAATGAAAATCATTGACAAACTGTTTTCCCCATTTTGTATCACCTGATGACTAAGAAAGAACAGTGACCAGGGAGATAACTGTTGATGGTGGATAAGGGCAGCCTGGACAAGAAGGTCCACATGAGGGATGAAAGTGAGCCAGTGTTCTGCTTGCCAAGCCTTAGCCCCTGGGCCCAGCTCCGTATCAGCCCAGAGGAAGAGTTCCCCTTCTCCATTTGTACCACCCAGAAGAGTTGCCTTATTTAAGTTAACACAATCATGCCAGATGTGCTATCAGAGGCCATATGTGAGATTTACCGAATGACCATTCTTTGTTCTACATAGGATTACTCTCAAATGGAATAGCCATTGCCAAATATCAGATATGTGACTGTTCTATAAAGTAGTTCTGGCAGAAGGCTGAAGAGAAGAGAATGTCTCTCCCAGCACTCCCTTCTGGTTGGTGGCTTTTTTCCCTTGAGCCAGGATACATTAGCTGCTTCTTTTGTTTTACTAAGGATGGACTTTATTCTACCCATCTTTCTCATGACTTTGAAATAGGAGAGAGAAAATCTGCAAATTTTTGAACACAAATTCATTTGTTTCTTAAAAGTGGGAAGTGATTCTTTTCATTATGAGATAATGAGGACATTGAAAAGCACCAAGTTAAAATGGTGTCTAAAATCAAAGACAATGCCAAGACAAAAGCAAAGATGCCTGAATACTTCATTTCTTCCCACTGCCCACAGAGTTTTACTCCCTGAGAAGAGGACAGCATGGGACAAAGCTCAGGATAGTAAGATGAAAAGTATCCACACTAGGACAGCTACACAAAGAATGAAGAGACCTGGTTGGTGTTCATCAATGCTCCCAGTGATTGAGAGCTTAAAAAGGAAGTGTATGCAGGGTGATGACCATAGCCACTAGACAGAGGTGAGTGTGAAAGAAAGAGAAGAAATAAGGACTTGGGTAGAGATAACCAGAGTGATTGATAAAGAGACAAAGAAATATAAGAATAATATAATCAGCAAGCAGGAATAATCCTTAGCTCTTAAGATAAACAACAGTAAGAATTTGGCTACAAGAAGTAGGTTCAGGCCGGGCGTGGTGGCACATGCCTGTAATCCCAGCAGCTCAGGAGG
>JAJEJO010002816.1:826971-855930 GCA_020662805.1 Glaucomys volans | reverse complement strand
AGGAGATATACTCTGTCACTAAATGGCACATGCTAAGAAATTGTTGGATTTGCTCTGTTAGGAAAGAGAATGTGTCCCCACCAATTAGAGCTTTTGATCACGCCACTGCAAATGTTAGGAAGCAATGACTTAGGGTATTAAAATTCTTCAAATGTGGAATGCTACCAGGGAGTACTGTATGACAATCCGGTTCTTATAAGAATGCTGATTCCATTTACCAAGGAGAAGTATAAATGTGTTCTTAATTTTTCTTAAGTATTTATAACTGCAGAAACATAAGAATATAAGGCATTAGAAATATATATAATGGAAGGAAATATTTCAAAGTAATAACCAAATTAACCCTGTCAATTTTAGATTTCTTATCACAGTTAAGGTATTTTGTAAAGCCATTTTAACTAACCCATACCTCTGGAGGAATCATGAATATTCTCAAGGAATACAAAGTTCAAGTTCATCTAATTAATGAGTGCATCTTAAATCTGAATATTTTAAGTTAGTTATTAAGTTCATACAGGATAAAAATAAAAGAAAGGAAGAGGCAAGAAGACTTGAGGGCTGTGGTATTATAATTCATCAAGAATTGTAAGAGGAAGGAGAAATGGTGGTCAACAGAAAAGAGAAGAAATCCAACAGGACAGTAAGACCCAAACCATTCTGAAAACTTCATGTCCACTTACCTTTGGAAGCCCCACTCAACCCTAAATCAAGCGTATTAAATTTCATCTGAATGCAACAGCAAATATTGGATTATAAACAACTGAAAACATTTTATAATTGTCAAATTTCGACTTGAAATAAGTAGTTCATTTAATTTATAATTGGACAATCCTTTTGCATCTTTGGGATCTCTTATGAGGATTTAACCCACAAAGTATTTTCAGACATCATTGTTATGGGCTGAATATGTTTCACCAAAATTCATATTTTGAGACTTTACCCCCCAGGATGATGGCATTTGGAGGTGGGACCTCTGGGAGGTTCTTAGGTTTAGATGAAGTCATGAGGGTGGGGCCCCCATGTTCCCAGAATAGTACAACATTCTGCTTCCTGTCACCTTTGTCAGCTTAGAAACCATGAGTGTCCTTATAAGAGAAAGAGACCAAATTTTCTTTGTCTTCACCATGTGAGAAAATAGAGGTGGCTATCCACATGCCAGAAAGAGGTCCTTAACAGGAACTGAATCAACCAGCATCTTGATCTTGGATTCCCAGCCTCAATAAGTGTGAGAAATAAAAGTCTGTTGTTTAAGCCATACACAGTTTATGGTATTTTATCAAAACAGCCTGAGATAAGACAATAATAGAGTTGATAAATTTAACAACTAATGAAGGTTAAAATTATATCATGTTTCGAAGACATATAAATAATTTTCAATATTTTCATTTTTTAAAATTTGAATTAAATGGAGTCATGAATGAATTAAATGTATTTCCTTTTCATGCTTTAGTTTTATAGTTCCCTTCCCTCCATCCCACCATAGAGTTCATAGGCTCTAAGGACTAAACCCTTAGTGCCTAAAAGCTAAAATGGCTCTTGAGAGTCCATGCTATCACTGTGCCAAAGAAAATTAGCTGTAACTACTCCATCAGTACTTCTCATCCAAGAGGCCCCATCATTAACTTTAAGGAAACACTGACTGCTCAGGTCAGAATAGTACAACATTCTGCTTCCTGTCACCTTTGCCAGCTTAGAAACCAAGAGCAGGAAGGACAATTCCAAATACTAACTGACCTGTATTTCAGTAATTCTCCCATCAGGCTCATCTTCATCATAAAACCTTTCTGCCCATTAGAATGTACCTGATAGTTCTGTTATGATTATTGGAAGGCCCTTCTTTTTATATCCTATCGAGAATTCACTGCAGTAAACAGGTAACATTTTTACCTTTTGATAACACAAAAGAAAGCGAGAGAGTACCACAGATAATCAATGGATCCTGTTAAATGTTTCATACCTCTCTTTGTTTGGCTTAATGTTAATGTCACCAATGATATGGATGTCTGCAAATTTTATCCTAAATTTGCTCAGGAGAGAAGCCATTCTGAAAATATAAGAGAAAAACATTTCATCATTGCATATTTAACTATTTTCAATCAAAGGGTTTTGTGTTTGAGTTAAGATATCAAAAGCAATCATGTTGTCTTTCAGCTTAGCTTTCCAAGGTTTTTTGAATTTGATTTTCATTTCAATACTTGTTGAACACATTAAGCGTGGACCAAGCTATTCCACTGAAGGTCGAGAGAAACTCTAGCAGGTGCAGACACTGAGACATTAGAAAGAACAAGTCCAGCTTTGCATTCTTCTTTTAGGGAAGATAATGCAAATCTGTTCATATTCCCTAATTATTTGAAATAAAGACAGCAAATCTGAATACTTATTGACTACTATTGCTGATAATTAATATAGGAATTACTGACAAACCAATAATTATCATGTTACAAGTTATATACTGTTTTTTTCCCCCAGAAAACTGATAATTTTGATATGATTTTAAAATTACAAAAATGTAAGGATAGTGCAAAGAACTTCCATATTTTGTTTATATTCAACCCCATTTGATTTGGCATCCTTTTCCCTTTCTATCATCTATTTACTATTTTAGAATAATTTGAAGCCATCAGATCCCTTTATCCCTAAATATTTCATTGAGCATTTGCTAAGGACAAGAACATTCTAATATATAAAGAGTATGATTTTTTGTTCATTTGCTTTTTGGAACTAGGGATGGAACCCAGGGGCGCTTTACACTGAGTCACATCACTAGCCGTTTTTATTTTTTAATTTGAGATAGGGTCTTAGGTAAATTAAGGCCTCCCTAAATCGCTGAGGCTGGCTTCGAATCTGTGATCTTTCTGCCTCAGTCTCCCTAACCAGAGTACAATTTTTGAACTTAAAAAATGTAATAATTTTTTAATCCTCAAACCATCTTCAAATTTTATCAATTGTCCCAATAAGACACTGGAAGTTTTAAGAAATCGAAATTATTATGGACATGTTAGTTTCCATTTTAACTTGACTTTTTAAGAGGAATTAAATATGTAATATTAATGTACAAACTATTGTTTTAATTAAAAATAAATATATTAACATACTTATATACTCACTAATATATGAATGTGTATGTGCACATCATAATTACATCCTTCTAAAAAGGAGAAGAAAATATGAAAAATTACTGTATAAATGTCCTGTCATTATCTTGTGAGTTTTGGAAGTCCCAGGGCTCAGGACTCAAACATGCCATGAAGGACCAAAAGCTACGGAAGATGATGCTCCAGATTTCCACTAGAGGTCTCTGAAAACACCGTGTTCTGGGCAAGATGGTTCTCACAACTATGTATCAGCTAAATTACTTAAAATACACAGAGATACACTGTGGGAAGTTTTCTTTTCTTTTTTAATTAAGAGGATTCTCAACGGTCACCTATTTAAACTTTTTCAAATCATAAAAAAGAAACTGGGACACAGAAAACGTTAGAAAGTCCTGAGCTCCTTGGTAGCAGGATTGGAGCTAGGACCCATATGAATTTAGCTTTCTATTTAGTTCTCTTTTATGTGTGCTGTGTTATGACTGATTGCCATGAAGTAGCAGGTTTGGAGTCTCTCAGAAGAAACACCTGCATACACATTCTGTTAGAATCTCCCTTTTTTAGCAGGGTGTGGTGGCACACTCCTATAATACCAGTAACTTGAGAGGCTAAGGCAGGGTATGGCAAGTTCAAGGTCACTCTCAGCAATTTAGTGAAACCCTCAGTAACTTAGTGAGACACTGTCTCAAAATTAAAAATTAAAGGGAACTGCAGAATTTGCTAGATGGCAATTCCTAGTGCCAAATAAAATATCCTTTCTTGGATGCACTTACTAGTCAGAACAAAATAAACATTATGCAAGATAATTACACTCCAAATTTCTTTTTGGAGGCATTTGTGGCAGGGGATAAGATGACTAGAAGACAGTGATTAGAAAAATTATGCAAATAATTTATTGACCAAAAAAAATCAAACATGAGGCCTATCATGATGGCTTTGTTTTTAAATTTGTTGTGCCTCAAGCATTCTTAAAGCTCTTAAAATTAAAGAATTAACAGATAAACTTCTGAAATGACCAAACATGAGTGGTAAACTACTTACGCAATTTTTTCTTCCTCAATGCGATTGATCTTCCCTCCAACATAGATTCTTAATTTACAGTCTTTCCATTTTTTTCTGAGAGTCAAGATGTAGGGGATAAGAAGTGTTAACCCTGGAATAAAGAATAAATTATGACGGAAAGGATGGGTGTATCTAATAATATAGCTCTTCAGTAATTTACAACCATTGAGAGCTCAAAAATGTTACTTTAACAGGTACCATTTTCATATATCTTCCCATCAGTTTGTTAAATTTATTGAGACAGGAATTCTGCTCCCCAGCATACATTCTGGAAGTTTTTACCTCCATCATCAAACAACCACCAGACATCCATTGTGCCTTTCCCTTGTTTCTTTTTAAATTGATTGCTGGCTTCCACCAGTTTCTGGTTGAATTCCCCCACGTGCATCGACTGGATTGTGTTAATGCCACTGTCTGAAATGAAAGAGAAAGTAGTGCATCTATTTGTCTTTTGAAGACACAAACAAAATAACTCTCCAATAACCTATTGATGAAAAAAGAGGAAAGGTCACAAAGTTTTGATTTTTTATACGTATAGATAAGTAGTGAATTCTGTTTTACAAAGAGTGGAGAAAAAAAATTGAATCCCACAATTTAAATCACTTTCAATAGTGACATATAAATTTGATATTGGTTTTACGATTATAATTTTCATTATAAAGCAGGGGGTAATTTTCAGATTCTTAGTAATATCTCAGAGTGAAATTATTATTTAGACATGTATCAATGCTCAATAATTTGATATAGTAGCCAAACTATCTCAACTCTGCTAAACCTCAGATATCAATCTACCAAATAATATTTTCAAATTTACTTAAAAGTACAACATATGTGATTGGGTGTTCTAGAAATAAGCAAGAGAATCAGAAATATTCTTTTGTTGGAGAATTCATTCATTTAAGCAGTTTTGGTGTAAATTCTGTGAGGGTCTGGATTATAAGATTTGCTTGGGATGATGTGAATCTTAAACTCTATTTGGTTTCATGATTGGCTTGGTTCACTCTTCAAGGAAAAGTGTTCTTTTCAAGGAGTCTTATGGAGCTAAGGTAAAGTCACTTGAGCTATTTGAATCTTTGTGAATGTGATGAAAAAAAGTCAGGAAACATGGAAAGAGAAAATACCCTTACCTGAGTTATAATTAAGGGTACATATATTTTAAACAATTTTTTTTTTGAACCAGGGTTTGAACTCAGGGGCACTCGGTCCCTAAGTCACATCCCCAGCCCTATTTTGTATTTTATTTTGAGACAGGGTCTCACTGAGTTGCTTAGGGCCTCGCTAAGTTGCTGAGGCTGGCTTTGAACCCATGATCCTCCTGCCTCAGCCTCCCGAGTCGCTGGGATTACAGGCGTGCGCCACCACGCCCAGCTATTTTAAACAATTTTGAAATACAATTTCTGCCCTAACATAGATATAGTGAAAGTGTACCAGGGAACCAGACCAGTGTTTGAGCAGTACCCTTGTTCCTATTTGGCAGTAGAGGTTTCTTTACCATGCAGTATATACTATTTCTCATTTCCTTGCATTTGAAGATTGTGACTTCATTGCTCCATTTCAAAGAGGTGGTGTCAGTGTAGTGCTTAGCGTCAACCTGATAGCCTCTTCAGAGCCTCCTCTCTGATCTAAGAGGTTCTGAAGATGCTTTGTTCTGTCTTTCTGTTTCCATGTTTTGGACCTGTCAGTTCTGAAGCAATTATCTTATATTGTTTCCATATCCTTAGGATTGCTGAGGCAGAAAGTAAATTTATTTGCAGAATGGACCAAACTCTGCCCTCACTTATGTACAAATCAAAGCATCCAGAGGAATTATTATGAGTGCCCAGAGGCAAGCTTCATCTTGACAAATCTCCAAAGATTTGTCAGCCACCTAAAACCCAGAGTAATGAATGGGCCCACTTTAGAGTTGTGTTTGAACTTTCAGGTATTGAAAGCAGTGCATAACATTATGATTTTGCCTTTCTGAACACTGAGACATGTTGACTTTCAGCAGAGTACAATTTTTGCCAAAACAAGTATTATGATGTAGAAACAGGCTTCCAGAGTAAATAACAAGTCCTGCTTTCATTAATGAGGACATCAACACTTCTTCCTCAGGATTTTAAAGGGGACAGTATTAGGCTCTGATGTCTGAATTTTCATTGCTTTACCAAACTATATCACTTAATAGAGCATATTTAATAGATAATCTACTTTTGTCACCAATAAACCAAACAATAGAAAAGGAAGCCAGGCACTACACCACATGCCTGTAATCCCAGTGTCTCAGAAGTCTGAGGTAGAAGGATCCCGAGTTCAAAGGCAGCCTCAGCAACATAGTGAGGCCCTGAATCAACTCAGTGAGACCCTATCTTTAAATAAAACGGAAAAAGGTCTGGGATGTGACTCAGTGGTTGAACACCCCTGGGTTTAAGCCCTGATACAAAAAAAAAAAAAAAAAAAAAAAAAAAAAGAAAAAAAAAAAGGAAAGGAAAGAAGATAATAGTAGTTAGCATTCAAAAAAAGTCTCACTCTAATTTTTGTTCCCCGAAAGTCCTATGAAGCTCCAACTTTAGACTCAAACACATTTGTTTTTGTGGAAAATGTCATTTAAAGGTGGGTGGTGAGTAGCAAATGCTCCCATGCTCCTGGGATAGTCCAGGAACTCAAAAGTAACTCTAGTATTTTAGGTGGGGTAATATTTGTATTTCCCATCATTTTTTGTAAACATATAAAAATGTTATATTATACCTGACATTTCATCCTTGGGCTATAGTAAGAAGACAAGCAAATGGAACCAAACCATTTATAGGATAGAAGGTGACCTCTTTGAAAGGTTGATTTTTTTCTGTCTGGACCAGAAGCCTGCTAAGTCCCAGCTTGGATCTTGCTATTTGACTTGGAGACCCTCCCAGAGAAAAGATCTTTCCTAGTGTATGACTAGGATATTTGTGCAAGAAAAGCATGTTAAATTCTGATTTTCTACCAGCAGAGGTCACTGTGGACCTCAATAAACTCAGACCTGCAGTATTTTGGAAAGCAAGCTATTAAAAAAAAAAAATCAGACTTTTGAATCACCTATTTATAAAATTTGTAACAATCTCACCCATCCTTTGGTCCTCTATCCCGGTGATATTCAGAGATAAGTTTATCACTCATCCCAAATCTACAGGTAGTAATTAGCATTAGTGAAGTTCTAAGTCCATGGTCATGGTTTGTGATAAAAATCTCTTTTGAGCTGGGTGCGGTGGCGCAGGCCTGTAATCCCAGCACTTGGGAGACTGAGTCAGGAGGACTGCGAGTTCAAAGCCAGCCTCAGCAACTTAGCGAGGCCCTAAGCAACTCAGTGAGACCCTGTCTCTAAATAAAATACAAAATAGGGCTGGGGATGGGGCTCAGTGGCCGAGTGTCCCTGAGTTCAATCCCTGGTTCCAAAAAAAAAAAAAATCTCTTTTGAAATTAGGGCTTTAGGTGAATCCCCCATTTACTTGTGTACACCAACTTTAAGTCCACTGAAATATCTACAATGTAAGGTGGATCTAGATAAAATAGGTTCTTAAATTTCTATACCCTTTCCATCTCAACTAATACATTTCTATTTTAAGTCACTCAATTTGCTTAAGCACTACTTAACTCCAAAATGAAATCTTACTATTTTTAAATAATTTCTTTACAGCAAGATCATACAAAATACTTAGTGATGTTGATAAATGACAATGGCTTCTACCCTTTATCCATACTACCTTCTTGAAAGAAATCTTTTAGTTATTTCCTATCTTCAATGCCATGAAATTTTAGATGCTGACTTCTGACTCTTTACAGGTGCTCAAATAATGGCTCATCTTGAAATTTTGTAAATTATTAAAAGAACTTACCTTTTTTGGGGGTTGGCTTGGTAATGCTCAGCTTGCCAGCTTTTTTAAACAAGCCTCGGATTCCCCCACTTCCTTCTTCCTGCTCAGTGTCTTTGATAGTGGCCTCCAGTGCCAGCCTCTCCTGTTCCAACTTCTCTAATTCATCTAATGAAAGGAGGCAGAATCAGCTACTTAACTCACAGGAATAAAGTTTCCAGGAACAATCCTATAAACAACTTCAGTATTTAAAATGGTATACCAGTAACAAAATGATTATTTATAAAAACTATGATTTTTTTCTAAATGATTACTAAAAAGTAATGTATTCCAATAAATTGTATTCATAAAGTAATAACAACTGGCTCAGAAAAAATAGTTCTATATCTTAAGCTATAATACATGAAGTCATTTGGTTTTTATTTGTGAGGACAAGAAAGACAATTTAATTTCCTCCTGCCTGGCATGGTGGCATATGCCAGCAACACAGGAGGCTGAGGCAGAAGGATTGCAAGTTTGAGTCCATCCTCAATAAATTAGTAAGGCTCTAAGCAACTTAGCAAGACCCTATCTCAAAATTTAAAAATAAAAGGGCTTGGGATGTGGCTCAGTGGTAAAGTGTCCCTGGGTTTAATCCCTAGTACAAAAGAAAATATATATATATATATTATATATAAATATTATATATTATAAATAAATATTATATATTATATATGCGTATGTGGATATATAAAGGTCCTCCTTATTCACCACCATCCAAAAACAAACAGCCCAACCCACTGTGTATAAGATCTTCCATTCTGTAAGCCACTGATTTGCTGACCTAAGCTACTGGTTCAGATGTTTTACAACTGGAAGTGACAGAATTACAGAAGTACACTGGGTATATATCAGGCACCCAACAATGCCATCTGAATTGAAACATATAAACGGAGACCACGAGTTAACATAAGACAATCAAATCTCATAATAAACCTCTATGAACTCTGAATACAAATTGCAGTGGAAAATATCCAGCACCAATTGTTTCTGTTAAGTAAAGTGCTTTGTGGAATGGGTGACCAAAGTCATAGCAATAAAATCGGAGGTTTCTCTGTGCCTGTCAGAGTTCAGACTGCTGAAAAATCTCTCATGACACTGGAGTCTGAGACAAGAGTCAAGCTGTGCAAAATTTCCTGCTCAAGGTTTAGGACCACTCTCCAAGCTTTGATGTTGTGTCTGGCTGCCTTTTATCTTTATTGGATTCTGATTGAAATGAAAAATTCCTCACTGCTGTGTAATACGTTGAATCCCTCTTTGACCTCAACCTGCCCTGGACCAAGGTAAATGCGATTTTGAAAGAAGTCATGTGACTGTGCTAAACAGAGGAGGCTTCTTGCTTACATCAGACAAGGTGGCACTCTTGTCAGATCTCCTCTTCTTATTGCCTGCTGAGAACAGAGACTTAGAAAATGAGCAGTGCTCCAAGGGAAAAGGTAGAAAACCTAGATTCAGTGTTACAAAACACTGGTAGGGCTTCTGTAAATGTCAACCCTCGGAGCCTGTTGCCTTATCTATCTGTGAAGCGAAGCTATACAAACTCTAGATTTATCAATTATGTACTAACTAAATCTGTCAGGACAGTCACATCCCTAGACGATGCTGTTGTTCAGCTACACAGAATTGTCTGGCCCCTTTCCAAGTCTTAGCAATTAATCTTTTGCCAGTGGCACGAGATTTAAGGTCAAATCGCCCATGTGATTTCCCCAAAGCTTCAAAAGTTCTCAAGACCAGCAGCTATAGAAAACCTGGGAAATTAGGCTGATGGTATTAGAGCTCAGACAGAAGTTGCTTACCCCTGAAGTTGAAAGGTGAAGACAAGCTGCACTACAGTGGGGGTTGTGACCCATTGTAGCTCTGCAGCTGGCTTTGTGTGACATTAGGCAAGTCATTAACTTTTTCTATTCTTCAGATTTCCTATAGGTGAAATGGAAAATTGTAACCCTTTCTCATCCTATTAGTCTTGCAAAAAGAAAAAAAACTACTCTTTTTATATAACACTTTGGTGCTTCTTAAAGAACAGAACAATGGCTACATCCTATAGTATATTTAGGCAACTTCTGGAAGTGGACCTACTCAAACCAAGCAAACGGAGTATTTTCAAAAGCCTGGGAGTTACCAGCTACTATTTATTGTACACTCTTTGGGGTAACAGGAACTCTGTTGAATTTTATCCCTTCCCAAACAACTCAGAGATAGTTACTATTATTATCCTCATTTTGTAGATGAGGAAACTGAGGCTCACAAAGGTTAAGTAACTCATCTGACATCACCTAGCACATTATAGCATTCGAATGCAAAGAGATGGGCTTGACTTCAAATCTATGCTTCCCACCATGACGACCTTCTTGTGCCAACCACTAGTACTTCACAGTTGTTTTGTTAGCCTCCACCTCTTCATCACTGGATAAACTTAAAACACTTTCAGAAACAGAGTGTAATGCCAAGCTAATCACCCAAAATGACAACCCCTCGAACATGTCATTTTAAAAGATATATATGATATATATATATATCCATATATATATATATATATGGGAGGCTGCCCCAGAGTGTAGCATTGGCAGTTAGACTTTGCTGTCACTGCTCTGGGTGACAGCACCCTACCTGTTATCCAGCTTTCTGGGGCCCAGCAGGGGCCCAGCTCAGGGTAGTGAGGGTAACCTTTTTGCAATCCTCTGGAAGGTACTTATTTGTGAGTTTCTTTGGGGGCAAATGTAAGGGCTGCTTTGCGGGGGGAGTTCTCTTTTCTTTTTTCTGGCAGTCTCCAGCATACCCTGTGATTAGCCACTAATTGCCATGTTCTTTGTCCTCTAGTTTGGACAAAGAAGGAAAAAAGATAAATCCTCTTTTGTAAAGGAGTCAGCTGTCTGAGCAAACTGGGAGCTGCTCCAACAATTTGCTTGAAGGTATGTCCACAGCCCTGGATAGGCTATGGACAGAGCAAACTGAAAGATCCCAGCCTGAGTGACAAAAGCAAATTTTGCTTGAATGCTTTAGATTCAATAGTTCGCTCAAAGGCTGTAGAGACAGAGGCTGACAGAGTCTACTGTAGAATCTGAAATGACTTGCTTTGCCATCTTGGATTTCAGATCCACACGGTGGTATGATTCCCACTTGCACAGTGATTTTGCAAATTCTTACTAGAGATAATTCTTAATTATTCACTTTGTAGATGATCTAAGGCCTCCTTCTGTGCACTCCCCACTTTTCACATTTCGGTGTTAAATAGAAGTGATGTTTTGATTATCTGTTCTTCTGAATTATCTATCTGGTGTAATTTATACCTCTGTTTGCATGGGAAATCAAGAGTAGACTTTGTCAAAATGTTTCTTTCAACAGGAATACTGGCCAGTTGATTCACAAAATATACCTTTAATCGTGTGGAGAGCAAGCCAAGGGATAATGAATGGACAGATATAAATTGATTTCCACTAGGTTGACAAAGATTATTTATTTCATCACTACAACCTTCCCCCATTATGACTTCATCTTAATGTTCACAAATTATAGGGCACTTTCCACATAGTGTCTCATTCGATACCTATGCTAGGGTATAGGCAGAGCTGATGTTAGTCTCTCCATTCTGCTAAAAAGGCAACTTGGGCTCAGAGAGTTCAAGTGATTTGTCCAAGGCTACCCGAGTTGATCAAGCCTGATACTTCCAATTTTAGTGTGTACCCCTCTTTACTTTCTTCTTTATTGGTAGGCTCTGACCAAGCATCTACTTGTCCTTCTCTCTTTTCAAGATTTTAAGAGAATCCCTGAGGAAACAATGGTGGAAGCAAAACTTACATCCAATTGTTCTCTAGGTCCAGAATGGGTTTCTAACCAGTTTCTTAATACATACCCCAAACAATTCTCAGAGTGAGAACAAAGAGTGACTCCTGAGCCATATCTTGATGAAAATGCCTAAACTGCTTTGAACTGTAGTTACTCTGTTTTCAAGTGCTTCATAAATTGATTGTATGATAACCAGTTGAAGTGCCTATATTTTGAAAATCAATTTTGTTGTCAAAATTGCCTCAAAATGTTCTATCAGTCTTTGTTTTTTAAATTTTTTTTAAAGGTGTCTTTTAGAAATGGGCAGTGGCCTCAAATTATCATCTGCTTTGAATCTTAAGGATAGAGAGCAGTCAATTATCCGATAGCAGAAGGTAGAGCAGAGAAACCCACTGGGGAATCACATCTCCTCCCATTTTACAGCATCTTTTCTCTTTATTAATTATTAAATCATGATTCTTTCCTTGGTCAATCAACTCAAAGCCATAAATGTTCATATGAATCAATGTGCCGAACCCCAGGTGAAGCCTAGTTGAATTGAAGGCAGGAAGCAATCCTGCAGTGGTTGCCTTCCAATCAAGTAATTATTTACTACACTGCCATCTGTCTTTATTTTGCTAAGCCACTCGATCAGACACAGCAGTATCACCGTGCTCTGAGATGGTCATAAATTGTGCAGTACTTACACAGAATACTTGACCACAATATATTGCAAATCACGTTTCATCACTTCATTTCCTATCAGTACAATTTGGACTCTTTGTTGTAGTTGGCAAACTTGCTAAATACCCCTGAGAAGTGAATAATATGAAATGCTGCATTTTTTGTGTTGTCAGACAATAAATTTATTAAAAGAAACTATTAGTCATCAATATTGGGGGAGATGCTATAGTGTACAAGTTAGAATGTTAGGCACCCTGATCTTATTTATATGAAAAGTTATTCTTTTCATATAAGCCTGTGACACAGTATAGAAATAATTGTCATTAGTGGGTAAATTACCTATAAAGCTGATTTCTATTCACTGCTTTATTAACTACAGTATATGGGCACTCTGCATTGCTAATAATTCCTTTAAATTATAATCTGTGATGACACTGTTGTGCCTGCATTGGAAAAGCTATGATGATAATCATTAACATAGTATAATGCAATACTTAAGATTTATCAGGCTCTTATTAAGCCCTATATTACAGTATAATATAATGAAGCACAAGCTTATTTCTTCCAATTCAAAATCTAAAATGAGATTTGGGTCATAAATTGCACAAACTTCAAAATAATGCATGGAACTGTAGTGTGAAGTTAATTTCTATCATTATGCTGTTGTTTTTCCAAATGTTCTTCATGTATTTGTGTAACACTGCTTTTTCTTTTGTTTACTCTAGATAGTTGTTACTTATAATTATTTTATTAGTATCTGAGTGTATTTTCCCTTTCTTGACTAAGAAGCAGAAATATTTCAAACATCGAAGTTGATTTAAATGGGATACATCCCTTGGGAAATTACAAGGGGATGCAGTTCACTGCTTGGGTTCTTTGAGAAATGCCACAAAATTTGGTGGCTGTATTGTTTTATGGAAATAAATTGATGGTGTATTTTGGTGGACAGAGCCGTGAGGGGTGGGAGTAATATTTGTCAGGTACATCACATCTTTCACTTTGAAGAGATCAACATGATAAACAAAGGAAATGCATAATCTAAATACAAATATTATTTTTCATTCTCATTTTTTTACATGGAAAAGCATTATACCGTAAAAGCCAGAAAAAAATTGAAATAAGAAATCAGAAGGTAGTAACAGAACAGGTTTCTTAATATTAAGTTTTGGTATTACCCTCTAAGTCAGTTGTCTTACCAGAGACAAGCAGTCCCCATGGGGGCATTTTAAGGAGTACATGGAGATAGACTTGCCCTATACCCATATCTCAGATATCACCATTGCCTCTCATTATGTAAGTCATCACTTTCTGTAGCTCTCCTTCTTAAAAGATAGAATAGTAGCTTCAAACAAAGGTCTGGATCCCAGGTTTACCACATGGATCTGCAAATCTCATCATCAACATTTACTTCCTTTGCTACAATTTTAGATGAAGCATTTTTCTTTGTTTCTTAGACCAACTCTTCTATTCATGCCTTTCTCTTGATTACCTCTTTCTCTTGGATCTTACTCCTTGGGCTGTCCATTTCTTTCCCTCTGTTTTTAATCTCTGTCACTTTCTTGTGCCCACTTCCACAGTCTGGACACATACTAGGTCTCCCATTGTAAGGTCTATAGATCTCCCATAACAAAACACCTCAATCTCATTCCTCTCCTTATATCCTACCTTCTCAAAATGTCTGGCTGCAGTCATACTCTCTGTTTTGTCGTCTCATAGTCTCTCCTCAATCCACTGCAAAATGGGTGCTGATAGTATTTCTCTAGAGAAGTTACTCTAAGACTATCTGTAGCATATCAGTTAGATTTTATTCATTTTCTTACTGGACTCTTCTGCTTCATAGTTTTGATTATTCTCCCCATTCTGAAACTCTACTCCTGTTGCTTCTATGACACCAGCCTCCTGGTTCCTCTTCTTCCCTGTTTCTTCTTTGGGGCCCTTTTCCTATGCCTTGGAGTTCTCAAATAGATACAATCTGGGCTCTATTTTTCAGAGTTATGGTTTCAATTTTCACCTTATCTATCTATGATGTCCCCTCTTTTACTTCGCTAGAGCTGCTATAAAAAAAAACACCAAATATTGGGTGGTTTAAACAATA
Organism: Glaucomys volans; assembly: GCA_020662805.1. Classification (NCBI taxonomy): domain Eukaryota; kingdom Metazoa; phylum Chordata; class Mammalia; order Rodentia; family Sciuridae; genus Glaucomys; species Glaucomys volans. The sequence continues at coordinate 841,369 of JAJEJO010002816.1, read as the reverse complement.
GAAATTAATTTTCTCAGTTTTGGAGGCTAGAATTCCAAGATCAAGATGTCTGCAGAGATGACTTCTCTCTGAGGTCACTTTGCCTGGCTTGAAGGTGGCTGCCTTCTCACCATGTCCTCACATGGTAACTCTTAGGTCTGTCTCCTACACTCTTTTTATAAGGACCCTAGTAATACTGAGTTAGCGCCTACTAACATGACACTGTTTTACCTTAATAGCATCTTAAAAACCCTATCTCTAAATATAGTCACATTCCAAGGTACTAAGGTTAGAACCTCAACATGAATTTGGTGGTGAGGGGCTGGGGCCTGGGACACAATTTCGTGAGTAATATTTAAATCTATACATCAGGCTCAGTTTACTTCTTTGAGACTAGAACTATTAACTGCATAGTGGATACTCACAGTAGGTTTTCCCATAGGATATTGTCTGAAATTGCACCAGGTATGTCCTCATTAACTTGCTCTTCCTCTTGTGTTTCCCATCTCCATTGGTAGCCCCACCACTCACTCACTCAGCCAAGGACTTTTTCTTCGCCCTTTCCTCTCCTGTATCCTACACATTCAATCAACTCCTCATGTTGTTGTTCTTAACTCTGAAATATTTCTCAGTTCTGTCCTTTTCTCTTCCTTCATCCCAATGGAGGCATCTCTAGTTCAAGCTGTTACCTTCTCTGTTATGGTTTGGATGTGAGGTGTCCCCCCATTGTGTGAGACAATGCCAGAAAGTTCAGAGAAGAAATGATTGGATTGTGAGAGCCTTAACCCACTCAGTGAATTAATCCCTTGATGGGATTAAGTGAGGGGTAACTGGAGGTAGGTGGGGTGCAGCTGGAGCAGGTGGGTCATTTGGGGCATGGCTTTGGGCTATATATTTGTATCTGGCAAGTGGAGATTTCTCTCTCTGCTTCCTGATCATCATGTCAGTTGCTTCTACTCACCATACTCTTCTGTCAGGTTGTTTTGCCTTGCATTGAGCCCTGAAGAATGGAGCAGGTCTTCTAAGGATTAAGACCCCTGAAATTGTGAGCCTCAAATAAACTTTTCCTCCTCTACAATTATTCTGGTTGGGTCTTTTAGTCACAGCAGCAAAAGAGTTGACTGAAACATTCTCTCACTTTGATTATTGTAGAAATCTTTTTTATGTCTCTCTGTTTCCATTCTAGTCCTCTTTGAATCATGAGCCATATAACTGAAAGAGTATGAACTCTAAAACCCAAGTTTGGCCACATTACTCCCTCACTTATATCTCTTTGATGGTCCTCATTATTTATAGAATATGGCCCACACTTTTTAAAATGACAAATGACAAAGTCTGAATCCTGGTAGGGACAGCCTCATATTTCATTATTGTCTACATCATATACTTTTCACTTCAGTAACAGGAATCTGCCTCTGGTTGCCCATGTATCCCATTCTGCTATATTCCCAAATCTAAACCTTACTCCTATTTTTCAAGAATGCTGTTCCCAAACACCCTCCTTATTTTTCTGTCCCTCAACATTGCCTAGTTGAGTCTGACTCAACCTCTAAATCTCAAATCAAACATCCTCCAGGAAGCCTTTCAGGAGTTAACTTTTTCCCCCCTCATAATACTTTATTTATACCTATTATCCATTCCCCTTACTAGGATGTGACTCCTGTGGGGGTACAGACCAAGTTATTAATCTACCCAGCATCTTCACCTACACTATGCCTACCACATAATAACTACTGCAAAATATCCCCTTATCTTTGTGCTATGTCATTAGTGGGCTCTATTGTGAAGTTCAGTTGAAGAGAGGGATTCATGTCCTGTCCTAATCTTTTAATAATTCTTTAAATGTGTTCTTTATTTCAAACACAAAGAGGATATGTTTAAATTCTGAGACTAAATAAATGTACCAAATTCTCTACAGGGAAGAAACAGAGTCACTAATCTGAATTAGTGTTCCTGCCTCTGACTAAGATTAGTGATTCACAGCATGATACATTCAGATTCATTTCCATGTGAGCTACAAACCAGTTCATAGACTCTTAAAAGCAAAATGTATGTTTTTCTGAGGAAAAAATTAATCTTCATTTTCTGAAACATCTTGCAGAAATTAATTTGGCAGGCTATTTTACTAAAGGTGCTATTTTCCTTGATGCTGGCTTTGTGGTTTTGTGATTAAAAAAAATTGATGACTACCATGAATTATCCCACATTTCTGATTAGTAGGGCAAAGGCCATTTGTGTTAGAAGTGGGAAAAACACTGGAGAAGTGCACACACATGAGTCAGCCCAGAAGTGAAGCTCCACTCTCAGAGAGTTTGTCTATATTGTGTACTGTTCTTTCCCCACCACCTAGAGCAATGTCAGGCATATAGTAGGTGCTTCCTAAATGTTTGTTAGTTGAATAAAATACATACCTTGCACTTGAAGAACCTGAGAGATGTCAAACCCTTGGCTGATTCTGACTATGACCACGCCAATCTCAAAGTCAAATGCATCGCTGAAAGAGGAAGCAAATTTGTTAGTGTTTTAAATGGCTCTTCTAATACTCAAGCTTGGGAATAACATTAAACTTGCATCTAAGCTGGGTGCAGTGGTGCATGACACATGTATGTAATCTCAGGGGCTTGGGAGAGTGAGGCAGGAAAATCAAAAGTTCAAAGTCAGTTTCAGCAACTTAGTGAGGCCTTAAGCAACTTAGTGAGACCCTGTCTTAAAATAAAAAAATAAAAATGGGCTGGGGGTGTGGCTCACTGGTTAAGCACCCCTGGGTTCAATTCCTGGTACCAAACAAACAAACAACAGCAAACCCTTGCATCTAGGATTTTGATATCATGAAACCATCAAAATTCACTTTAGAATTCAGCCCAAAGCTGATGCTGTTTCTCTTTGTTTATTCTCTCCTTATACTTTAAAAAAAAAAATTCTGTATAGAGTTAACTAAATCATTAACTCTGCAGCCAATTCAAATAGTATTAACAACTAGAATTTTGTTTAAGAGTCTGTCACATGCTTTTAAAATAACTAAATCTTTTATAAAATAAGCAAAACAATCACTGATATATTTAGAACAGAGTGTTTACTGGTTGCAAAGAACTTCTGAAATTCTTAGCCTTCCTCCCTTTCATGAGGACTACATTTCTGACACCAAGTTCATAGTTAACAATGTCTCGAGTTCCTTTTTTCCATTGACTCTGGACAGGTCATGTGAAGCAATACTTTTCATGGCAATCTCATCTAGTTAAAGATGGTTCTTGTGCCATCTCTGCATCCAACCAAGTGAGATTAGAGAATCTGCAAGAAAACTGAAGGCTCTTTCTTTTATCTCTGATCCTGTAGCATATGTTTACTCTGGATGAAAATATGGAAGAAGCCAATTAATCATTTGAGTACTCTAAAATTATTTTCTGTGGGAGTTTCCTCATTTAATCTTCTATTGAGCTAAAACTCAGAATCCTTTACCATTAGGCCACCCTCCCCCAGAAACAATGCAGCTTATGATTGTCTCCCCATATGCAAACAAGTTTCCAATAGACAAAGTCAACCTAAATGTTCAGATAATGTTACAAATAAGTTAAATGCAATATAAATATCCACTCAAAATTCAAACTATAGCTGATCTTCATTTAACAAAACAGATTAATTCTAATGCAATTTGCCACAAAGTAAATTCCATACAAACAAATATTGGTTCTAATTGTGTTTGATTATTAAAAAAACAGAAAATGTACCCCACAACAAATCTTTGGATTCTGTTAGGTAGAATAATGGCCCTTCCCCCAAGGATGTCCTAATCCCTGGAATCTGTCAATCTATTTCTTTACATGTTGAAAGAGATGTGGCAGATGTGATTAGATTAAGGACTTTGGCTGGAGAGATTATCCTCAATTACCTGGGTGAGCCAACTGTGGTCACAAGGGTAGTTAAAAATGAAATTAGGAGCCTGAAGTGGAGGTCAGAATAACGAGATGCAATTGGGACTTAACTAGTCATGGCTGGTTTTGCAGATTGAAGGAGGCCATGAGCCACCCCTTCATGTGGACAAACTCTTGAGAAACCAAGGAAAAGAATTTGTTCTAGAGCCTCCCGAAGGGAACACAGCCCTATCCACACTTTGATTTTGGTACAATGAGGCCTGTGTCAGACTTCTAACCCACAGAACTGTAAGACGACAAAACTGTGTGCTATTAAGCTGCTGAAGTTGAGGTAATTTGTTAGGGTGACCTAAAAGCTAAAAGAAATTCCAATTAAAATCAACCCCTACTTAAGAATGTTTATATAGACAGTTAAAATCTGTTATTCAGAGAAAAATGATAAAAATACTATACGCTCATAACGCTAACCTGGTGTTAACAATAACACTGTACTGTACTTTAATCAACCAAAAAATCAGAAAGGGAAATGCAATTCAGAGATGCAATCATACATCTAATCATACATCTAATAATAATGCAATATTATAATATACATTAATAATATTCCTTCTATATTAACCCCATTGCTGTGTTAGTACAGTCCTTTCACTTGACCAACACAGGTAGGTTTATACTAGTACAGATGTGAACCACCTTAACATTGAACTTTATTACCAAGAAGACTAATTACTAATTTGTTGTAAAAGCCAGAGTCTCCTTGGTTCAGTGTTACTGGGTTCAGTAGGTCAACTGGGTTTTTATTCCCTTGGTATCTTACAATGTTTGGGATGGCGAGGAGGTTGGAAAACAATCCTAAGAATTCTGCATCAAATAATGGACTCCTCAAAGACAACATTTCTTATTTGCTAGTTTTGTTCTCTCTATCCCTTTTGTTCCCCCAGATGCATATGAAATTTCACTGAGGAATCTGGATAATCGAAGAGCAGATCCAAGCCATTTGCAAGAATGTCCCATTGGTAACTGATTGTGATTCTAAATATGTCAAAATTCTGTTTGCTGATCCTGGATGAATTCTGATCCCAAATTCCTGGATTAGCCATTACCTACTGAATTTAAGAGTACCAGCAGGAGTCAGAAGGTAGCCTATTGATTATAGACTTTTATGTTTGGCGTACAATGTATTTAATACATAGGTTCCTTACATTAGAAAGACTGTTGAGTGAATTTGTTTGGTCAGTAATGCATATAATTTCAGAAGATGAAAGTTAGTTTCCTATGCTTCTTTTCAATAGAACTCAGAATGCTTTTGTTATAAATCTGCCTGAAATAACGACAAAATGCAATGCTCATTACATGCTATTTTGAAGGGGTGAGGATTTCTGCCCTGTGTGGAGTGGATGTTTAAGTGCAACTGTACCTCTCAGGTATGAAATCAGAGTCTGACCTGATCTCAGACACAGGAAATCTTCCACTGTTATTGTTGATGCAAAAGATGACTGTTAGGAATATCTCACATTGCCCCCCCCCCCTTGTCTAAGAATTTTCAAGCCTAGAATAAAGGTTCAGTTTTCTACAATGTATCTCTCTGTATTTGTGGACTTTGTTTCTCTCTGGCAAAGGAAGAAACCAAGCCAGGTACTATGTGGATGTATATGAACTTCTGGAGGCTACATAGCATTGAGGTCATTGTGTTTGAACTTTAAGTTCACATGGTTCTGGTCTGGAAGCTCACCTTGGTCACTTACTAAACTTTTTCTAGCATATTACTTAATTTTTACAGTGTCTCCCCTTATATAATGGGAACAAGAATAGTACTTATTTCAGAGGTTTCTTAGGAGAATTAAATGAGAAAGACCATGTAAAAGATGTCAGCCTGGTGGTTGCTTCTCTTTTCAGGTCTATTGTTATTATTTTTCTTCCAAGACTCTTGAAATGTTTGGCTATTGTCACAGACCACCTAAAACTCACCTTCTTTACATAAACTGGTGCTGCTACCTGGTAGCAGAAACTGGCACATGTGATGTCTCTATCAACAGGGAGATCTGGGGCTGTAGGACAGTGAGCATATTATACAAGGCTCAGAATATGGTGTCTGAAATGAGCACAATAGCCAACCCCGGATTCCAGGTGTTTTGAAGGAAAATTCCTTCCTTCCCTCATTGTCCTTTGCTTTTAGTCTTGTAAATAGATTTGAAGGTTGTAACTCTAAACAGTTAACCTTTTTCTTTGATACTCATGTTATCCTCTTCCCCCAGCCTCCTCTGACATTCTGTGTCTCTCCAGTTTTTGGTTTTGTTTTTTGTTTGTTTTTAACTTTGGTGAAGAGTTGAAAGGACCAGGAGAATGTGCTCTTTTCAGGCAATTTAATCTGGTACAACAGTGTTCTGTGCTGTACAGTTATGTACTACCCTGGTTAGTGCATTATAAACAAGAACTCTTCCTGAAAGCCATCACTTACTGTATGATTCCCACGTAGTTCTCAATCTCTGTCAAGGGAGCTTTCCTCCAGTTTTTTTTATATCCAATCACCAGAGTGTTTGGTTTCATTCTTCCTAAGCCTGAGGCCTAAACAGAGGACATAAACACATGGGCAATCCTACTGCACCGGGAAACTACCACTACAAATGAAAAATAATGTCCAAAGAGCACTGAAGTAATGTTCTGAAGATTCTGAAGATTAGATTACATTTTAGTGCATGTCCTTCATGCCCGTACCCAAGCATAAAATAGAAAGATTAGTTCTAAATCATCTCAGCCATAAATGGATTTTAGATGACAGAAATGTAGCTTTTCTAAATTAGCAGTCATTTGCATTTCTTCTGACACACTCATTAAAATGGTTCAATAATTTAGAATCAAGTAAGGGCCAGTTTAACTGTTGGTATGCATGTTATAACTTAGTGGTTCAAAGCTCATTTCCACCTGTTATATCCATAATGTCATTAGCAATAAAATTCGTGTTTGGGAAATTCTTATATGCAAGGATCACTGAAATCTCTCATATTATTTATTGAAGAATGACTGTACTTTGTTTCCAAAATCTAATCCTCTTGTATGATGATATCATTAATAGTTATGTTCCACATTGGAAATTTCATTCCCTCCCCCCATTAGATGACAGGATATGGTTCCCAGTTAATCAGATTTAATTTGACAATATTATCAAGTATCTATTAATTGCAAAGTGACATGTTAGGTGTTGTGAGAGACTAGTGAAGTATATTCACTGACATTAAGGAGCTTACAATAAAATGAAGGAGACAAGGTATACACAAATAATTGTAATATAAGTGCAAATGTAGTAGGGACTCATAAGGAAACCAAACTTGAATTCCAGCCGAGCATTCAAAGGCAGCTTTATGGGAGAGGTGGAGTTTGTTCTGAGTCTTGGAGTTTGGTTAGATACTGACCAGTAAAGATGCTGGTATATGGGGAGAGTTAAAGCAATGACAGTTGAATATTTTAAAAGAGACAGTAATAAGAAGAAAGAGACAGTCACTAAGGGAAGGTCCATGCAATAAGCTTTGCCTCCAATGCATTGGGTATATTGCTCTTAGAAATGCACAGATAGCCCAAGAGGGCCTTGGAGCCATTTTTTGACCCTTGGCATGTATACGGCAGTATGGATATTGTCTTTTAACTGCAATCTGGGGATATAGTCATTTGCACTGTAACTTCTTAGATACAAACAAGATTTTATTCAAAATGGTGCAATTGGCAGTGTTTAACTTCAGTGCCACTCTGTCTTGCTCTTTTGCCATGAGCCCTCTGTACTCCACCTTTATTTGAAGAAATTCTTGTAATTTATGCATGCTCAAATTTTTTACCATTTATTCTGGTCTAAGAATTCTTTTCCATGCCTATGTCTTTTGTCTTCCTGCTCTTATTCTATGCCTGTATTCCCATTCCCAGATGAAATTCTTTATCATTCTACAAATCTTCTGTGGTTACTTTATATTAAGTGTATAACCATCCCAAGATATTGAACCAAGAGCTACTGCAAAGTAATTTATTACTGAAAGAAAAATCAGCATTTTGCAACAACACCTATTTCCATGCTTTAGCAAATTAATAACAGATGAAAAGAAGCTTATTGTGGATAACAGGCCTTTCAGAAATGAGTTCTCTGCATGTGCAGCTACTTTGCAATTATTCTTGGGTACATTGGAGTCAGGAATGCATCAAATACCCTTAATCTCCAAAATATTACAAGTATTTTTTTTCTTGCCCACATAAGCATCAGAGTTACCTGGATACACTCCTGAATTCTGACACTCCTAAGTATGGCAACTCTGAAAGTCAAACACTCCAATTGGTACACATAAAATTGAGTTTTTTTCATTGTATTAAGTCAAAATGTTTAGAAAGCCAAGCCCTACAATTTCTGAGAGTCACTTGGATTGTTTTAGGATTTATTTATTTTTTTCACCCTACACTGTAGAGATGGGAACTATGGAAAGATTTTATGTATTTACTATGGAAGAGGTAAAGAAGGAGATGGAAAAGGGAAGAGCAAGGGGGGAAATGTGGATAACTGTAGGCTTTAATGTTGAGCTACAGAGATTATTGCATTTTATTCAACATTCTGGAAATAATTCAGGAGGATAGGGAGATTTTTCTGTCCTGATCACCATGTATTTATTTAGTTGAGTCTTGCAGTTGCCCTCACACCATTTGCAAAAAAAGAAGAGAATGCCTGACTTGAGCATTGCAATATACGGTATGAGACCCCAAAACAGTTTGAAGTTGTAATAGGATCCTGAATGTCGTCAACCACCAGAACAAATTTACATTTCAATAAGTATGGGGACAGAATGTATGCCGGTGGCCAAAGGCAACCTCGTTTTCTGTTTCCAGTGTGTCATTCCTAGTTCACTGTAATAGAACCTCTCTGCTTTTGTTCTAGTTTTGTCTATCCCCAGGAACTCGGAATGAATTCCTTAACCATCTGCATTAATCTCTGATGCTGGGCTGCCTGACTGCAGTCATTCATTTCATTAACATGGAGTGCTAATTATCTTTTACCTCTATGCTCATTCCCTCAGTGCTAGCCTTACCTGAAGGAGACTTCGGACACCGTCTCTGAAGCAGTCTGCTGCCACTGCAGCATAGAAAGCCTTGATTTTGTTCTTTATAAGCCAGGCCTGTTTTTTAGCCATGCCACTGTTCATTTCCTTAACACACAGCTTGCGCGGTCCCTGTACAACACAATGAAATATTGGTTAGAAGTCCTGCTATTGTACATCACACTGCTGTTGTTTTCTAAAGGACAAAAATAACTAGCAATGCCCTGTTGAGTTAAGAAATGGGGAAGATGGAAAAACACCTCCCTAAATACACTTCACGCAGATTCAACCTTTGGGGGAGGACCTGTGTTGCTCACATCCACTTTCCTCCCCAAAGTCTAGGCTTATTAACACCTGCTTAATTAACTGTATTATGCTGAATGAAAGAGAAGGCAGAGGGCATCATGACACATAAGAAAATACTCAAAATGTGATTGAAGAAGCTCAGGATAAATGCATAATTCAACCTTTGACTCAACCGTGGGAACCACTTTTAGGAACACCAAAGAAATCTCAGCTAGGGCCCAGTTTCAAGAAATGGACAGAGCTCTTGGGACAGAAATGGACAGACCATGGTAAGCTGCAAATCCTTTTAAGAACTGTACATCTTGATAAGTCTGCTAGGTTGATGTGTTGCTTTTTTCATGTGGCAAGAATACCCTTTTACCATTTTTCCCTGTATAATGTTGACAGACTTATACTCAAATATATTCACATTTCTTTCTCACTCAGTGAATGTAGTGGGAACAAAAGTTTACATATCTGTGACATAAGAAAAGCAGAAAAGGTTAAGAGACAAGGAGGCTGGTTGTGATGGTAGTGAAGGCATTTCATTATTTGAAGATTTTTAACTAAAATGTTTACTCTTGTTTCTCCTCCCTTAAAGGCCCAAGCTAGCTCTTTTCTTCTTGTGTTTCATTTCAATTCAAATGGCATTTCCGATTATCTACTGTGTGCCCGACAGACAAATCTATTATTTTCCCTGGAAATTCTTTCAGTTCATAGAGAGATTTGGATTTGTTCAGATGTCTTTGAATCACTTGGAATTTTGATGAAGTGCAGTCTTGGGTCTAGAATGGGGCTCATGATTCTGCTTTTCTAATGAGTTCAGGTCATGTGACTGCTGCTGGTCCTTAGGCCGCACTTAGAGTGACAGTCTTAGAGGAGCTTCGATGGGAGAGAAAGGGCATGGGAATATATGAAAAAGAGTCCAGGCTTTGTGGTCAGACAGAAATGATCTAAAATCCAAGCTTGGCCATGTTGGAGGTAATTGATTATTTCTGCTCTTTGAAATCTTATTCTGGATATGGGGATAAACTCCCTTTTTTGCATGGTTTAAGTAGTAATAAAAGGTACCTACTCTGTATGGAGGTGGTAGGTGCTCTTCCAAACTGATTTTTATGATCTTAAATGAGTGTTCACAGTCTCACTGGAGCCCCAGACTTAGTGGTAATTCTGCCATTGTTCAATATCAGAGCTGAAAGGACACTGAATCTGGGTTTCAAATTGCCTCCAGCATTGACTGGCTGATACCTTGGCTGTTTCATTTGTCCCTTCCTTTTTTTTTTTTTGGAACCAGGGATTGAACTCAGGGACACTCAGCCACTGAGCCACATCCCCAGCCCTATTTTGTATTTTATTTAGAGACAGGGTCTCACTGAGTTGCTTAGGGCCTCGCTAAGTTGCTGAGGCTGGCTTTGAACTCACGATCCTCCTGACTCAGCCTCCCAAGTCGCTTGGATTACAGGCGTGCACCACCATGCCCGGCAATTTATCCCTATTTGATGTATGTTCTATATTTATGAAATAAGGTAGCTGCCTAAGTCTTCACTGCCCTGTGTGCCAGCCCTTATCCACAAGTTGCTATTGAGCTTTTGAAATGTGTCCAGTCCACACTGAGATGCATTGGAAGTTTAAAATACATATGAATTTTGAAGCCTTAGCACAAAAAAAGAATGTAAAATATCTCAAAATTTCTATGTTGGTTGCATATTGGAATAATATTTTGGATGCATTGGGTTAAATAAAGTAAATTATTAAAAATAACTTTAACTATTTCTTTTTACCTTTTCCATTGGCCACTAGAAAAATTTAAGTAACACAATGTGTCACATATTATATATTTCTTTCATTTTTTGGTGGGGGAGCAGGAACCAGAGATTGAGCCCAGGGATGCTTTACTCTTGAGCTACATCCCCAGTCCTTTTAATATTTTATTTAAATCTCGATAAATTGCTGAGGGTCTCACTAAGTTGCCTAGGCTGGCCTCAAACTTCCAATCCTCCTTCTTCAGCATCCAGTGTTGCTGGGATTACAGGCATGTACCACTCTGCCCAACCAATATTCTGTTTTAATTGGATTAAGATCTTTATGTGCTTACTTATTTTCCAGAATATTTTCTAGAACCTATCAATTTCCTAATTACTGACTTACATTAAAATTATAAAACAAAAACCTTCAAGGAAGATTTAAAAAAAAAAAAAAAAAAAGGCAGAGGCATAGGATAGTTACCAAACCAGAAGACCTAAAGAAAGGTATGTCGCCGGGCATGGTGGCGCACGCCTGTAATCCAAGCGACTTGGGAGGCTGAGTCAGGAGGATTGCGAGTTCAAAGCCAGCCTCAGCAATTTAGCGAGGTCCTAAGCAACTCAGTGAGAACCTGTCTCTAAATAAAATACAAAATAGGGCTGGGGATGTGGCTCAGTGGCTGAGTGTCCCTGAGTTCAATCCCTGGTTCCCAAAAAGAAAAAAAGAAGAAAAGAAAAAAGAAAGGTATGTCATTGCAGATCAAGTTTAGCGCTCAGGTCTCTAGACTGTTGATGCGTTTTGAACCACTAGTCCTTTCTTGGGCATTCTAGGCTCCACCTACCACAAATGAAATGAGGAATATTTTACTGAAGGAAGCTCAAGAGTAACAATAGCCATTAGAGTGAAGAATAACCAACATCTAAGAAAGAGGTTGGGCCATCAGGATATTGAGTGGTACCACAATGATTCTGAACCCCTGGGGAAAATGGCATTTATTTAAATAAATACAGTCTAACGTATGTCTGTTAGTATTATAAAAATCTAGATTAAACATTAATTGTGACAAGAAGATTTATTTTAATGACTAAATTTCCCATACTGAGAAGTCATAAAAATATTTCATGCAGAATTTCTTTTGGCTAAAAGCGATTATAATATCTTTGTAGCACACTTACTAATGTGAAGCAAGGCTGCAGTGCAAATGTAGTAAGGATAAAACAAACTAACAACTAGGGAAGACACACTGGAATACAATTATTCATTATTCAAATATGTCATCCTCCCCAAAATGGATTTTACCATCCAATTAATGTGTTACAGAGATTAGCTTCAGTCGGCATAGAAAATATGAGCACATAAATTAATTCAGGATTTGAACAAATAACTTTAAAAATATTGCATATATTATAAGTTGGACGATGATTTGGAAAGGGGTAAAGAATTTCTAATTATTTAGTCTGGAGAAGAAACTGCTTCAAGTAAGTGAATATTATAAAAAAGTTTTGCAAAGGATTTCCAACACCATTAGGATCAAATAGAGGAATGTAGGCCAAGTGCAATGTTCTTTCCAACTTTTATTTTTTAAAACATTGAGAGTCTTATTTGTCTGTCTTTGTTGTCATTGTTTCTCTGGTTGGAACTGTGAAAAAGAGATTTTTTCCCTTTCTGATTTGGTCCATTTTTCATCTCTCCATGCATCCTAGTGCCCATTCATAGGTCATTTCATTCTTTCTGTATTTGGTCATGTCACTATTTTATTAACATCATGACAGAGAATCACTGACAAAAGGAGAATAGATGCATCTTAAAAGAATGCATTTTCTTCTTGGTGGGCGTGAAGGTTGTGATTAGGAGGAGATTGAAAACAGAAGAAAAACCAAGAATTTCAGTTTTCCCTGGGTTATCTGGGCTCCAATTGTCCTCCATTATGCCATAGAGTTAGGAGATGACTGTTGTCTGAGTTTTCTTGAGATCTTCTCAAAGAGAAAATTCAAAGAGAGCTTTAGATTTTATTAAGATATTTTTATAATTTTCAGGAAAAGAAAAAGAGAAAGGATAACAGTGGAAGTGAAACATTAAGAGGGGGTCTACTTGAGGAAGCTCATCAAAAACCATTTCTTTTCTCCTTCACAATGGCAAGAGAGGACAATCAAAGTTAAAGTAGTATTAAAGAGTAGGGAAAATAGGAATCAAAATAGATTTGCATCCTTTCACACATGGTAAAATAAAGAGAAAAATATCTACAAAACTAAGATAACATTGCTAACGGAGACAGAGAATCACAGGTCTAACTGGTCATAAAGGGTACTTCAGTTTGATCTGTACTGGTTCATTTCATTTAAAAAGGGAGTGGAAGCATCTAGAACAAAAGTGTTAACCATTCTTAAGTAGGAGAGGTGGAATGGCTCTCTGTAATTTTATGTTGTTGAACTATATAAGCTTGCTGGTATAAACAGGTTTGATCAACAAAAATGTAAGTTTTATGTGATTCAATGCAATCTGTCATTTCTCTTAATAGTTAAAAATAAAAACTAGAAGTAAACTTGAGTGTAAAAATCTTTTTTTTTTTTCACCTACCAGTACAACACAGTGTATGTGGTTTTAAAAAAAAAAAATGCTGTAATAGAGTCAAAAGTCTTCTGCCATTTTAAGACAAACACAATTTAGAAAAGAGGTGACTGGTATATTTTTTTGGCAAGAGTGGCTTTATCTGATTTGCATTTTCAATCCCAGATCAACTGAATCAACTTTCACTCTTTAAAAGCACCTGTTTCTTATTTGTTGTTCTTTCAAAACAGCATTGTCTTTTGATGCAAAATTGAGAGGTATATGAGTGAAGGACTACTGACCTCTACCATGTGATGTCTTCTCACACGGGACAGTGAAGTGGGAGCTGATCTCACTTGATTTTAGGACTGAGCACAGTGCACTGGAGAGTTAAGGGGATATAAACTCAAACTAAGTTATCTTCAGTAATTGGCTATTGTATCTCTCTATCCACTCTGAATGACATAAGCAAGGAAACTAATTGGCGAAGAAAAACAGTGCTCATGTTTGTAAGGTACATAGGGTGGAACTGATGGAGATTATGATATGTAACTCTTATTACTTGTCTCTTGCTGAGCCCATTGAACTTGGCTATGCTCAAAATAGTGAGTTGATACTAGAAGGTGAGTCCCACTCCCTCTTGCCTTTCCACAGTGATAGGAATGAGGTACAAAAGAACAAAATTACATGTTGGATATAAAGCCTCTTGAGGTTGGAATATGTCGCTGATTTATTATACATAGTTCAAATGAGAAGACCAGACAATGTTTTAAAAAATTCCAAGATGGATTTCTTAAAAAGAATCATCAACTGAGTCAGGAGGATCGCGAGTTCAAAGTCAGCTTCAGCAACTTAGCGAGGCCCTAAGCAACTCAGTGAGACCGTCTCTAAATAAAATACAAAATAGGG
>JAJEJO010002816.1:773257-826871 GCA_020662805.1 Glaucomys volans | reverse complement strand
TTGTAAGGCTGAATAAGAAAAAGGCAAGAAGAGGGAGAAAGAGGCTTCAGTGGGTTAGTGTAAGAGTCAGTTGGATAATTGGGGCCCAGAAAAAAGTTTAGTTCTTTTTATTTCATTTTTAGCAGCTGCAAGGGCTATGATTTCTAAGTCTTTAAAATTGCCATAGGTAAACCAGGTGTGGTGGTGCATGCCTTTAATGCCAGCTACTCAGGAAGCTGAGGCAGGAAGATTGCAAGTTCAGGGCCAGCCTGGGCAACTTAATGAGACCCTGTCTTAAAAACTAAGACAAACACCTGGTGTGGTAAGTCAGTGGTAGAGTGCTTGCCTGGCATGTGTGAGGCCCTGGGTTCAATTCCCAGTACCTCAGAGGAGGAAAAAACAGCCTTGATTTCAGGAAATGGCAGCTATGACCACAAGCTCTTATCTACCCTCCAACACCAAAAAGTCAGTGAGTTGTGGGTCTTGCTCCTTTCTCTAGTATGATCACTTTGAGCAAGGGCTATAATGGCTGATGGCCAGAGCAGTGGAGCAGAGCCAGCTGTCCCATGTCTGGTGGGAGCACATATCTCAATGTTCCATCATAACCAAGCAGCTGGGTACCTTAAAAGCTCAAAATCCAGTGCCCAGACCTGGTTTTTCTAAGAGAGAATTCTTTAGGTCTTTGTTTTTGCCATGTATTTCTGGAATGAAAATGGCAGCCAGAGTATATCAAACATAATGATCATGACAACAGCAGGATCAATAATAATAAAACTAAAATTAAATGAGTATTTACTATTTGACAGACACATGAGTACTTTAAAGTTTATCTTATATGATTCTCATAGTAACCTTACAATATAGGGGGTATTTTTAATAGCTTTATTTTAAACAGAAAATTGAGTCAGAGGGACTAAATGATGTGCCTAGGGGACCTACAGCTAATAGGTGGCAAAACATTGATTCAGAACTTGGCTGTTAGTCACAAAAGCCCAGGAGTACCAGCTTCCTAAAGTTAAAAACAAAACTGTCATTCTGTTATCATTACAACTTAACTTTTTCCACAAGGTTGGCCTAACCATCAACCAATGCACGTGCACTTGAAAAAAAAAAATTCTGATGGTATGCAGACTCCCCCCATATCTCCTTCCATCTGTTTCTTTTGCAAAGAATGATTGACAGCTGGAGTCTAAAAATGCTAACAGCATCTGCAACCACAGGAGTCCATAGAAAATAACTAACTGGAAAGTCATTAACTGATACAGTAACTATTTTCTGTCCCCAAGAGAACTGCAGCACCTGGGAGCAAGACTCTTGGGCCCTACATAGAGATACCGACACATTAATGTATAATGTCACCCATAAACATGCCAAATAGTGAAGTTCACAGACTTAGGTATTTACTTCAAATGAAATGATATTCCAGCATCATACTCCTTTATTACAGTTAAAGCAGCAAAGGGTTAATTAAAAGCAATATTTCTTGTCTCTGTAGAAGACCTTTTCTCCCTTGCCAATATATGACTGTTTATACTCCCAGTTCATTTCTCTAGTCCTGAAGATGCTTTATTGCCTGCTAAACTAAATTTTCTCTAAATTGCTAGAGAAGAAAAACACCTCAAACTGCTTATTCCATCAAAACCAGCTCCTATATTATATTGGCCAAAATGAAATCCACTAATCCAGGGCACCAAAGTTGATAATAGGAGAAAAGGGTTCTTGATAAGCTTTTTAAAAATCCTCTGGAGTCACCGCTGGCGGTTACTTAACCTGTCAGTCTTATGTATTCAGCAGGATTCTCTCCACCCACTACAGGATAATTGCATTTAGTTATATTGTTTGAGTTACTGTCATATAAGCACGGAGAGGAAGGAGAATATGACCAACTCGTCTCATATAGCTTTTAGAATATCGCCAAGTGTAAAAAGAGGCTTAAGTGCTGCCCATAGTGACATGTGGTAAATTAGCCCCTGCATCATCACAGAGCTGACTGGCCCCAGGGTCACACAGCCTCCTGATGGCCTGTTCTTTGGCTGACATTGGAAATGTAAGTAGTGGTACCTGAGTCTAACAGTGCTCCCAAGTATGCAAGTCTGCTGAGGTTTTCTCCACATCGCATAAAGCAGAGCACATTCAGACCTGGGCTGATGTCCTGACTCTGCCACTGTCTTGTCATGTGACTCAATTCAATAATTTAATTTTCTTGAATCTCACTTTCCCAATCAGTAAATTGAGAACAGAACTTTGTTTCTTTTCTGCCTCATTAGGCTGTCATGTGGATCAAACAAGAAAAATTAGAAAAATGCTTTGAAGAATAGGTAAACACTTAATTACTATAAAAATACATAGATAGATGAGGATTTTTAGTTTGTGTGTGTGTGTGTGTGTGTGTATGCGTGAAAGAGAGAGAGAGAGAGAGAGAGAGAAAGAGAGAGAGAGAGAGAGAGAAAGAAGGAATTATATGGGAATACTAGTAGAAGTGAGCTAGTTTGGAATATTTAGACTTTTTTTTTTCATCCTGGGGATTGAACCCAGGGCCTTCCACATGCTTGGCAAACATTACCACTGGGTTACAACCCCAGCCCTACACAGTATTATTTTTAATCATAATTTTGATGCTTTCTCCCCACTTGAGAATAATCATGGTTAAAATTTTAGCAACTATGTGAATATTTCCTAAGAAAATCACCAATTAATTATTATTTGTCTACCACATACTCCCTGAACACAGAGTAATTCAGCTGACTGTTTATCTAAGGCATGGAAAACTTGCTTTAATTCCCTCGAGACCTTTGGTGTCTTCAGTTCATCCAAATATTTCATCTAAATTCCATGTGCTGTCATTTAAGGCCATTATGTCTGGTTCTCTTGTCATCAGTTAGTCTATATAATAGTGCTCTCTCTGGCTCTTCCCATCCTTTCACATTTCCGATGGACAGTTATCACCCCAAATGGTTTCATTTTATTTCCAATCCAGGTCTGTTTTTCTTGACTCAAAGGCCATCCTTTGGAAATATTTATCACTTTTAGTTGGTCTCCTATGAAATCAGAAATACATTTCATCTACCCGTTAAAATTCAGGATCATGGACTCTTGCTCGTCCTTGATCTATGAATCATGGAAGAGGGTTCTTGTCCAGAGTTTTTGTTATTTTCCTGTCATTGCACATACTTTCCCTGCTCACCTAAATAACCCAAGGTGAGTAGGGAGAAAAAAGCACTTTCCTCAGATGGAGGGTCTCTTACCACAAAGACTTCGCAGCAGATACAAAGGCCACTGTTCTTGGTAAAGGCGTGAGTTATGTCCAAGAGAGCAGGTCTTGTCATGGGTCCCCCTGTTAGAACAATACACTGGGGCCTGAAAGTAAAGAAGGGAAGATACATGAATTGGTCATCTCTGGAAGCCCCTGAGAACGGAAACACCCCACTGGAAACATCCAGTACAAAGACTTAGAAAAACCCAACTGCCTCTCCCCTAATTATTTCTTGGGTTTTCCACCAGAATTCTTGAATCACACTACCTGTCCACCGTATCATCTTGTATTCATAGTCTAGTCAGTCACTGCAAAGGTGTGAAGTAGGGAAAATGCAGTTTGGGGTCCAGATACTGCCCTGCCCCAAATCTCAACAAAACTTGTCCCTCTCTAGTCATTATTTAAGCTCCTTTCCTTCATCTGTCTTACCAGCTTGTACTTGGAGGTTGCATTCAAAATAAGATATAGCTAAAAAGCCCAAGTGTTACTGCTCTGAAGGGAATTCAGTAAGCTTAAGTTGAATGCAGATAATATCAATGATTAAGACATCTCTCTGAAATCACATCATTTAGGCCACTTTTCCATCTCCATGCATGGAAGGTGACACTTGGCACCTTGAGGGGCTATGGTTTGGGGTAGGCATGACCCCGTGTGGAAGGAAGAAGCACTTGTTCACAGGAAGTGCTACTGTGGAAGTGTGGCAGTACTGTTGCTCATTTTTGGAACATACTCAACACAGCTTGTAACTACCCTATTCTTCCACAAAGGAAAAGACTCTTCTGATGTGGAACACACCGCGATGCCTGAGAAGCCAAATTTACCTGAAATTTTTCACATGGTCTTCCACTGTAGTTAATTCCAGAGCATTATCTAAAGCACTCACGTAGGACAGAGCCTGTGTAGAGGAGCCCCAGTTCACATCTGTGGACGAAGGAGGAAATTGGCACACAAAAGTTGTCATTCCCTTCTATAATTTTCCCTGGCTATGCAAGCAGTGATCTGTGCCCAAATTAGAGAAAATGTAACAGTGTTTCCTAGAAAGAGCTTTGTGTCCTCCCCTGACACCATGTAAATCCTCAGAAGCAGGGCTTTTTTTCCAGCTAAGGATCAGCCTGTAAAGCTGCAATCCCAGAAATCTTGCCTGGTGGAAGGGACTGTGCAATAACCACGTTGCAGGCAGAAGGATTTGGGAAAATGGTCAGCCCTGATTACGTCCAAGGGGTCTTAATGAATTCTTAATTGGAAACAATTTCAGTTACACAGATAGTGTGCAGTCATCTTTATATTGTGAATAGTTAAAGGGATTGGTACTTCTAGATGTTCATAAATATGATCAAGGGTCCTTAGCCAGCATTTTAGTTTGACCTTTTAAACCTATCATTGACAAGGGAAGTCAGCACTACCATCCCTTGCCTTTCTTTCTCTTCCTTCCTTCCTTCCTTTTCCTTTCCTTTTTAAAAAAAATTTAAATATTAAATGGACCCTTTAATAGGACAGGAATGCACAGACCCACTCCAAGACTGATAAACTTGATCTCCACTCTTGCTCTGAAGAGTCAGAAAGTGAGTTGGAGTTAACTGGAGGTAAAAACAGGTTAACATTGATCAATATTGACAGTGCACTAGGCGTTAAACATACCTTAGACAACTCATTTTTATAGGAATAAAGCCCCCTTTAGTCAAGTGGACATTTATATATAAAAAATGAAATTTGAACCATACCTTACACCATATACATAGATTAACTCCAAGGGGATAGTAGACCTTAATGAAATTACCAAAGCATTATAACTTGTAAAATTGTGTGACCTTGGATAAAGGGAAGAAAGTCAGGTACAAAATGCTAAGCCATAAAAATAAAAAAAGGAAAGATGACTACGATGTCATAACAATTAAGAACTTCTGTTATTCAAAACAAACTATAAGGAAAATAAAAATAGAAGCCACAGACCTGGAGAAGATATTTGTAAAACATATACTGCAAAAGGATTTGTAGCCAGAATATATAAAGAACTGTCATGACAGGCGTGCTGGCACCCACCTATAAATCCAGTCACTTGATTCAGGAGGTTATGACAGAAGGCTTGCAGGTTTAAGGACAGCCTCAGAAACTTAGGGAGCCCCTCAGCAATTTAGTGAGACCCTTCTCAAGAAAAAAAAAAAAGGACTGGGAATATACTTTAATGGTAAAGCCCTCCTAGATTTGATCCCTAGTACAAAAAACTAAAAACAAAACAAAACAAAAATCTCTCACAATTGAATAAGAAAACAACTTTAAAAAAATGAGCAAAAATTTGAAACAGACACTTAGCTAAAGAAGATATATGGATGGCAAATGAGATGTTCAACATCATTAGTGACTGGGAAAAAGTAAATAAAATCACAATGAGATAACACTATACATCTATTAGAATGGCTTTTAAAAAAAGCAACTGACAATTCTAGACAATGACAAAGACGTGGAGCAACTAGCTAGACTCATTCACTGCTGGTGGGAACAGAAAGTGATAACGTGGTTAAGGGCAACAATTTGACAGTTTCTTTTAGAATTATGTATATACGTACTATATAAACAGGAATCGGAATCCTATTTTTCAAGTAAAATGAAAATGTAGGTCCATATGAAGTCTTGTGTATGAATATTCACAGCACATTTATATATAATTGTCCTAAACCGAAAATAACCTAGATGTCCATTGATTGGTGAATAGAGTTTTTAAAATGCTGTGATATATTCATGATAGGATGCTGCTCAACAATACAAAAGAACGAATAACTTATACCTGCAACAACATGGATGAATCCAGAAGGATTATGCTAAATGAAAGGAGGCACACGTACAGGCCTCATACTCTATGGATCTATTTTATGATTTTTCTGGAATAGATAAAGCTATAGAATTAGAAATTAGAAAAGCAGTTGCCAGGGACAAGTTCTGGGGAAAGAAGATTGAAGACACAGGGGTGTGAGGGAACCTTAGGGATGTTCTCCATCTTGATTATGATGGTAGGTACAGGACTACATAAGTTGATTGAAACTTGTGGAATGTACATCAGAAAGGGATGAATAACTACCATATGTAAATTATATCTGATATTAAAAATACATGAAGTAAAGAAAAGCAAAACAAATCCATCCAAAGTTGTTTACACTATCTCTACCTCATTGGCAAGTGAGGAAAGGGGAATTCTATGGTGTCCTGGGGCCTCTCAGTACGTGCTGTTCCCTAACCACTTCCAGCTTCAGTCCACCCTTCTCACTGGTTCTAAAGACAACATCCTAAGTTCAGGTCCAGTTATACTTCCCAACTGAATACCTATGGCATCTTTCTGTTGCTCTCCATAACCTGATTCTTTCGCAGGCCATGTAAGTTTCTTATTTCCTTGGCCTCAGTCCACTCCTCCCACTCACCTTATGCTTCTTCTCCTTAGTACTAAACAAGGTCTTGGGCTTCCCAAACACACCACCAGCTTATATGCATCTTAACTTTACTCATGCTGTCCTTCTGCCTAGAATCTCATTCCCTGACTCGGTCCCATTAACTGTCTCTTAGTTGCTTGTTGTTTTCTTTTATAATCTAATTGATTTGTTCACTCAACAAATACTAAGTTTGTGCAGAGTGCCTGACCCTGGAAACAAGCTGTGAACCCTGAAATTTTCTTGGACAACTCTAATCAAGGAAATTACTCCCTTCCTCCCCTTTCCTTAGCAATTTGTTCATCTTATTCTCATAGTGTTTACTATATTGTATCATAATTAATTGTTTCAGTGTGATTCTGTAAACTCCTGAGAATAGGATATGTATTTCATTTAGGACATCAAAGCAGAAGGTGCTATAATGTAAAGATTCTGAGATTTGGGATCATACTCCTCTGGTCAAGATGTCAGCTCCATCACATCCTGACCATTACCTTGGCAACTGGTCAACTCTTTGAACTCCAGTTTCTTCGTCTGTAAAATGAGATTAATATCTAACGTACAACACTATCAGGAGGATTCCATGAGTACACGAAGAGTTATTGTTATTCCTACATTATGTTACATTATTGCTATCTACCTCCAACATGACACACCTAGGCTGCTTGATAAATGCCAAAATACTGAAATGGGTAGAGAGAGATTTGGAAACCCCATTCTGGACAGTCCTTATCTTACCTGGCTTCTTATAAGTCACATAGATATAGAGGAATAACTCAATGACATAGGTGATGACAGCTGCCCACCAGTTGATGACAAACATGACGGCACAACACAAAACAGCTCCAAAAAGAGATACCCACATGTTGTAAATCCCATATGCAGGTCTCCACCCTGAAAGAAAAAAAATCCACAAGTTTTTCACATCACTGCTATCATGCTACTGAATTTTATAAGAACTTTTAGGTTCATTTTCTAACTCTGTTATCTATCTATCATCTATCTATCTATCTATCTATCATCTATCATCTATCCATCTATCTATAATCTTGGATCCCTGGCCTATGAAAGTGGTGGTTATACCAAACAGAATGCTGTAGAATTTGGGAAATATTAAGCATTTGGAAAATTTACACTCACAGACCCCTCCTTGCTTCCTATATACCTCAATTGTGCTTCCCAAACCTCAGGCATCTAAAATCTAAGCCACTGGGGGTTGAAATGAAGCAGGAGGAATGAAAAGAGTGGGGTCTAACAGGTGGGAGGAGGAACTTCCTAATTGTCCAGGAGAGATAAGATTAAGACATTCAACATTTGCACCTGACTATTCTTAGTCAGCAGGAGTCAATCTGCTTGACTTCCTGGCAGCTCTCCCATTACCCTAAGAGGATAGCCTTGCCCTTTCAGAAACAATAAGCCATGGAAAAAAAGAGGAAGAGATTTTTCTAGCAATGACTTCTTAAACCAAATACATTAATATATCACACATTATGTAATGAAAATATTTCTCACAGTTCCTAAATACATAGGTTTCCATGTTCTATTAGTTCTGAGATGAAAGAAGCCAGGAGACAGTATGGTCAGGGATGGGGGAATTTGGAGGACACATTTGGTCTATGGATGAGGTACATTTTACGTTTGGAGTTGCCAAAACACAACACAACTGTAAACACAACACAATTGCATCCAGGAGCAATATTCTGAATAACCACAAGATGGAAATAGCACTTCAAGAACATCTTCGGAAATGCCTCTGGCTGAGTCTACCTTTTCTGTGTGTGTGTGTGTGTGTGTGTGTGTGTGTGTGTGCGCGTGTAAGGGAAAGGGAGAAAAACAAGGAGAGAGAGAGAGGGACAAGAAGAGAGGGAGTGGGAGAAGGAGGGAGGGAGGGAGGGAGATAAAGATTGACTTATTTTCTGAGTTTTTGTGTCTCTCTCCCATATATATTTTTCTTTTTTCTCTTTCTCTCTTTCTCCCTTCCTCCTTTTCACTCATTTTCCTACCAGCCTGTATATCTCTGCCTTGTTTTTCAAAAACAAGTAACATGGCATGGAGTTGTACATTTCTTTGTGTTAAAAGAATATAGCAAAACTAAACAAAAGGTCCTTCTACATCTCCTGTCACCCAATAGCCTTGGGTGGATAAAGGTTCCCTTTCCATTTTTCATCTCCTTTCCAGTGGGTTTTCCAACTGCTTGGGAAGGCAGCAGTCTCTAAGGCAGTCTTTAATACGTTTGACAAAATCTTCATGGTGAGGAACTTTCTAAAGGTTGATGATGACAAGACTTTATTTTGGAGGAAAGGTGGCAGATCTCTATTGGCCAGTTGAAGCAAAAAAGAGATGAGAGATGACTGCACAGGGGTAAGTTCTTTGGTGTGAAATTCTGAGAGACTTTAAACCCAGCCCCCAAAATGCACTGACGCCGCTGGCATCAACATGATGGGGACCAACGTGAATCTGCATCGCCTGCACTCAGCAGGTAATTATGGGAGCTACTCATCCTTCTCTTCTGCACCATGGGCAGGAAACAAATTGATAGTAAGGAAGTCTCAAATATATACATTTATTCCACTTCTGTGGTCACTTTCACCCTGGAAATAAATAGTGGTGTTTTTCTACTGCTGAAATAAATGTGGTTTCTCTTGCAATGAATAATTTATTGCCACAGGAGAAAATTGACTTTACGGTTGGTCAAAAAGGCCATTGCTCAAATGATTCTTTTTCTATTTCAGAAGCCATCCCCCAACTCACCAAAATAAAGTGGATTATGCTGCCCACTAGGATATAAGAAAACATATAAACACAGATTGAGCACTTTTCACCAACTTATTTCATTTTATTGAGACAAACTAACTGTTTGCTTAGGCTGATTCTAGTTTTGAAATGTCAGCTTACCTGGAGATTTTGCATAAGAGGCATGGAAGCAGGAGAAGTTAATCAGTGCATATGAGGCCAGGAAAAAGTTGGAGATGATGGGAGCAATGGTGTTCAGTTCCGCTGTAAGAGAAGCAGAATCAAGCTTGTTCATTGAGTGATGAGATCAGGGGCTGTACAGCTGTTATAGCCTGGAAGTCTGACTTTATTTGGAAATTGAAAATATAGCTAGCATCTGTCAAAGTTTAAAAAGTCAGTGATTTTTCTTTGGGGTGTCATCGATACTCTTAACCAGGGTTTCCATAAAGTGTGAATCAAGAAAAACTACCAATCAGAAAATAGACAATCAAGATTTCTACCTAGAAGATTTGGGGACTGAGCATACTCTATTTTGGAGGCACCAAAAATCCCATTTTTTTTTTGGTCTACTATGTAAATAACTAAAAGTCTCTGCAAGGTGACCGATTAGTTGAATACCCATGCATCAGAAACTCACAAGTGGAAATCTTTTTGCATATTCCAGTATGCTTTCTATGTCTTTCAAGACTCTTGTGACTGTTTCTTACTTTTCTACATCTTTAAAGTACTTTGACCTTAGTGGCTAAATATATGGTATGATTTGCTGCTAACCAGATTGTTTACTGTATGATACAAGAAAAGATAGAGACTTCCTCATTAATCTGAAGTTCAGATATCTATAAGCCTCAATGATGCAAGTGTAGGTGGCAACTGAGTATGATTCTAGAACACAGACACCCAGTTAGGAAATATGCAAAAATGCTGCCATAAAATCTGCATATGGAGCTAATCCATGTTTTTCTGAGAGAGTGATTTTAAAGGATAGCATTTAATTTATGCACTAATGTTTAAACTTTGACTGGAAAATCATTTAAATGCAGCACAGGGCAATTATTTGAGGCCTTAAAGGTTACATTACATAATTGGAACATCTCTAGAGATATGTAATCATTTTAATTTAATTTTTTAAAAATCTAACCGAGAGTTATATATTCCTCTCCTCAACCTCGTAGAGGTCTTAGGAGGATCAATGAACAATGGCTGCTCCTGAGTTTCACATGTCATGATGACGAACACACATTGTTTGGCACCACAGTGCTGAGGAAGGTGCTGCCACCTAATTGTGGTTCCCATCTGCACTTTGCCTTTTGCCTCCTTTCCTCCTGAATGCTCAGCAGCAAAAGTGGGGCCTTGAGGAGTATGGAGGGATTTGCAGGCAATTGTTGATGAACACACCTTTCCACCCTCTCAGGGATGCTTCTTTATTGTTTGAGGAGAGGAAGCCAAGAGTATAGTCTAGTTAAGTGTTTCTCAAATACTAATGGTCATGAGTCTTTTGAGAAGCTTATAAAAATGAAGATTCCTTATCCTCAGAGACTCTGACTCATTAAGTCTGGAGTTGGGCCTGAAAAATCTGCAGGTTCACAAACATCCTGGTGATTCTAAGTAGTTAGTCAATCAACCTTATTTCGAGAAACACTGACATAGACAATTCAGTTCTTCTGTCAGGTTGGGAGATAGGGCAGCTGAAGGAAACTCTGAGGTTAGACAATATCAGGCAGTTAGGAGGAAGGATTCAGTTGTGTTTGGTTGGATGGATTTCCAACATTCACATTCAAAAAACAGATAAAGTCCAGAGTCTAGCGCAAGTTCCCCAAAGGTCTTCTACACACAAGAATTTCTCATTTCCTTCTTAGATTCCAACATTCCCAAATGGGATCTTAAACATGAAGTAGGTAATTTCTCAAACTGAAAGGTAAATTCTGAGTAATCAGAAGAATTCTTTGGCTTTCAGTAAGAACAAGAAAACTACAAACCAATAAGAATAAATGCCATGGCTATCACGAAAGTGAGAAAATATCCTCTCAGGGGCTCATTGTTTTTCCCATATCCCTTTGCAAAGAACCGCAGGCCTTTGAAGATGTTGTCCTTGCACAGAGCCTAATGGAAAAGAAGGAGAAATTTGTCACTTATATCTATGCACAGTCATTTTCTCTAGGTGATTCAAACAAGAAGATTTGGGGAAAGATTAAGTGATACACAACATGAGGCACGAGTTAACACTGCAGTTTGTCATTCTTTATATTATTTGAATCGATCTTGACTATGTGGCAGACATAGCACTTGAGCCAGATGCAAACATTAACTGTTTCAGAAAATGATGGAAAATAATTGCCACCAAGAACGAATATTTCAGCTTGATCCACATGCAGTGGAAGCAGCAACAGGGAGAAGCACAGCTTTTGTGCCTCTATTACCTGGAACACTTTGGGTGCACTGACGAGGGAGGCCAGGGCAGAGGAGAGCGTTGCAGAAAAGATTCCAGCAGTGATGAGGGGGCCAAACCCTGACACCATGCTCATGACCTTGAGAAGAAAGGGCCAAGTAAGGAGATATATACAACAGATGTTTAAAACATTAGCCCCATTTTAATGCAAATGCTTCCCTCTCCACTTTCTGTGATTTGGAATCTTTTATAAACTAATTGCTTCTAAGGAGATTTTACCTCTCCTCTGCTTCATGCTGGAGTTCTAAATATTTACTTTTTTCAAAATGTAAATTTTTATTATATATAAAATAATAAATACCACAGTATTATCAGAATATACTGGAAAAAATAAAAAAGGAAATGGTTTCAAGGATTTTGGTAGCATTTTTCCCTCTGTTCTTTGTGGTCATATAGTTTTTTCTTTCATTTTTGTCCTTTCCTAATATTTTTTTCAGTTGTAGATGGACACAATACCTTTATTTCATTTATTTGTCTTTATGTGGTGCTGAGGATCAAACTCAGTGCCTCACACGTGCTAGGCAAGCACTCTACCACTAAGCTACAACTCCAGCACGGTTACGTTTCTTTGATAGTGGGAAATTCTATCCAGCAGAAACTGGTATTTTAATAAGGTCTGGGGAGGGACCCAGCTGTTTACCAGTCTTATTAGAGGCCTTTTTAGGCCTGCCTGCACACAGAGCCTTTTCAACCTTCTGCTTTCTCTGTGTTCACTAAACATAATTTTGGAGCTGAGACATGATGAGATTCTATCAATTTAAGTCATATTTTGGAATAATGACTTTGGCTGAGTTAATTTCTCTGCATTGGTTGTTAAAATGGATAAATGAAAACTTCACAAAACATTTAATTCTCTCTCTTTTCACTAGTCATGCAGACAATCAATGTCTCAAGTCCTACATATTTCTAACTTCCCTTGTTCCTTCCTCCTCATTTTCTCCTTCCTTTCACAGTTTCTCTCTTGCCCTTGTCTTCCAGCCATTCCAGGGGCTCCTTAGAGGCTTTTCCTAAGCCAAAGTTCACAGATGAAATGCATTCCAAGTGCCAATGGATCTAGGCTTCTTCTTTCCACCATGAAACCTTGCACAAATGATCAAAAGGTACATAGAACAGGTGGCACTCACCCCTGGTGGTACAATTCATACCACTGCCTATTGTCTCCCCACCACAGTACATGTAACCCCAGGAATTGCTACTGCATGATGCCTGTATCACTCTTTTCCTTCCCACACAAATTGCTCCTTGCTGAATTCAAATCAATCAACAGTTAATCAATTGCAGGTTCAAAAGTTTCACTATTCATAAGATACTAAAAATAAAAACAACAGCAATAAACATATTATTGTTATTATTTTTTTGGCAGTTCGAACCTGGAAATTGTTCATCAGCCCATATTGACATGGTTCATGACGACATCTTGAGAAATCATAGCCCAACCCACAGGCCGCTGACCCATTGCAGTTCACCCCAGCAATGATAGTGTCATTCATGCTTCCGGTGGCATCGCGGACCACACAGGCTGCTGTGGAAACAATTGTGGCTCATCATTTCTTTAGAAGGATTCTGCTTCTCTATGATTTTCTTCTGAAAACACATGTAAGTTGACTTTGAGTCTGAAAAGGGCTATTCCCAGTCTCTGTTCATGGTCAATACTCCTTGGGATGTGGTCACTGGAAGCTCCCATCCTCTGAGTCCTGGGAGTGTCCCTGTCAGATATAGGCTGACATTTTGACTGTCTTGGGTGGTTTAAGTCTTCGCTCTCAACAGCTATTCTAAGAGACTTGGGTGTTGAGACTGCCCTACTTTCTAATCTCTGAAAATGTACATGGCAATATTTTGCACATAATATGTACTCAATTCATATTTCTGGCTTAATGCTACTGACCACATGTTTTTCAAATAGAAGAATATATTTCCTTGTCTGTGGGGGAACCAAGGGAAAGTATTATGGAATTAAATTTAATATTAATGGTCAAATGTGGTGTCAAAGATTTCTTTCAGTTAATCCATTTTATTATTTTCATACATTTGAGTATTTGTTATTTTTTACTACAAACATTCAATAATAAATATCTTAGTGTGTAAATTTTTCTTTTGTATTTCAAAGTATTTCTCTAGGATAGATTCTTAGAAATGGAATTTCAACCCTTTTTTTTTTTATTTTTTTTTTTTTTTCGCGGTGCTGAGGATTGAACCCATGGCCTTGTGCTTGTGAGGCAAGCACTCTATCAACTGAGCTATATCCCCAGCCCTCAACCATTTTAAAGACCCTTATATATATGTTAATTACTGGCTTTCCTTATGAGTTTTTCTTGACTGCAGCTACCATTCTGTATTTGATAGGATTATTTAAATATATGAATATATGTGTGAAATATACATAAACTTTAAAAAATTACATGAAGGATAAATATTGTACAAACTAAATGCCAACCAATAAAGCTGTTGACTTTGCTTTTCACACTCCACCCAGAATAGGTTCTAATTAAGATAGTTCCCAGTGTCAGGAACTAATAGGAACCTTCACTTTAGCTTTAGTCATGGAATTCACATTCTTTGAATCTGGGAAAGACTTAAAAATCATAGAATCTTTGAGTTGAAGGAGCCACTAATAATGATCGGTGCAGCAATCCTTCTTATCATAACCCTGAGAGGTGGCCTGCCAGCCTTGGCTTAAACACTCCAAATTATGGTTGTTGATTACCAAGCAAAATTATTCATTCTAGATGTTACTTCTTTGCATTGTTCATTTATGTCGAACTGACTTTTATGAATCATGTATTTTAACTTCTGCATAATAGGTCTCTCCAAATTCTCATGAAGCCAGACCATGAGTCAACAGGATGTTGACTCCATGGCTGCCATGGGAAGGGTATAGAAATGCAGATTTTTTTTTCCACTTATAGGGGGCAAAACCTAGAAGAATCTCTGAAAGTAGATCTCTAACTTGCTCATTCCCTCATCTTTACTGTGTCTGAAAAAAAAAATGAGGAAATTTAACTTTAGGTGGTTTCAATGTCATTTAAAAATGTGCTGATTTTCTAATGCATTGGAACAAAGTCTCTTTACATGTCACTAAACTTGGAAATGACACAATACATTTAACAGCTTTGTCCAATTTTCTAAAATAAGAGACCCTGAAATAGGCAAGAATAGAAGATTTTTGTTTTTGTTTTTCTTTTCCTTCCAGAAACCAAGTTCAGGTATATGTATTTGCCTAGTTTCCCCTATAGGAAGCAGAGGACCACTGAGAAGTCCCCTTTGGTAAAATGGCATCAGGCCTCCATAGTCAACCAGCCTGGATCTCTATCATCTATTGTATACAGAAAAGGGTTTTCTTCTTTGCATCTTAGGAAACCACATTTCTTTCTCTCCTTTGATGGCCTAAATATGAGGCAGGTTGTTGGAGAGCAACCAGGAGTAGGTATGACTGCAGGCAGGAGGTGGAACTAAAGTCATACTCAGGAACAGCAAGAAAATACACATATTTTCTGCTTGGTGAGCAATATGAGGGCTGGCCACCCACACTACCAGCAGCTGGGTCTTGTTCTGATTTCCTGCCAACTGGTGACAATGACATTTCCATATTAGAGATGGCAGTATAAAGATGAGATACTCATAAATTCCACATTTTTCATACTTTCCTAAGACCATTTCTTGTTTTGGTTTAGTTTGATTTTTTTTTGTTTGTTTGTCTCTGTTCTTCACCTTCCTCCTAGGGCAAGGGAGATGGATGCTGGAAGCTGAGGGCTTTCTTGGCAGTGGAACTATTACCTATGGGAACAGAATGGGGCCCTCTTTGGGCTCAGGCAGAATGACAATCTGATTAGATCTTGCACTGACTCAGGAGGCCTACTTTACAGCTCAATTCCATTAAAACCCATAAAGGATCCAAATCATTAACATTTAGGTACCAAGAAAGGACTTAAAATTAACCTCTCTACTTAGGTTCCATTGAAAGCCCTCTAGACATAAGGAATGACGGGGCTCCTTGTATTTCTGACATTCTGACACCAGAGACATACAACTTACCTACACAAATAGCAACCCCTATGTAGGCAACCGTGGTGATGAAAATGGCCAGCATGGTTCCTCTGGGGATGGCATCTTGGGGGTCCTTTCAAAAAATAATGTGGAGGAGAAAACAGGGCAGAATAATAAACGTAGTTTGCTTGGAGTTATTTCTGCATTTTCAAATTTTTAAGGTACCCTTCCTAAGACAAATTCTAAAGAAGTGATGAAAAAAATGGGAAAGTGGTGAGCTTGAATCTTTTTGGAATGAAGACAAAGTGTTTAGGGCAAATAATAAATCCTGTAAAACTTTGTGCTGAACAGAAGACATCTTTAACTGCCCCAGAGGGAGATTTCATAGAAAAGTACATTAGGTAGTTCACTTACCAAGGCCTCTCCCTTCTCTTTGTCTCCTATGAATTTGTGTGACTGCATCAGACCTTGAAATCATTAGGGGAAAATATACAAACACATCTGGCATGTTGATGATATCTTCATGTGTGTATTTATTTTATATTGAGCTTTACTTTAAAAAAAATCACTTGTGAGTGAGCAGAAAGGGTGATCTACCAAATTCTCCAAATCCCTATTTGAAATCTAGTTCAGAAATGACCACAATGGAAGATGTTTAATTTCCATAAGCAGGCATAAAAAAAAGCAAATTCAAGAGCTCTGGGGATGGGGCTCAGTTGGTAGAGTGCCTGCCTTACAAGCACAAGGCCCTGGGTTCAATCCAAAAAAATAAAAAAAAAAAGATGCAAATTCAAGCTTATACTAGAAAATGGACTTCTCTCTTGCTTATAAACGTATATACATTCACTAAGTTGAGTTCACATCATATTTAATTTACCATTTTATATCCTATTTGGGGGGGCTAAATCATATCAAATCAATTTCCAAGCAGCATATTGAATTATATTCAATTCAACTTAACAGGGATTATCAAATAGAGATTTTAATGCATTCATTGTTTATACAGGACAGTGCCTGGCATATAGTAGGAGTCAATAAATATTGAATAGAGGGAAGTACAATCCCAGTAGGCATTAGTTTCCCCACTAGAGGACAAGAGACTCATCAATACAAATAGGCAATCAATACAGTCAAACAAATTTGAGCTTTTTTTTTCTTAACTTAAATATGCTAATCAAGTCCATCAAAAAGGTCATAGTGAAGGTAGACTCAACATGACAGGTGGAAGTCATAACTTAACCAAGCAAACCTGCCCTCACATGGGAGTAAGACAGCCTGTAGAGCCACTCTGTGGTCACTACCACTCCACCCCTCCCACACGCTCCTAGGAATATCTGCACACATTACTGTCTGCAAAAGTCAGTGTGGCAGTTGTGTGCAATGGGGTAACTCATAGAAATAAGAAGGTAACCGTGGATTTTATGGACCCCAATCTCCCTATTCATGCTATATTTCAAAATTTATTTACTTGATTAGAGATTTCTTGGGATCTGAGTGAAATGTGAATTAAGTGGGAAGAAAGGAAATGAACATAAGGATAAGAAGGGTGAAGATGGAAGGCAATTTTGCACCTAAAACATGAAGACTGTTTATTTATGATTATTACAAGCTCTAAAATAATAGAAGTTACATTAGGGTCAGACTTGATTTATATGTTATATGTATTAACATATAAATTGTGATGACAATATATTAATGCATGATTCTATATAATAAGATCAGGAAAAAAAATGTGATTGTCTGGTCTGGCTACCTGTAAACAGGGCTTGCAACTTTGATAAATCCTTAGTTTTCACTCTAAAATATTAATTTCCTTCCTTCAGCAGTAACCCTAATCTAACTTTCTTCTTCCATTTTTTATTAAACATCATATTCTTTCTTAAAACAGAATATAAGCAATCTATTATATTGCTGCTTTTTCAGTATGAAAACCACATTCTGATTTTGCATTTTTGAAATCACATCTTCACTCTCTTGATTACATTTGGTATTTCACAAATCTTCTCCCAGGTACATATTTACAGGCCATCTATAGTATATTATCAGCAAATGAAAGGCTCAGGATGAGAGCTCTCTGTAGCACTCTTTGTGCCAACTCTGTTTTTCAGGGCGGGGGGAGGGAGGTAGCCAGGGATTGAATTCTCAACCACTGAGCCACATCCCCAGCCCTATTTTGTATTTTATTTACAGACAAGGTCTCACTGAGTTGCTTAGCTCGCAAAAGCCTCACTTTTGCTGAGGATGATTTGAACTCATAATCCTCCAGTCTCAGCCTCCTGAGCACCTGGGATTACAGACATGGCCCATGGCAGCCAGCTCCCCCTTGTGCCAGTTCTTGATGGGCCATCTTGAGAATAATTCTGGGACTTTGAGCAGATGTGAGCACCTTGTATCTCCCTATATTGTGTAAACAATAAATATTTACTCAATCCAACAGAACCTATTATTTTTAGTTTCAACCTCAGAGAGGAATAATATCCATATATCTATACTGAAGTTTTCTTGTTATTTCCCAGCATATTGTTACCTTTCAGTACATAACATGCTTTACCACTCTGGTTTTTGGCCATGTTACTACTTCTCAAGGGATTCCCTCTTTTCACTGTCATAACCCCAGTGTTTCTTGGCTTCCCCTACCTCTTAGAAAGTTCTTTCTCTATTTACATCATGGATTTCTTAATAATTTGAACGTCTGTGTTTCCCTAGTGCTGCCTTGGACCTCTTCACTCCTCCCTCTTGTACATACCTGGGTGGGTTCATCCAGGTTGTGGCTTCCACTCCCGCCCTCTCTCCTTTCCAGAGCTCCAGGCTCATCAATCTACCTACTTATTAGACATCTCCACACTGGTGTCCTCCTGCCATGTCAAATCCAATGGCCAAGTCTGTTTCTTTTCCCTCAACTACTATGCCAAGAATTTGATTCAATAGATTCCATTAATGTTAAAAAAAAAACACAATAGAATAGAACTGGTGTGAAAATATCAGAAGACATTGTTTGCAATGAAGAATCATTTGGAGAAACTTTTTAAGTGTGCACTTGGTTGTGATGTATAATGTTTTCTTACTGTGGATCACTGTAAAAACATTCTTTCTATTTTTTCACTCCAACTCAAATTAAAGCTGACCTCTTTTGTCCTTTTCCCCTGCTTGATCTTAATTCAGGCACTTAGTGCTAGCTAAGCTGAATTGACTACCAAGCATCTGATACAAACTGGTTTTTAAGGAGTCTAAAGAAAGCATAATGATCTTTAATTTGAAAGTATGCTTACAGTTGGCAGAAATTTAAATCAGTGACCTTTGATTTCCAGTGCTGAGAAACCAGAAGTTCAACATCCACAACTAAATTTCATTAGGTGGTAATACTTACTAGTTGAATCATTTTGAATAAGTTTCTTGACTTTTCTGAGCTTCATCATAATCTTTTCTTGCCATTATCTGTGCTCAAGAATTTACCACAGCACTGTGGCCACTAATATAAAAATCTAAATGCCTTAAATCATTAAACTCAATAAATATTTACCAAAGCCTTAGTAGCTTTAAGAATACAGCAATGAATAATCAGAAGGCAAAGTCTCTGCTTGCAGGGAGTCACATTCTATGGCAAGCTCCTCTTCCTCAAGTCCTTTCCATAACCTTCCCTTTGCCCTATAAGGTTATCCAGCCTCACGAGAATTTCTCTGGTTGAAATGTAAGAGACTCCTAACTGTTCCCACAGTTCCCTCATGCCTGACCATCCTTGTCGTCTCTGCCTGGAATTGCTTTTATTTTCTCTCCAATAGTCAGTAGCTAGCCTTTGCTTTCAGCTCAGATTCAAAAGTTACCTCCTTGAAATCATCTCTGAATAACTGAACAATTGTTCAGTATTTTTATGTCACAATCCACTAGGACAGTGCATATGCTTTCCACTTATACATATCTCCTGATGACTCTTAAAAATGTCTCTAATTGTCTGAATTGATTGTAAATTTATTGAGGTAAAACCTGAATCTTTTATTTTGTTTGTTTGTGTGAGGTAAAACCTGTGTCTTCTCTTTCTTTAGAGATTCTGCTTATTTCCCCCTAATATCCATCCTCAATTTCCTCCTTTTAATACTAGAACCCCTTCAAGTTTTATCTGGGCATATTGTACCCATCTGAAGACTACATTTCCTGGCCTCCTTTACAGCTAGGGAAGGTCTTGAGACTAAATTCTAACTCATGGAATGACAGTAGAAGAGATACATGCAAATTTTGGGAATTGCTTGCCTTTTACTTCCTTACGCTCTTGCCTATGGACTGGAATGTGATCTTGAAGTGATCAGTCATCTTGACCTTGCGGATGAAGGCAAACCCTAATGTAATAGTGAAACAGGAGAGCTCATGAGAGTTCCTGGGCTACCTTTCAAAGCAGACCTTTCTTTTCTGTTGAATGCCTCTGAGTTCAAGTGTTTATGCACTAAAAAGAAACTCCTATCTTATTTTGGCCAATGTTAATGATCTTTAATAAAACATTAAAACCAAAATTCTAATATAATTCTTACAGTATTTAACAGGATAACACGAATGGAGCACAAATAATTATTGTTGTTCTTTATTTTGCTTTTGCTTTTCCTTAAATGTTCCATGTTTTTATTAATTATGGCTTAAAAAGATAAGGGGTGGTTTGGACAGTTTCTCACAGCACTATATTCATTTTCTTGGAAAAATGACATCATGTCAATATACTCAGTTTTTCTGATATCACTAAGACTTTTGGAAGAACTATTTAGAACATGAATCCAAATTTAGCATTAAAAGAGAGAACTTGCAAATAGGAAACCTTGCAGAAATTTTATAGTTTTAAATCTGTAGGGAAATGTGGTCACATTCAATCTCTGTAACTCCTTGGACTGCCCATCAACTGCACTACCATGAACTACAAAGCAGAGAAAACAGCATACCTCCAAATCTCCTGAAATATTGGCACCAGCAAGAATCCCAGTAGCTGCTGGGAAAAAAAATGGCAAAGACAGAGAAGAAGCCTTCGCCTTTTGTGAAGCTCGGTCCAAAGTTTTCTGCAAATATTGATGCTACAATACAAATCAGAAGAAAAATATCATGTAGACTTTTTTTTTCCCCACAAAATAGAAAACTTTTGGCTTCTATAACTCTAAATGCAAATACATCTTAAGAGTCTAACTAGACTGAATTTAAAGATGTTGTACTCCTGATGATCTGTTAATATTTGCCAACAGTCAAAATGCATATCATAAGACTTTAAATCTCTATGCCATAGCTCTGAAATATCAGTGATTTTTGTGTCAACAGAGACCCAGGATGTCTGATGTCTTTGAATTTTTTTTTTTTAAATATTTTTTAGTTGTTAGTGGATCTTTTATTTTATTTATCTGTACATGGTGCTGAGTATCAAACCCAGGGCCTTACACATGCCAGGCAAGCACTCTGCCACTGAGCCACAAATCCAGCCCGTCTTTGAATCTTGATGATATTGAAAAAGAAGATGAACGATTCTTTTATCATCATACTGGCACATTCACAAATATACCATACATATTCACACATATCCATGCCCCCCACAACTACATTCTCCCATACACAAATACCTGAAGCAAGCAATACTCTGTTTTTTATGCTTTTAAATTTAAATGATAGGAGAACTTTGTGAATGAGGCTACTTTAAAACGTTACTACTAATTTTCTAATCTCTTTGCCTCTTGCTCCCAGAGTTTGGATCTTAGATCCTTATATAAATTCTTGTCCATAAAGTAGTACTATTTCACAGGTTGCCATCATATTACTTGAGTGAAAGGAAATAATCTGGAAGAAAAACAAAGGAAAAAGAAAAGGAGGAAGAAAATTATGAAGGAAAAAATCAGATGCAAAAAGGAAAGAAAATTTAAAACTTCAGAAAAAAAATACTGTATGAATGGGAAAGAGGGAAAAGAATAGAAAGGAAAAGGATGTTCATATCCAAAGCAAACAAGATAAAGCAAACAAATAAGAAAGAGATTCAGGAAGATAGAGGTAATGTGATTAAAAAAAAAAGAAAAGAAAACAAATATAGAAACTGAACAAATAATGACGTGAAATACAAAACAAACTCAGCAGTGGATTCCTGAGTAAGCCAGAGTGGAAAGATAGGAACAAGTGGGTGTGTGGAGAAGAATAGGAGAGAGAGGTCAAATTCTGTGCTTGGAGATGTTATCACATGATGCTACACTTAGTAACCCTATAAATCTTCATGCTTGAAAATCTGACAGTGATGTTTAACTAGGTAATACCATAGCAAGGTAAGATGCCAAAAAAATCTACTAGGAAGGAAAAAAAAATGTCTTTCTTTGACTCTAGAGTTCTGTACTGGTTGAACAAATTGTTCAAGCTGTGTTCTCGTTCCCTGCATGTACTTTTTATTCCCAGTACATGACAGCAACAATTTGTTCAGCATTTTAAGGTTTATAAGGCACTTTCATAACCACTATCTCATTTACTTCTCAAATTTCCCTCAGGACGTCATAATTATTACTCACACATTTAGCAGGAAAATCTGAGACCCAAACACATCAGGTGACCTATCCAGCTGATATGCAATGGAGTTAAAACTCAGCCCTGGCTCTTCCTAGTCTAACTCCACTATGGTCTCTTTCCTGGGTTCTGCTGGACTTCTGATGACTGGGATTGGGAGATAAGGGAGAGTGATGTGGGGAGCAATGAAGAAACATGGATTGAGGAGAAACTAATTTGTCACCTGTACCTTGGTAGTTGAAGAAGCCTCTGGACTTCTTTTCGTTGTTGGATGGAATGACAGTCCCGATGAAGAAGTTTGCAATAGCAATGAGAAGAATGATCAGAAGAATCACTTGAGCCTGGAATGGCAAAGTGAAAGGAGATTAAGTTAGATTTATTTAACAACTTTTTACATAATTGTAGATGTTATTGTCCACTGGAGAAAGACTATCTGCTTATTTGGTTAGGTTCTATTACCCACTGTCAGTGACAAGTGCGTCCTTATGGACCATCATCTTTTTTTTTTTTCATTAAACTTTTGTTTTAATGGTCTCAAAATTCTGTGACAGATTTTTGTTCAAGTTGTTTCAATGAAAAAGTACTGATTTTTTTTTATTTTATTTTTTATTTTTTTTTTGCGGGGATGGGGATTGAACCCATGGCCTTGTGCTTACAAGGCAAGCACTCTACCAACTGAGCTATATCCCCAGCCCCCAAAGTACTGATTTTTAAAACAAATAACTTAAAACTATCACACACACACACACAAAAAACAAATGGTCTATAAAACATTCTCCTTTCCTTTAGAAGGTTTTACAAAGCATTGTTATCATTAACCAGTCTTTTACTATTAAACTTAAGCAGACAATTGAGACAAACAGTTCTGAGATGGTTCTTCCACCAGATTGAGACTGGGGTGCCAGGTGTTAGGGGTAATATTCATTTAGCCATTTGAGCTTTCTGGGCAGACTTGGTGACCTTGCCAGCTCCAGTGGCTTCTTGTCTACTGCTTTGATGACACCCACAGCAACTGTCTGCCTCATATCATGAACAGCAAAATGACCCAGAGGAGGATAGTCAGAGAAGCTCTCAATACACTTGGGCTTTCCTGAAACCATATCAAGAATTGGATTATCATCTTAATAAGCACTCTTCTACGTGGATGTAGATGCTGCATTCTCAGTTGGAATATGTGCTTGGGTACTTGCAGGTGACACTTTAAGAACATTTCCAAGTAGTAGGTGGGTAACTACCACAGAGCTTCCAGGAATATAACTGGAGCCAGAGGTTTTAACTTGTACAGACTTGAGTTCTGTTTTAGACAGAACATCTATTAATTCTTCCTTTTCCTACGGCAGAAGGTCTACCAGAGAACAGAATGGTTCATGGAATTCCCATGATGCCCTTAATGTCAGGCTGCCAGTGTGTGCTCAATGTGCAGTCTGCTGGCCAAATGGTCTTCCTCCAGTCCCTCCAACATTTCCAACTATGAACCTGCTTGGCATTACTGGATGCTGTTGCCTCTGGCTGGATCTCACTTCACCCTAGTCTTCATGTAGTTGTTTCCCTGCATCCTTTAAGTCTCTATGACCTCCTCAAAGAGTCCACTCTTGGCTACTTGATCTAAACTACTAGCACCTCACATTCACTGAGAGCTTACAGTACAACCGAAGAAACTTTAAATTTTAATTTTGAGGGGGAGCCCTGGGGATTGAACCCAGGGGTGCTTTACCACTGAGTTACATCCCGAAACTCCCCCCATCTTTTATTTGTTTTTGTTGAGACGGGGTCTCACTAAGTTGCTGAAGTTAAATAATTTACTCAGGTCACAAAGATATAAACCAGATTCAAATCTAGGCATCTAACTACAGAGCTGGAGTTTTAAATACTATCCTCTACTGCTGTTGAACTACATTGTCTCCCTTGGGGCATAAAGTAATCTAGAGCCAGTGGCCAGTTATTTCCTCTCTCCCTTGCTTGCTGCTTGCTTGCTTGATAGTCTGCTTGCTTTCTTCCCGGTCCTAGGGAGCAAACCCAGGGCTTTGTGCAGACTAAGCAAGCACACTGCCACTGTGTTAACTCCCAGCCCCCTTGGTATTTTCAAATATCTCAGTGTCCTGTTATTTCCTTCATAATCTATTACACCATTTACCATTTTCTGTTTGTTTCTCTATTTACTTATTTACTTACTGATCTATCCATAGACCAGATGTTGAACTGGGGCAGGGATTGTGCTTGTTTTGGTCACAACTGAATGTCTAGTATCTTGCAGAATGCCCAGCACATGGCAGACACTGTTTAATGTGTGAATATGGCTTAACTTGTGAATGCATAACCCACAAATAGATGCCATGTTGGAATGTTTCCTATTCCCTTATATGGGTGGGAGGCTTTGACCATCTTTCCATTTCTGGTGACCACTTGAGAACCAGTTACTGTGTCTCCAGGCTTGTAGAATATTTTCAGTGGCACTGACCCCTGTGTGGAGTTACAAAAGAGGTAAAAGACATGTTCCCTGTCATTCAGAAATTTACTATCTGTTTTACTTCCAGTTAAATTCAGATATGTTCTGGATCCAAAGCCTATGACACACTAAAATTTGCTGGTGATATACTGGGTTTTTTTTTTTTTGAACCAGGGATTGAACTCAGGGGCACTTGGCCACTGAGCCACATCCCCAGCCCTATTTTGCATTTTATTTAGAGACAGAGTCTCGCTGAGTTGCTTAGCCCCTTGCTGTTGCTGAGGCTGGCTTTGAACTCACAATCCTCCTGCCTCAGCCTCCCGAGTCGCTGGGATTACAGGCGTATGCCACTGCGCCCTGCTTGAAATACTGGGTTTAAAAGGAAAATAATAGTTCTGCCTCTACTACCTTTTCCTAACATATTGTCACTTCTTTTGGGTTTCAGCACCCATGGGCAGCTTGAAAGGGAATACCAGGACTTATGGTTGAGACATGGGCTCCCAGCGTGCACTGTGATTAGGATCATAAGTGGTCTGTGCACGAAGATGGAAGTAACCTCGGTGGCTATTTCATTAGGATGACATAAAGGGCAAAGCACAGGCCAATCATGTGACACACAAGCTGTGAGTCATAATAGGACTTGGTGCTTTGTGGGCTTGAGGTTCCATCTAGCATTAAGTGGCTCCTTTCACCGGGGCAAACAGCAATTCTTTTTGAATATGGGGTCCTCCTGATTTCTGCAATTTGCTTACAACCTGACCAGCAGTTGTTGATAACATTATTTTGAGAAATTCACCTTTGCTTCCCATTCCATTCCAGCTACTGAAATTCCTAAAAGAATCACCACTGTGATAGAGCCTATTATCCGGATGTCATTGGTTGGATCCACCATCATTGAATCACTCTCCTGGGGGGAAAAATCACTAATAATTAGAGATTAAACATTTTGCATTAGATATTATTATAACATTTAACAGTTAAAAAGATTTTGTACACTAATGCCTAGGGCCATTAGAACAATAGAAAAATGAAGGGCTCATAAATTAGAGAAGATAAAGGACCTACCATTATTTTTTTTCTGTGATAATAGGCCTTGGATTGCCAAGGTTAAGAGTTAGAAATTTCACAGATTCAGTCTAGTCACAACTTTTAAAGCTATTGCAACCTTCAGTAAAAGCATATATACATACATTGTGCTTTGTTTCAAAGAATGACTAGTTATTTTGGGACATCAGGGAGAATTATTCAGGAATAAAAATGAGTGGTTTAATAATGTGAAATTGGAAAATTAAGTGTTATTCTATTTAAGAATAGACAACACAAACCTGATAATACATTTCTTGGAGATAACATGCCTTGACAAAGCACGTAGATGCTCATTGATTCATCTAATTTTCAAATACAGATCATTTTATTAATTGAGTTCAGTGAGCACCATTGTTACCACAAGACAAAGATCATAAGTTAGTCTGTACACCAGTCAATTAGCATGCTTACACATACACCATCCTAGGTTGGGCATCTAAAATTAGAAAATGCCTAGTTTTCTGCAGTGGGTTATTCTAATGTTTGAACTTTCTTTTCCTTTGGAAATCTATAAGCATAAGAAAGCATGAAATGCTGATTTTTCATATTTTACACAATGCTTCCTGTGCATCATTTCATCTGATCTATACCACACTACTGGGAAATACATAGAACGGTATTATTAGCCCATTGAATAGATTTGGAAAACACATTTCAGATGAATAATAGAACTGGTCCAAAGTCTCCCAGTTGGCAAAGTGAGAGCTGGAACTCAAAGCCAGAACTTCTGAGGCCATGTCTGGGGTTTCTTTCCCTATATCCAATTTTTTCCCTCTCATTTTGCTGTAATAATATCCCCATAATCCCTAGTGTCCTAAAAAAGAAATGAATTATCTTGCTTGGCTGTATAAAGAAAATCCTTACCTTAAGAAGATCTACCACAGTTTCAGCAAATCCCACCACATACATAGCAACAGCCACTGCATTGGCAAAAGCAAAGATCAAGCCTATTGACCCACCGAACTCAGGCCCTAAACTCCTGGAAATAAGATAGTAGGCTCCACCTGAAATAAGAGATAAACATGTTTTACACTGCGGAAATGCTAAGAATTTAATCGACATGATCAAATGGTTTTGAATGTCTGAAACAATTTAAATGTTTATTATTCTAATAAAGCATGACAGCTTCCTAATAATTTTAGGAATCCTATGTCATCATAATGAATAAGCCATTCTTTGTACTCTGTACATAATCTACAATAGAAGTATCCTGACTTAGTGAAATTCAATTTATTGAAACCTAAATGTAAAAAAAATGCTACAAGTGAGAAATTTTATCAAAAAATACTTTGTCTTTAAAAAATATCACTCTAGTATTCAAATTAATAATGTGATTGAGGTAAAATAAAACTTTATATACAAAAATTTCAGAAACAAACATTTCTTTCCTAGAAAGAAAATGAAGTAGAAGAAGTTTGTCTTTATTCTTTCAACTTCCTTGTGCGTTGCATAAAATTTTCTGGGATACCCTTGCTGCATAAAACAAGGTATCGATATAATGCTACATATTATTCATTCTAAAAATCAGACTTGGTTTTTGTGCTTTTAGCTCAACAAGGCATGATTATTGCCAAATACCATAACTGGGGACCAAGTGGGAGGCAAAGCAGGAAGGGTTTGGAACAATTGCCTCTCTCCTGACCATGGCTATTGTCCTTCTGTGTACAGGAAAGACTGAACTGACTGGCCAACAGCTTGCATTGTACCTACAGCAAGTTAGTGCTGGATTTAAAAAAAAAGTGGCTATATGAGAGCCCTGATTATTAAAAGGTCATTACAACAACTTTCCACACTGAAGTAGTCTTGGAGGTAGGCACAGTTGATGTGGAAATGACATTAAACAAATGCACTGAACAAACAGCAAAACGGTCTTCTACTGAGAAGGAATTTCTTTCACTAGAGTAATTGCTTTGGATTAAGTGACCAAAGTCTTCTCTAAAAATGTAATGTATTATCTGGGTGGCGCAAATCCACATTATTTCCTTAAACAAATTAGCTAGCCAGTTACATAGGTAGGCTTGGTCAAAATAAGTCAGGCAGAAGTTGGGAGAGGAGGTGTTTTGTGGGTGGGATGGTGTTTTAGAAGGTCCTAAACAGGGAGACCTGGATAAGGTACCCAAAAGAGAGGACCCAAAAAGCCAAGGGGAAGGGGGTGGGGAAAAAAGAAGTTAGAAGAACATAATGAATTTCATCCACTTCATTTTGTGCCTAGGCCTACCTGCTGCTGGATAGCTTGCAAACTTTTTTGTTTTTGTTTTCTTTTTTATGTTCTTCCCATGCCTGTTGGGCACAAGGAGCATACTGTTTGTTTGGGGTGAACCTTGAAGGCTGGGCATAGGAGTAATTTACTGAGTGGGAATCATCAGCAGTGTCAGCTAGGATTCTGTAGAAGACCTATGCTAAGCAGACCTGAGAGAGAGCCAGCAGGGATCTTCATGTACAAAGAGACCTCATATTTTGCTGCATTCCATACTTTCTTACTCAACAGATAGTCACACTACAAACAAACATGTTTCATCACAGGAACTAGGTCAAAGAGGTCTTTTCTGGAGATGCTCTAATTTTAGTTGAGAAGCATGTTGTGCTGCTGTTTAAATTTTGGTTATTTTGGTTTGTTTTAAAACTTTGGAGGCTAATTAGCAACATGAAAATTTCACTTCCAGTATTAAACCAACTCTAAACATTACTCTATAACCTAAGTTTTGTAGTCATAGGTAAATTAATTGACTTACCTCCTCTTACTACTCCATTTGTGCAAATAGCAGACATAGAAATACCTGTGAGTGTTGTCACCACCACACTCAGGCCAATGATGACGACTCCAAGACCTGCAAAATCCCCCAAGAAAGGTGTTTGGCTCCAGAATTGAGATCAATCACCAGGACTTCAGGATGTAGCAGTCAGAGAAGGACCAGTCTCCCCATGAAAACCTGAAATGTTCTAAAAGATTCCATTCCATGGAGGTCTAGGAAACACCTGAAATGTACTAAACTTTAAAACTGAAGCCATGTCTAGGAGTCCGTTTCTAAGAAACACCAGCAACAGGTGTGCAGACTGGCCTGCAAAATAAAATGTTCACCCGAGGAATTTGTATATCTGTGAAGCATGACCTGCAATGTGCCAGGGAGGTTCATTAGAAAGGAGACCAGAGCTGACCAGACGACACCTGGACTATACTCAACATACCTGATGCTTCCCTCTGCATCCAGATCCTCCAGACACTTGGCCAGGCTTTGAGAACATAGAGCTATGTCCTTGTTACCATAAAAAAGAAGTATATAAAAGGTTTTTGCCTACCCATAGCAAGTGATG
This sequence comes from Glaucomys volans, assembly GCA_020662805.1. Lineage (NCBI taxonomy): Eukaryota > Metazoa > Chordata > Mammalia > Rodentia > Sciuridae > Glaucomys > Glaucomys volans. The sequence goes on along the minus strand of JAJEJO010002816.1, from coordinate 797,715 downwards.
AGGGTATTAGATATCTTAGAGATTTTTACCTCCACGAACAAACCCGTTAGTTGCTATTGCAGAAGTTGACAACCCAGTAATAGAAGTTACCATGGTGGAAAGAAGAATTATGAGAACTCCAAGACCTGTTAGCAATGAAAGATAAAAGATATTACATTTCACTTTTCTTCTTTGGTTTCCCTATTGCTGCAAACTACACAGCTTTTAATTTGAGTTTCCAGGTCCATGCCTTGGGCCCCAATGGGGTTTCTTGTGTTGAGGAGAAACTGTTGTGCCCGGCATAAAGATCGAGTCAGAGAACCACTCATTATGATGAAGGATGGTTTCCAAAAGTAAACACAATCTAAAATGCAGCCCTGGAAAGGAAAAGTTGACTTATGCTGGTGCCCTGGGAGAGAGACTACCTTGGCTGTGAAAAGAGAAAACATGACATTTGACCTTCTCTCTTGCTTCAGAGGAACCTGAATGAGAAAGTTGGGGATTTGACAAAGGTTAAATTCTTCTCCATTTTTCTTGCATCCCTTTGCCTGGGAGGGAGGGGAAAAAAGGAACCAACTTGTATTACCTTTGAAAACACTCCAGAAAGGTCAATGGTGAGCTATGTGAGCCTGTGTTGCCTTTACCTTACAAATGATGTTGCGGGTCACAAGTTTAATTACCTCCTCTGACATATCCATTTGTGGCAATAGCAGAGGTGGATAAACCAGTGATAGCAGTCACTGTCACGGCTAAGCCGATGATAATCACACCAAGACCTCAGTTGAGAGAGGAAAAATAAAGGCAATTAAATGGTGGAACAATCTATTGGGTCATTTGCATAAAGCTAGCAAAACTAAGGTCATCACTGAAGGACCACATTTGAGAATAACAGGTTGGCCAGGAAATCATCAAACAGTAAATGTTCAACTTTGAAGTTTTCTGTCTGTAGTAGTTCAGGTTCCAAGAAACTCAAGAGCTTAAATGTGCACAGGTATATTGCATGCAACTGAACAACTGAAACAGGTCAAAATGTAATGCGAACCCCATGGTTAATGACATTCTGGACACCAATGAACATAAAAACAGATCTATACAATCCCAAGCTGTTAATATAACTAGAGATCAAATGTGATTCCTCCCAGGTAACTTTCTTTTCATGTACATTTGGTCCTGTAGGGGTGGAAAATTACATACAGGATAGCAAACTGTTCATCAGACAGATGGGCAAGGTAGAAAGAATCAAATCGAACTACATTAACTTATTGGCTGTGTGACCTCTGGCAAGTTACTTATTTTCTGAGCCAAAAATGGCAATTAAGTTAGAAAGAATGCATATGTTAAGTTGCTACCATAGTGCATAGAATGCAGAACATAAAGTGTACTACTTTTTGTACAAATTGTATGTACAACAGTCATAAAAGCTATTGTTTATTAAAAGCCTTCAATATATCTAGCTGTGTGGTAGGTAGTGTGAGAACTTCAAGGAACAAATAAAATGAAATGAAAAAAGTTGCCCTAGAGCATCTTACTGTTCAGAAGGTCAATAAGTACGATGAAAGGAAGAAAGTCTGTTTAGAACACTCAAAGATGGCAGAATATGCCAGAATTACTGCTTTGTCATAATTTTTTTTTTTTTTTTTTTAGTTAAAGACAAGTGACAAAAAGAGGATACCAGAAAAGTTCTCTGTCCCTTCCTCTTTGCCTAAATGCAGGATATACGTTTGTAAATGTCCTTCCCAGTCACTAGGAAGGACAGAAGCTAATGACCAGAGACAAAACTTCAGACCCTGCTCAGTCTACAGAAGGCATCACAAGAATGCACACAAACCTTCCTGCCCAGTCCTTACCTTCCAGTAGTTCTCCCATTTACTTAGCTTTCTGCAATGTGCCACCCCAGAAACTGAAAGTCCTTTTCCTTTGTCTTGCCACCTTCCCACAGCTTTATTGTTCTTTTGTTAAGATGATATATAAGCTCATGTTCTAATCACCCTTTTGAATCACCTATCATTGGGTGCTCACGTGAACATGTTTTTTCTTGTTAATCTGACTTTGGATAGTTTGATTTTTAGGGCCACAGGCAAAGAATCTAAGATGGGTAGAGGGAAACATTATTTCCCTCACCTATAATACCCGTGTCCAGTGGAGGCTGACCTAGAATTCAGGCAGAAGATTGTAGGATCACAGACGCTGCACTCACTCGGGCTCCACTGGGAATGGTCTGGCCTGGGCTCTTTGGTGTGTTCTCATACATAAAGCATGTGCTCTGTAATTGCTGATGGTAGTCTCTTTTGCCCCACAGATATCTTGGCTGTGATCTTTCTGGTGATGCCCCAATAAAAGGAGAAGTGGAGGGTGGTTAAAGGCAGAAATATTGAGATGCTACCAGCTATACTGTGAATCTAGCAGAAGTCTCTAGGCTATTCTGCAGGATAAAGTGCAGTGGCAATAGGTTAATTGTGGAGCAAAAGTTGCAAACTTGGATTATACTGCTTTGGCCTCTGTAGACTCTTAAAGGCTAGGAGTTCTAAGAAACAGTTGCACTAAAATGTGTGTGTCTATTGCGGGGATCCTGTGGTGAGCATCACTTTTATACACTATTTGGCCTCAGGTCCTTGCACTATTAAATGTGATTTATTTTTATCCTCTGCACATTATTTTACTCCTGACTTTGTTTTGAGGAAGTTTAAGATTGAACGTTTAACATATCCAGAAACTGTAACAGGACCATATAGTTTGCATTGCTTGAATTAAACCTACCTAACTTTATTATTTCCCTACCCATATTTTCCCTTTGCCTCTATTTCCCCCAAAATTCTAAATTTATCCTTTTACATTGTATATATTTCTGTAAGCCATTTGAAATCTCAGAACAATGTTTTATACTTTTAAACAAAGAGGGATTGCTTGTCTCTCTCATAATCGCACATAAAACCCCCGAGGTGAAAGGCAGGATAAGAAACATTCAGTTCATTGTTTTCTCAGAGTGTGGTCCTCCAACAACCTGCTTCAGGAAATGCCTGGGGTGCTTATTAAAAATGCCCAGACCTACTGAGTTGGAATCTTCAAAAGTGAATCCCAGGATTTTGCAATTTTCTAAGCTACTTTCTCAGATAATTCTTGCATACCCTACAGTAAGATGACTAAGCTACCCTCAGCTTATCTCAACTAGTGTTTGCCTGTTCTGCAAGGTCCTTTAGGTTTATTTTCAAAGAACTGATTGGGAAAGATTTAACCCAGCTCCCTAAATTTTAGATGAGAAGTAAAGCTCACAGGGTATAAGTGACTTGCTTCAGGTAGTGCTTGCCTTTCACATCCATCTCCCCTGCCAAATGGGTAAGTTTATTGGAAACCATCTTGCCCCAGCCAACTTCTCCAAAACCGAGGAGAACAGCTAGATGGCATTATCAGCCCTTCCTTCCATTTGCTTTTAGGAATAAAGCTGCCAGAACTCAGAGCTCCTGAATGGTTACCCCAGGGCTGTAGCTACTGTCACTGCTGGTTCCAGATTCCTTCTGGCTTTATCCACAAGATCTGGGCTTGAACATTTTGTGTGAGGGTTTCTTCTCCAAACTACCCCCCCCCCTCCAAAGCAAGAAGAAAGTCCTTGTATTTATTTTTTTTCTGTCCCAGTACAGAAAACCCGAATGGGAATAAATGGTGACTTAACTCATTTAACTTTAGGTTCTCAACAAAGGCCAGTGGAACAGCATGGTTGATAAGAAGTTTCTACTACTCACGAAAATCTATTTTCTGAGAATTGAAAAAAGAAAGAAAAGAAAAAATGAAACAAAATGAAACCTGTGAGGCTCCATTCAAAGGAAAACTCACTGAACAACTATTGGGTAGGACTCCAATCACTTCAAATATGTGATTTAACCACTTTAAAATATCTTTATTAAAACAATGCTAATGTCTGAAAATGTAATAAATTGTTCAGCAGAAAACAAGATTCTTCATATTTTACAATTTTGTAAGAAACTTGAAGTTGGGCTAACTGTGAAGAATAATGTAAGATCTGATTAAAGTTCAGATTATTGCCCAAACATATGGCTGTTAAATAAGTTGCATTAAAAAGAATTACTCTTGCCCTTGGCTACTCTCACACCTCCAAACAAAATAATGTTTCTTGATGATCTCAATAAGTTACTAAACTGCCCTTAAAAACCTAATTTTGCATGAAACCCTGGAGCAAATCCTTGGCAATATTAAGATGCAGATTTTCCATGGAACAGCATATACTTATTTTGGACCCTGCGGCTGTGCGTGTTCATTTGATATGCATCATAAAACCGGCAAGCAGCCCTTTGTCAGGAACTTAGCAGTTGCCAAACATGAAACATGGAAAAACTATGGGAACTGGTTCCACTTCTTCAATTTAAAGCTTTGCTCTTTCTTTTTTGAGTTAAGTCTTCTGGTGGTTCTATATGAGTTTTGAGGAGCAAAGGCAGTAAAATTGTTACCAACTACTTTTTAAATATGAATTGAGATACCTTCTGGAGTAGTCTCTGAGAGCACATCTAAACTTCTATGTTCTTTAAAAAAAATTCTTTTTTTGAAGTTGTAAATGGACAGAATGCCTTTGTTTTACTTGTTTATTTATATGTGGTGCTAAGGATTGAACCAGGTGACTCACATATGCTAGGCAAGCACTCTGCCACTGAGCGACAGCCCCAGCCCTGAATTTCTATGTTCTTGATACTCATGATTCATTAAGTCTTCCCTCAAAAGTGAATCCATAATGTATTTCACATATACAAAATAAAACATCATTGATTTTTAATCCATTAAATCAGGACCTTTGATAACACTCAAATAAGTTTTTTATATAAATTTTACTAATATGCTCTCAACAAAAAAGATTTGCTAGAAGAAATAATATTGCAAATGGAATACAACAATTTAAAAATTTAAATAATCACTCCTAGAATAATATCCATGCCTTCCATTTTCCCATTTAGAAAAAAAATAACATCAGTTATATACATGATCTTAGTCATTTCCTCCATCATTTTAGGCTTATATCTGGTAATATCTTATTAAATTTTGTTTTCTAACTGCTGGTACCTGAAGGTAACACAATTATTTTCTTTGGAAAATGTTCAATAGTTCAGCACTTTTATTAGTCAAATCACATTTCCACCAGTCTCCCCACAAGTAGTTTTCATGTATTGAAGTTTTGCTGATCATAATAAGAGGGACAATGTTCAGCAAATAAAGGGCAAATGTCAATATATTCCCAAATACGAATATTATTATCTAAAATGAATGTGCTTTTGTGTACCTGTTTTGCTTTAAATTCTATCAGAAGATAGATTTACTTGAGAATTTACCTACATGATGATTTGGAAAATTCCAGCCTCGCAGAAGCTAATTCCTCACCTGTCCTCTCCAACACTGTCAAAGAGGCAAAGTGAAGGGAGCTCAAGTGCAAATCATTTCTGTGACCTTCATCTCACATTCCATATTAAAGGTGAAACCAAGTTGCTCACTGGGTTTATAATTTACATCAAAAATTATTTAAGGCCGGGCACGGTGGCGCACGCCTATAATCCAAGCGACTTGGGAGGCTGAGTCAGGAGGATCACGAGTTCAAAGCCAGCCTCAGCAACTTAGCGAGGCTCTAAGCAACTCAGTGAGACCCTGTCTCTAAATAAAATACAAAATAGGGCTGGGGATGTGGCTCAGTGGCCGAGTGTCCCTGAGTTCAATCCCTGGTTCTAAAAAAAAGAAAAAAAATTATTTAAGAGGAGAACAATGCTTACCAATTCCAGCTTCTCCAACAATCCAGGAGAGGCGAATAAAGAGCATGACTCCCCAGATATTCAGCATGCATCTTACCTTTGAGTAAAAAAGGGGCATTGAAGAGACATGAGAAGCAAATATGGGGTAAAATCAATCATCTTTGTAATTCTAGTGTCCAGGCCTTGCTGACACTTAATCCACTAGATCATAGAGTGGATGGGTTTCATTTGTAAACACAGGAGCTTTCTCACCAGCACACCTTTCACCCATCCAAACTTCACGACACCAGTTTTATCTTCTTCTTCCTTGTTTTCTGCTTGTTCATCTCCAGGCATCCCATCGCCATTAGCAACCCTTTCAGCTGAACCCGGGGCCACTGTCACATTCTGCATTTTAAGATAGCAAAAACATTGAAGTCAACAGATAAATGATTCCATAAAACTTTCAAAGGCAAATCAAAACAATTCACATAAAACTTGAGACAAGACAAAACCAAAAGCATTCTTCTGTCATTTTTGTAAAATAACTCTCCCCACACCCTATTCTCACCTCCCCCTGCCCAGCTGTTGTGACTTTGGGCATGGCTAAACCTACAAGGGTGGTGGATGGAACCTGGATGGTCCTCTCACTAATGAGATTATGTCCTTAAATCTGAAACTAGCCGGATTTAGAAAAGTTTAAAACACTAGAGGAACAAAGAGAAGAGATGAAAGGAAGGAAGCCTAGTAAGAGTAAACTAGCATCTTTTAGGCAGCTTTTTGGGAGGACCAGAAAAATAACTTTCCTTAGTATTGCAGAGTATCTGGAATTCTTCCCCCATGCTCCATTTTATTCATCCCAAATAATGACAATAAAATGTCTCTACTCACCTCAAATAGTCTTTAAGAGGATTCAGTGAAAACAAAAACAAAACACGGAGAAGTGATTTCTTAATAGAAAAGAAAAAGTAAAGTTTTCTTCAAAAGCTTAAAGGCACTATATAGCTATGTGAGTGCAGCTACTGTAAGACTACTTTCTTATAGGTTTGATGTGTCTTTACCTGAGAATTGTTGATGGTACTAGCATTGTGTAGAAGGTAAAAGACCTCATGACCAACTAACTACCGGAAAGACTAGCTAAGAGTAAAAAGTAAGTAGTATAAAATAATGATTAAAACCTTTATGCAGTTTTTTGGGTGACCTAATTTTGGGAAAGAAAAACAACCCCTTTTTTTTAGTGTGATAGCCTCTTGAGTTCAATGGGGAGAAAATATCTGTTTAAAGTTGAGAAAAGCTCTCAATCTCCAATTGCTTTTCTCGATATGGCTTTGAATAATTTCAGATGCATCTACTTAATTTAGTCTATCTGGTACCTGCTTGACTCTTTACTCAATAACTACATCTCACTGAGCTCCCTAAAAGCAACTTTTCCAGGAGGGTTTTGAAATCATTTAAGTCCCTTTGATTCAGCACTTAATTATCATTATTATAGGATAACTTTATTTTATTTTAGTGATCTAAATTGTTTTTTGGGGGGGTTGTTTTTATTTTTGGTACTATGAATTGAACCTGGGGGTTCTGTATCACTGAGCTATAGCCTCATTCTTTTTTATTTTATTTTGAGACAGAGTCTCACTTAGTTCCCCAGGCTGGCTTCAAACTTGCCATCCTCCTGCCTCAGTCTCCTGAGTCACTGGGATTACAGGGGTGTGCCACCACACCAGGCTCTAAATTGGCTTAAACTTAGGATGCTATGTTCTGACATCATTACCTAAGAAGAATTGATGGGACTATTTTTTCCTTCTAAAATGAGACTAGTGTATAATAAACATTTAGTTTTTATTATAAAAACTTTAAATTTTAGAATAATTAATGTTCTGACCTTGAATATACAATGGTTCCTGCATCTCTGGGCTTTTGTATTCCATTAGTATGAATACTGTAAATTAACTTTAATTGGGGCAATTTAATTTCATGGACTTTGACTTCTTGTTTCTTTTCTTCCAGCATGTTCTCTCCTTCATTATGTAAATAAGAACACAGCCGGGCTTGGTGTACCAATAATCCCAGCGACTTGGGAGGCTGAGGCAGGAGGATTGTGAGTTCAAAGACAGCCTCAGCAAAAATGAGATGCTAAGCAACTGCCTGAGACCCTGTCTCTAAATAAAATACAAAATAGGGCTGGGGACGTGACTCAGTGGCCGAGTGACCCTGACTTCAATCTCTGGTACAAAATAAAAAATGCATACCTAACTTTCTTCTCCCATAAGACTTTATTCATGACACTAGTGTGACATTTAGATAACTAATGTAACGTAATATAATAGGAGTCACTCTGTGACAACTGAATTAGAGAAGGACAGTAGTCCTGGTTGCTCTTCAACATCAACCAAAGGTAATGTATGCCTATCATACAAAGGCACTAATAAATGACATTGAATCCATAAAATGGACCTAAATGTCCCTGATCTTCACCACATAAGAGCAAATGTCTTAGTTTCTTTTCCATTCTTATCTCCTATCTCATTTCTCTTCCTTCCCTCTAAGTTCACTTCCTCTATGCAGGCCACATTTAAAAAGAGAGAGGAAGAAAATAAATCCCAAGTCAGTTCATCTTATTATTTTCTGACAGTATTGGTGAAAAGTTGAGCAATAGAGGAAAATGAAATTGACGGTTAAACCAGGCGTGGTGGGGCATGCCATTAACCCCAAACTCCAGAGGCTGAGATTGGAGGATCTCACATTCTGGGATGACCTCATCAATTTAGTGAAGCCCTAAGCAACTTAGCAGGACCCTGTCCCAAAATAAAAAATAAAAGGGCTGGGGATGTAGCTCAGTGGGAAAATGTCCCTGGGTTCAATTTCCAGTATCAAACACAAGCAAACAAAAAATCCCACAAAACAAACAAATAGCATGAAGAAAATTTAGTTTTGAATTACCCTAATATCTTAATCTTAAGCATCTTCAATTCCTATTTGCATAGATAATTGAAAGCCAATATATTCAGACCAGTGTAAAATAGAGATAAATAAAATTCAAAGAAATTGAGGCCAACCTCACAGGGCAGAAACTGGTGGTCTATACCAGCTACAAATGCAAGTTATATATGTAATTCAAAATTTTCTGGGAACTACTTTTGTTTATTTATTTATTCATTTATATTTGGTGCCAGGAATTGAACCCAGCTCTTAGCACATGTTAAGCATGAACTTTACCACTGAACTACACTTCTAGCCCCTATAGCTATGTTTTAAAGAGTTAAAAAAATTCTGAAAATGTATTTAACTCATATTGAAAATCATATTTTATGTTTTTAGCATTTGCTATATAAATATTTGTTAATAGTAGTAGCACTTTACCTTGTGGAAGGGAACTGAATCTTTGTTTTAATACAATATTTTATTTAATAGAATCTCTAAAAAGTATTATTTAAACATATAATGAGTATAATAAAATATTCATGAGATATTTTATGCATACTTTTCATACTAAGTCTTTGAAATATGGTGTATATTTTCCATGACAACACATTTCAGCTGGCAATAGTGACATTGCAACTGCTCACTAGCTACATGTAGTTAATGGCTACTGTATTGGACAACAAGGATCTATACAAGGCAGTTAATTTTGGATGAAACATTTGATGCTATTTTCAATTCAAATAAAAACTCTATTTTTCTCTTAATGAATTCTATATAGATAAAGCAGCTACATGGGTCAAAGGTAATTCTCTCTTTATAACTGAAATTTATAATCAATAAAGGCAGGAAATTTAGGAATGTGTTAAAATATCCATCAATGTTGAAGGGATTATTTGGTGAGGAGATTAATTTATTTGACTTAATTTGGAAAAAACTTCCAAAAACATTAATCAGTATTCTAGTGAATCAAGATTCTCATGACCAGATCATCAGCAGATACTCATTCAGGAAGAAGGCAATTTCCTTTGCCTGGATTATTTGGGGATCCCTTGAGACATAGCCTCAATCACTTGCTTTTTTCTCTCTCTTTTTTTTTTCTTTCTTTCTTTCTTTTTTTTTTTTTTTTTTTAGAGACAGGGTCTCACTGAGTTGCTTAGTGCCTTGCCAGTGCTGAGGCTGGCTTTGAACCCGCGATCCTCCTGCCTCAGCCTCCCAAGTAGCTGGAATTACAGGCATGCGCCACCACACCCGGCTTTTAATTATGTGTTTTTTTAAACGCAGTCTTGGGAACATGTTTTCTGATTAAACTGAACTTGAGAGTTTGGTCCAAGAAGTTGCTCTGGTCTCTGATGAACACCAATAGTGACTGTTACCCTTAGAATCTGGATTAATGAGAATACCAATGATTGTGAAAAAAATACAAAGTAGGCTTAAGGATGAATAGGATATTTAACATTTCCCTTAAATGAACATTTTTCCTGATGGATGCCCTTTTTGGTCACAGTTTAATTAACAGCTCTTTAATTTATCACTAGGACTTCACAATATGATGTAAAAAGAATTTTCTATGCAGGCATGACAGAGAAACATCCACATGTGGAAGTCAGTAAAGCAATCATTTTCCAAATTATACAAAAATAGAGCCAATGTAAGGGCTCAAGTGTCCTTTAGGTAAATATGGGTAACCTCCTGGAGTTTCAAAATTTTAATTGCATTTGTACTATGTATACTATGGGGGTGGGGGGAAGAACTTGAACGCATACTTTTTTCCCCACTGGTCAGGTTTGATAGTATAAATACAAATACAGATGCCACTTCCATTGTTTACTCTAATGTTGGAACTGAAAAATCCTACATCTTACAAACTAGGAAACTTGGAATCTAGCATTGACAGTGTGATTAATTTAGGGTGTGTCCTCCAGTAAGTTACTTAACTTTTCTTGGAAGCTGCCAATGAGAATAAATCCAATGAGTTTTCTAAAAATCTTATCTGGAAATACTTCAAGGTAAAACCATTTTTGTATATTGGCCATCTTTCAGTTCTGACATGGCAAAGCAAACCTTCATCTCACTCTTTAATAAATGCCTCCTTTCTAAGTCAGAACAACAATGATAAACTCAATGCATCATCAAAACACTGAACCTGACTTTGGGCTGAGGGTTTGTGGGGACTTGATGGCTATGAGCTGTGCATAGTGGCTCATAGACTCCTGACTGGTGCATGTTCTTGAAACCAAAGTCTCAGAGATCAAAAGTTTTATGATTGCTCCCTGAAACCAGTTTTTTCCTTTATACTTTGAATTAATTTGTCTGTTCACACTCCATTACCATAAATGATCATAACCTTTCATAAATGCATTTTAAATTATATAGCTTTAGGGAAAGATTATTTATTTACCAAGAGTTTTACCTGTGCATTAAAGATTCAGAGTTTTTTTTTTAAAGCACTAAATGCACCTTTATGAAAGAAAGAGCATTTGATAAAAGATTTTTCCTCCTCCAATATCCATAATCACATGCAGTTTAAGGGGCAACTCACTAATGAATTCTTCCAGATAATGAAAGATTATTTCATTTAATATATGATGTGTTTTTTCAAATCCCCTAAAAATGTCTTTGTAGATATCATCAAAACAGAGGAAATTAAATATATTTATTCTTTAAGTTCCAACCAGGTAAGTTTGCTATTTATACATGCTCTCTAACTTTGAGCCTTTAATCTCAAGGTAATAGAATTTTCATAAATATTTAGTCCTAGATGATCCCCCATTGTCTTAAACTTTCTTTTATTAATTAAATATTCAAGCATGTGAAGAAGTAGAGAGGATAATACAATAAATCTCATGTATTACTCAGTTTCAACAATTATCAACATATGGCCAATCTACCTTTCCTAAATCCCTCACTCTCTTGCCACTGGATTATTTTAAAACCAATCCCAGTAAGAACCAGAGAGCCTTAAAGTTCATTTCAGAATGAAAAACATATGACTCGAACTATATTCCATATCTTATTGAGCAATATTATTATGAATGTACATTTTTACTCATTTGTGATAAAGGGGAGTATTTTAAATGATGAAAATGAGGATTTCTTTTTCTTGTTTCAAGGTACTATAAACTATTCCTATAAATCACCACCGATAGTCATGATTTATAATCATAGCATTTTTGCTGTATCTGAAAAACACATATTTCATACACAGACTGACTGGGGTTTTTGATAACTTAGGTGGAAAGTCAACTATATGCAATAAACTGGCATACGAAAAGGAAAATTGAGAGTTTTAAAAATATTTTTACAAGTATACTTTTAAGAGAACTGTTACTCTACTCATTATTTATTACTAAACTATATGTGTAATGGGAAATTAATCATGTATTTTTTTCACAGATTATTTTAATAGCAAGAGCTCCTGGGGAACTGGCCTTGGATACTTAGAAATTCAAACACGTATCAGGACAAACTCTTAGTTGCAGAATTTCACTCTAGCAAATATTTTAGGAGTGACCTCTGATCATCACTGACCTTTAAGGCATCAATTTTAATGTCTATTTCTTTGTTGTTGGTTTAGTGGTTATTTCTAATTTTGGATATCCCCAATGTGAATGCTGAAGTTCCAAACTTGAATTTAGAAACATTTTTAGAAAAGGTTATTTTCTAGGGACAATATTTGTACATTGTTATTTGTCTAAGCATTTTATACACTGATTTATGTGGTATAATATTTGGCTTGACTACCTGTCCTTTATTTTTATCCATAACAGGATATATCACAAAATTTGTGATATATCACAAATATATCATTTGGCTTATATCACAAAATTCCAGAGAGTATAGGTCAAATCTCTTCCTCTCACTTTACACAGCAACTCTTATAAATAAATGCCTAATAAATGCTTTTGATGATGACAATGAAAATGATCGAGATCTGTAATTAATTCAGCAGAAGTATTTTTATCTGTTGGTACAAGCTAGAAACAAGGAATGAATTGGAGCTTTCTGATCAACTCATTATGACTGATGTAAGATTTCCTTCATTGTGCCTGAGTTCCATCATTCTCTGTGGCAGTTGAATGAGCCAAAGCAATGTGCCACTGGAGAGCAGACTGACCCTTGAGAGCAGTGATATAGAGCATGGACTCTGGAGTCATGCCACCATGGGTTCTACTTGTCAGCCATGTGACCTTGGCTTCTTGACTTTGGAAGTTTACTGACCTAAATCTTTGTTTTCTTTTCTAAAAGACCCATAGCGTTTGGTAAAACTTTTCAACTTCTATAAAATAGCAACAATAATAGTACCTATCTTGAGGGATTGTTGTAAAAATTGAAATAAGTTTTTCAAGTGTGAGCATGGTGTCTGATATATAGGAAACTCTCAATAAAAAGTTGATTATTACTACACTACAGTTAATCTTGATGCTCTTATTACAAATTATTTTTAATTATAAGCTGACTGATGCTCCAAATGCGAAGTCATTCCATTGGTTTTCATTTGGATCAGTCAGTATACATTTGGCTTCCTGAAGAATAATCTTTTCATTCTAATTTTTGAAATATTATAGTATTCTATACTTTCCATAGTTGATTTAAATGACATTAGGACACATGGCTTTGATAGGAAGGCTAAATGGTTTTGCTGAATCCTTTATAATTGTATTTTACAATTATAAAAAAACTAACAGCAGTGGTGGTTAGTTAGGCTGAAAAGTTTCATTTCGGTTAGCCCTGTAGTTAGGAATTGTTTATGAATAGGTGGCCACAAGAATTAGGCTGGAGAGTGGAAGCAGAATTCTCTTAACAAAGCAAAAATACTATAGCAAACCTTGCCAGATGTCAAATAATCATTACATATGTTTTGATATGGAAAGATCTTCAAAGTATATTGCTTGGTGAAAACAGCAGAGTACAGAATGAGTAAAATAGGTCCCTTAGATGTTTGAAAAAGAATACAGATAGAAAGTTAGTTAGGAATACAGGTAATTATTGAATTCCTGCCCATTGTGTCGGTGTGCTAGGTTTTATATGCATATAAACTAATATACATAAGCATTTTCCAAGGTAAGTATAAGTTATGTAGCTTGTACAATATTGTAGAACAAGTAATGGACAGGTCTTTTTTCTCTGTTTTTAACTAGAGTTTTCAGAAATCCATCATTCATAGCTGCCTAGATAGGCATTTCACTCTTTACTACATAGAAAATTTAAAGGATTTTTTCAACTATGATCTCAAATCATTGGGACTACAGATTCTATCAATATCTATCACTATTGGTGTTTCTTTGAAGGCAGATACTTAGAATAATGTCTTTCAAATCTATTTTTCAATTTACCTATTAGGACAACCTTTGTCACATCACATAATTTCCTTTCTTTCTTTCTTTCTTTCTTTCTTTCTTTCTTTCTTTCTTTCTTTCTTTCTTAGCTTTTTAAGAATTTCATTTAATGAGGAAACTTAATGAAGAGCTGTAGCAGCATTCTTCCATAAGAACTAACATACATGTCCAGACAAGTGGTGAAAGAGTTCCTAAGAAAAGGGAGAAAGGTGAGCCATATCTCCAGCCCTTTTTTCATTTTTTATTTTGAGACAGGGTCTTGTTAAGTTGCTTAGGGCCTCACTAACCTAATTTTCTTTCTGACTTCAAAATTTTAACAAGGATTTGCACAAAATCCAACTGGTTTCCTGACTAAATATATTATGCCCTTTAGTATGGATGTAGCATTGCTGTACGGCTTTGGAAAACATTATAATCATGAATATAAAAAATATTGCCAAACATATAGTATGCTAATTGCTTTCCATTTTTAAATAATTTAAGTGAATACTATCATTTATATTTTTTGCATACAAAATCTGTAAAGTGTCTGAGTATTATAGATTGAACATATTATGTTATGTTCATTGTATAAATCATTTCTTGTTGTGATTTGAGGAATTACCATAAAAGTATCAAGGAAGTGGCATCATAGATAAAATACATTGTAGGTCTTCATCTCTTATTTGAAAGAAAGAAAACAGGGAGTAGATGATCAATTTCACTAGCAGGAAAGGAGAAAAGAACCTGAAGAAGGCCCAGATTGCTCTGTCTGCCATGGAAGAAGAGCCCAGAGCAGTACGTGGTGAGAGGCACATGGTGAGAAGCAGACTGGTTCACAGAACATCAGCAACACTAGAATGTCCTGGCTGCAGGAATGTGTCTGCTGGAGATTCTGTGGTGCATTTAAATTTTACTCCCTATTTGACTGTGTGGATACTTCCACATGATTTAATCAAGCTGAAATCTCCCAAGTGAGGGTAAAGTTCATCCAAAAGAGTAACTTTTTACTAGTTCAAAATGATCATTCAGGGCATCGAGCTTAAAAATAATTTACAGTATCCCAAACAGCTATCAAATGCAGCTGTAATACTCCTACTATGTGGTCATTTAAATGGTTTGCTAAGGAAATAGTCCTTGAGAGCTTTTCTCTCTAAAGTTTTACCTAAGCTGTGGCTTAAAGATTGTACATAAGCTATTTCTCTGTCTTTGGAATGTCAGTCCTAAGAACATGTGAGTTTACTGCATTTCCTTTCTTACAGGGGTTAATATCTTATTTTCTTTTGTTGTAAATAGGAAAAGGATAAATGAGAATATTTAAATTCTGGTACCAACTTTAACAAAGCAAGCAGCTTTAAAAATTATGTGTATTACGCCAGGCGCGGTGGTGCATGCCTGTAATCCAAGCAACTTGGGAGGCTGAGTCAGGAGGATTGCGAGTTCAAAGCCAGCCTCAGCAACTTAGTGAGGCCCTAAGCAACTCAGTGAGACCCTGTCTCTAAATAAAATACAAAATAGGGCTGGGGATGTGGCTCAGTGGCCAAGTGTCCCTGAGTTCAATCCTTGGTTCAAAAAAAAAAAAATTGTGTGTATTGTAATAGAGTATGGTGAGATAGAATTTCAGATTTTTTCATGTGCAGGGGAGGGGGGGACCCTTTAGTTCATTTTGCTGCTTCATATAAATTGAAATCTCTTGCCCTAGATTTCTCTTTCAGCCCCCTCCACATCTTGGAAACTCTTTGTGCCCTCTTCTGTCAACCCACTTTTCCTTTTCTTTCTCCCTTTTCTCTTTTCTGCCATTCTCCTTTTCTCCCCTTTCACACAGAAAAGGAAAGTGACACCACAGTTGAATTTTAGGAGTGTCAATTACCTTTCTTCTCAAAATATTCATGAAGCTGTCATCTTGTCTGAAATAAATACATCACTAACTTCTTTTGATTAAAGCACCAGGTATCCCAGATAAAGACTAAATCTTAAGTCAATGAAGATACCAGCCATTTAGCGATGCTGCCAATAATGGTACATAGGATAAATAAGGTTTGGGGGGGTGAGGGGATAAGGGAGCAGGGTTAAGGACATGAGTTCCTCCTTGAGAAGTTGCAGGACCCAAAGTCAGGTATCTAAGCGGCTCAGGGAGATGTGTATCCTTGTGGAAAGAAGGACAAGCAGAAACTAAAAGGAGATCTTCTCTTTTACTAGCATTTTTCCTGAGAGCAGTATTCCTAGAATCTGTAGAGTAGGTAATCATTTAATTAAAGGAATTTTTGAATGGCCAAATATAAAAGGAACTGTTCCAGCTGTTCTTTTTTCTTCTCGGAACTTGAGGAAGAGTAAACTCATTCAATGTCACACTGAATATGTGATATCTAATTATTATTTTTATTAAAAATTAAGTTCCATAAAAAATGATAGTCATTGCAAACTGTCTAACAGAAAAGCAGGAGGGTAAAGTTCATCTACATATCTTAGAGCAAGTTATAAAAGAGGAAATATACCAAGCTTCCAAATGATGTGCTACAAGTTTAGAAACAGTACTGCTTCATACTTCTAGCAGATATGGGAGCCCTGGATATGTTCCTTAAATGATGAAAAGTTTAGTTGCTTCTGCTGCCTCTGTGCTTCAATTGAATTTAGTTCTTTTATATGCGTAGGTGCGTTCAGGAGCCTCAGGCAGTTCTGAAGAGGAAGGATAAATGCTGAATCTTATAAATTTCTGCTCTTTCTTTAAAGAATATAAAAAAAAATAACTCATGCACACTGGCTGGCACCCCCTAATATTAACTACAGCAACCATGGTAATTTTTCTCTTTTTAACAATTTGATTTGGATGAATTAGTTCTAAGGTGTAAGCAGTTTAGTATTTAGTTCGACATGTTTAACTAACTGTGAACCAAATAACTATAATTGTAAACAAGATGTGACGTATTGCCTAACTTTCAGTTAATTCTTTAGCTCTCTATCCCAAGTCAGCAAACATTTGTGAAGCACTCTTTGTGTATTTGCTGGTTATGGGTACCTGGGGACAGTGTGTAAGTAAGATGGATGATTTTGAACAGACCTCTTCATTTGATTCTTTCACACTGAAGAGTATTACTAAAGAGGAGGAAATGACCTGGAGGAATGAATAGGGAGGACACTTGCCTGTGACTTCAAGCTTACCTTCGCCAGTTGCTCATGAATCTCAAGGAGACTGGGTCGGTTAACCTTGGGCCCACTGACGCTTCCAGTGTTGCGGTAGTATTCAATCTTGGGAACAGCATCCATGGTGTTGTGGCCAAAGGTTTGCAAGTAGTATGTGTTTGTGTGAGAATCGTAGGCATGAAAACTGGCATCTGTTTTAGCAGTTTCTCCATTTTGGAGGAAATTGTCATAGCACTCCTGATTCCCAGGCCTAAAGCTGATTCTCAATCTGTTCTGGGCTTCATCCCCAAAAGAGGTTTCTTCATAAAGTGGCGGGTCCCTGTTGTCATTCACAACTGCACTGTTCTCATGGCTCTCATTTATGACATTGACTTGAAAGCGATTGGTATTACTGGGCACTGAATCCAGAAATACATTGGAAGAGTTGTTCAGTGACATCTTCCAAAATGGATTTCTTGGACTAAGCTATCTACTATACAGTCGTTTTTAGAAAAACAACAACAACAACAACAACAAAAAACTCTATGAATTTTCACCTCAAAACAAACACCAATGTGGTTACATTAGGTAGCTCTTGACTTTTGTTCTAGATGAATTCAATAAATAGATTCTTGATATATTGTCTTCCATATAATCTTCAGAATGTTCTTCAAAGCTGTCATTGAAAAAGAAAATTAAACTTGTTCCAAGGAATACAACTATATTTGAGTAAAGTTAGGGAATGAGGGAATGGTTTTCTTTTACAAGACATACAATCTTAAGTTCATTTCACTAAAAACTACTTGTGCATAAACCTTTGTCACCTGAGCAATTAAATCCTATAATAAATAACTGGGGACTTGCTTCAGCAAACAGAATTTCCAATGGAGTCATTAAAATGTTGCTGTGTTTGTAGTGTTTGCTTGGATTTCATGCAGTTGAAGCCAGCATGACTTTTAGAAAAGATAACTACCAATTGCATACAGTAAGGACAGAAGAGAATATTCTCGAGCCTGAAATACAGTTCATTGACAGTACAAATTTCTGAAACTACTGAGTATTTAATGATTGTTGAGAAATATACCTTATATGATAAATATTGAAAGTTTCTAAAAAAGGCATTCTTGCTACGTCATAAAAATCTGTACATATTCAACTAATAAATTTGTCCCAGAAATATTTTGTTGCCTATGCAAGTGAAAAATCACATTTTAGAATGAGAATTTAAAAAATTACAACCCTTGAAGATGTTGTCTCTGTAAATTCTTGCCTTTTTTTATGAACCTTCAGAATGTTTCATTTGCTCATATATTTGCTTGTTTATTTGTACAAATGTCTTTATGGAACCTTTAGAAAATCCATGTAATAGGGATAAGAGATAAGTCATAACTATTAATAAAATCCTATGCTTTATTTAGTTAAAAATCATGCTCTTCTGAATCCCTTTTATGAAGTATTCTCAATAATTGAAAGATTTATATTTGACAATGAGATATAAACAGACTACACAATAATTTTCACAATTCTACAGTACAAACCCACTTAAAACACTTCTTTTAGAATAATATTTCTTTGTCAAAACCTTAACTTTTGTTTTTTCAGGGAAAGTTCTAGAAAGATGAGATAAATACAAAAACTTGCCTCTGTCATGCAGATATTAAACCTATTTCTTTGACTAAAAAGAAGCCAAGTTAAACTTTCAAATAATCTTTCCTGGTGAAATTATAAATGATGCTATTAACTTTGTAGTTTTTACAGATTACCTCACTTCTTCTCAAAATCCTTGATACCCCTTTACTCCACTCCTCCGAATCTTCTTTATGACATAGAATTAAGTGCAATTTTTAATTCCGCCCAGAAGTGTTTAACTTACCACCAAGGAGGTGCTTCTGAGGAAGAGTAAACCTGTTCCAGCATCACACAGGCATATATGGGGCACTTAGTTTTCAGCCCAGAGCAAGAAACTCCTTCTTATTGGTTAGAACCTTTCTTGAAAGAGATGACTTTGCAATGATTGGTCTGGAATAATACTAGAGGTCCCACCCACTCATTAGCCCTGAGGAACCTTAAGTACCACATCAACTAGTAACTAGTAGTAAACCATTAATCCTTTTAGACAGGATATAAAATAAAGTTTCTTTAATTCATAAGGAGAATTAGATTGCTCAACAGCAATCATTCAAAAAACATTGCTTCAGTTGTTTGGCACTAGATAAATTGAGTGCCATGGTTTTTTATGATGAGTCCTAGTGACCTCCTATTGTTCAGCCCTCCAGAGGTAATTCCTATATTTTGTAACTAGAAAATGTTATTTGAAATTATTTTATCTTACTTATAGTAAACAATACTTTGACTCTTCTTTGCCAAAGTTTTTCTATGTAGTGGAAAAATTTTCAAGGAGAAATAGAGCTGTGGTACACTCCCAATGGCACTACTAAATGTCCATTTTGTCTCCACCTGGGAAAACATTTTTATCAAACTTGGTTTTTGAGTTTTGTTGAGGAGAAGGTTTTACTCAAATCTGTGAGTTGGTGATTATTAAGATTGCACAAATGATTCTTCTTGCAGGTTTTGTTACTGGTGAAATTTCAATCAAGTGTGATTGAACAAGTCTTCCTTGCATCTAATAGGAAACTATCCAAGTTGTTTCCAGTTGCCGAGGTAGCTTGACTGTAGTGTAATATAGTGGTTAAGAGTAAACTCTGGAGTTAAAATGCTGGATTTATTCTCTGGCCTTGCCACTTCCTACCTTTGTGAACTCAGGGAAGTGAATCTCTCTGTGTCTTAATTTCTTTTCTTCTGCTAATGTAGATGTGAATAATAATGATACCTACCTTGAAGAGTCATTATGAGGATTAAATGAGTATATTTGTGTTAGGATTTAGAATAGTACATAGTCCTTGTTCCTTATGTTTACTATTTTAGCAATATTATAGTTGGCTTATGGTTCACTTAGTCATATCTGAGATCTGAGGTTAATCATTAGAAGTCAGAATAGGTATTATGCCTGTGAGAATAGAGGGAAAGGTAAATTGGTGAAAAGATACAGAATTAGAGAAAGGGGCCTAGAGATACCTAAGTAAAACCCCTTGGATGCTCTGAGTCAGGTAAATGCATGCTATTCAGTCAGGCTAATGCCATGAGGCTATATCAGAAATAGAGAAAGAATTACAAGGATAAACATATAATTCAATCTTCTCTTAAAGGCCTCTAGTAACAGTCATTTGTCTGTTCAACAAAGTGTTCTGAGTTCAATGAAGAAAGCCTTCAGGTGTTGAAATTAGATTTCAGATTCAGCTAGATGGGACTGCTTGTTTACATCAGGACTGGAGACAACTGGGATGGAGCTGGGTCCCAGAACAAATTCTGTTCATTAGACCAGGACAGAAGCTATGCACTGACATCATCCAATTAATTCCCACTCACTTTCAGAAGCACCTATTTATTCTTTTTTTTTTCTTTTTTTAATACCGGGGATTTAACCCAGAGATGCTTAACCACTGAGCAACATTCCTGTCCTTTTCTTATTTTTTATTTTGAGACAAGGCCTTACTAAGTTACCAAGGTTGGCTTCAAACTTGTGATCCTCCTGTCTCAGTCTCCTGATCAGCTGGGATGTGTGCCATGGTGTCCCGCCTGCCTCTTTATTCTTTAACCATTTTCCTCTATCAAAAGTGGTGAGTGTCTCCAATCCCAGTCAATTTCTTGTCCTCACTGTTGCCTGACTACAGTGTAGAGTGAATTAGTTTTAGTCGTGGTCTTACATCAACCAGATATTTTCATTCTAAAGTTTTATCTCTAACAGTGAAATGAATGTCTTTGTTCTTTATTAAGGGAATTCAGAACTTCTAGAGCAGATGGGAGATAGTTTGGAGGATATGGATGAAATTGTGCTATCCATAAAACCAACCTTGAAAGGTGAACTTGATTTAGACCTTTCTGACAGGAAAGTAGCAGGAGCCAGCCATCTGGAGGTATGTACTTCTATCTTCCCTCCTGTTCTCCCTGACAAAGCTCTTGGAAAGAGGTAGTAGGCACTGATCCAGTTCTGACATTGGACATCTATTCCTAGGATTAACATTTCATGAAATTTCCATGTTATATCCATACTATAATCAGCATTTTGTATCTAATATATTAATCCTAGTATTGTCTCTGAAAATACCAATGATAACCCCTCTCTATTCCTATTGATAAAAAAAGCACACAATAGGCCATGAATAAAAGTGATGATTGAAGACACTTCTGATTAATAAATTTTTTCTTTAGTAGGTTGAAACTAATATTGTGGTGAAGTTGTTATCTGAGAAGTTTGTGGGAGTTGAACTTTCCGAAATAATGCACATGCTGCATGAGGTTTTCTTGCCTTTTTGGGGGGACTTTCTTCTTTTTAAAATGAATATCTGACTTTGTTACATCTTAGCAGTCAAATGGAAAGTTTGGATGGGTGTTTTCCCAGGGAGACAACCAGACGCCTGGTATTTGGATGTTTATCTTAGGGAGCACTTTAAAACCTTGGGTCACAAAGAAGGTGCTAGTGTCTTGATACATACAGCTTTCAGCAAGTTCAGCTGAGCTTGACTCGGTGAGATGTTCTTGGGCTAAATTACCACCTGGCTATCATGTGTTCCAGTACAAAGAGACTTCTTGAGGTGAGGGTTTGATCCAGAAAAGCCACAGCCAACACACATTTTAAATCTAACAGGAGATGGAGAGCATTCGGGAACCTCACTGAGACAACTGGTTTTGAATGCCACAGACCTGAGAAGTCACCATGTTTGCAAGAAGTGGAAGAGTTAGACAGCATCAGGGAGAACTCAGATGTTGGTCTACCCAAGTTCGATTCTAAGCATAGCCATCCCGTAGCTTGATGACCTTAGGACATTACCCAATCTCTCTTGACTTCAGTTCCTCATCTGAGAAACTGAAATAAAAATAAAATGGAAATAATAATCCCAAACTCAAAGGATTGACAAGAGTATCAAATTAATGGAAAACACCTGAGTTAGTGCTAATTTTCAGTAAATGTTAGTCTTATTCCTTCTTTGTATGTTTGCCTGTTCTGTGGTCTCAAGTGACACAATTTTTTTTTGTTATTTATCTTCATTCAAACAAGATTTGGCAAGTTCAGGGTGGTATGGCCACAGACTATTTATCTTTGTTCAGTGATCACAGAATTTTGTATGTGGAAAGACTTAGAATGATGTCATTCTATCTTTTCATTTTTCAAATAAGAGAATGAAGACTGGAGAGGTTGAATAACTTACTCTAAGTCATTGCTTCTTAGGGTTTGAGCACTTTTATTACTACTAGTACTCATTAAGATAGTAAACAGTGATAGTAAGGTATGTTTAAACAGTGTTTTATGGTTTTCAAAGCGCTTTCACAAGCCGGGCGTGGTGGCGCACGCCTGTAATCCAAGCGATTTGGGAGGCTGAGTCAGGAGGATCACGAGTTCAAAGCCAGCCTCAGCAACTTAGCGAGGCTCTAAGCAACTCAGTGAGACCCTGTCTCTAAATAAAATACAAAATAGGGCTGGGACTGGGGATGTGGCTCAGTGGCCTAGTGCCCCTGAGTTCAATCCCTGGTTCTCCCCCCAAAAAAAGTGCTTTCACATTCAATATACCTCATTGATCTTCCCAACATTCTTGCAGGATATGCAGGATGGGTTTCTTATTCTTGTTTTGCAGACTCAGAAAATCAGTTACCCTTAGGTAACTTTCTAGAACATAAAGTTAGTTCTTGGGCCAACTTTAGAATCCAAGTTCCTGACTTAAGTTTCCTAATCTGAAAAACTTTTCATGACCTCTTAAATCCTCATTCTTAGCCCTCTGGGTTTCGAGTCATATTTGTAATATTTTTAGGGCACTAGGGACATTAACAATCCTCTGGATAGCTCCCCAACCAAGAACACTGAGGTAAGATGATCTGCTCAAGGTTGCATAGCTATAATGGTGGCAGGGTTGACAGTGGACTTCTTTTTCTGGGAGAATGCTCTTTCCACTGATCCTGCTGTAACTCCCTTTTAAATGTGATTTATCTAAGGGGTGGTGGAGAGGATATCATATGAGGCAGGTCCACTTTGGATCCCAAGCTACAGGACTTTATTGCAAGAGATTCTGTAAGAAGACTAGAAGGGCCATGGCTCTGTGAGTTCTGTGAACTTTTAGGGCCTGTGGATACTTATGTGATTTAGGTGTTAGTTTATTTATTTATTTTTTTTCCACCTGTGAACCTTTTTGACTGATGGTTATTATTTTTTTTTAAGAATCATGTTCTGTTTATTCTTTGGATTGAATGTTCCTTATGTGTAAGACCTGATTCTCTAAAGTTAAATTAGAGGTCTGGATCTGGAATGTGAAGTTGGTATCTAGACTTTGCAGAGAAAAGGAAGCAGGGTGCCTCTAGCACAGTTCATGAGCATATGGAAGGGAGCAGAGATTCAAGGCAAATGTTCAAGATAAGAATAGAGATGGTTTATAAGTGGAGCCATGTTTTGTTTTATTCATTAGAAACCTTGATGCAGGGACAAAGGAAAGTGAGAAATCCTAACAGTGGTTTATCATTTATACAGCCTGGTGGATAAATCAATCACAGATATTTATTGAATTCAGTGACTGCAATGAGTTTCTCTCCAGCATACACAGGGGAATTACAAATGTAGCCACCGCATGTCCCAATAGCACAACCATGAAAAGCATAAAGCTGAAACTCATGCAAGTGCATATTCAAATGTCCCTTTATCAAACTCTTCAACTTCATCTTCCCACGTAGAGGAAGGCATGCTACTATATGGGTCTAAGAGAATTTTGAAGCATCTGATAATTAGAAGTCCCAAGAAGATGCACAGAATTCCAACAAAAGCAAAGCCAGTTTTTTGCTCCAGAGTCAATGAGAAAGCTGAGACTTCGTTGACACTCATCTTAGCTGAAGAATTGCCACAGTAGGTACTACTCATTATTCACTGGCACATCATTGTGGCTCTTCAAAACTCCTGCTGCAGTCAACTTTTGGTCTAGGCATAAAATTGGACTCAGTTTAGTTTTACCCTTGTATTATTTCAGACAGGAAATCTTCATATAAAATCTGTCATTTTTTCAAATTTTTTTGACTTATCTGGCAAAAGATGTTTGACAACATTATCAGCTATGGATCAGAACCAAATTAGTATTGGAGATGGCTATTTCCACTGAAGTAATTACAGAATTACTTTTTTTGGATGCATAAAACCATTACTACATATTTAAATATAAAATCAAGTATGAAAGTGGATATTCAAGTTTAACCCTAAAAACTTTTTTTATTAACTTTTTTTTATTTACACAATTCATATAATCTTACATATACATAGGGTAATACTGTCTGTCTCAATCTACTATCTTTCCTTCCCCCACCCCTTCCC
>JAJEJO010002816.1:621890-771730 GCA_020662805.1 Glaucomys volans | reverse complement strand
AAAATAAAATAAAATAAAATAAAATAAAATAAAATAAAATAAAATAAAATAAAGTTATATTCTTAAATGTATTTTGTTTCAAAATGTCTAGCACTTATTAGTGTTGTAAGTGTTCTGAAATAAATATGACCTGATTGGGGGGGGGGCGGGAAGCACAGATATATGCTATTCATGCTGTTTAAAGTCCACACTTAAAGGTTTATCTTCAATGCCATTTTGCCTGATGCAAATCCCAATTCTTTTAAACAGATGTAATTCTTCTTTTTCACCCCTTTAACTTTTATGCTTATGTAATTGTGTTTTCTTATTCACTACCACTCCATACAATGTGAATTTCTTAGAAAACTTCTGTTTATTAAATTACGTCAATTCTAGCAGTTCCCAACATAGCAGCTTGCACAAGGCAGGCAGCAATTGTAAAAAGCCGTTAGCTGCCTACCCACCTTCCCCATTAACTTTCAGAACCTCCTAAATAAACATAAAATTCAAGTTAAACAGCATGTTTTCTCTACATATTTAGCTTTAACACTCCCCGGTCCCAACTAGATTTCTACTCCTAAGCCTTTAGTATATTGAGATTCCAAAACTACAGCTAAAGTGTTCAGAATATATATGCTGAATTGAAGCAAAATGGGCTTCCTTTCACATTTTACATCTTAATGAGTTAAACAAATTAATCAGTACAAAATAAAATTAGTTAATTACATCAAATGATTACTAATGTACAGTAACTTTTCCTGCCCTCAAGAAGATTGTCACCAAATAGCTTGTTATGCTGAAAATGATAGACTTAGTGTCCTCTTTTTTGTTGTTGCTTCCTTTGACAATTTTAAAATTACGTTTATTTTAAATGGCTGACACTTTAAGATTTTTTTGGACTCAATTTTCAGAAAATAATTGAAAGAGAACAAGGGATGGGAGACAAGGAATGCAAAGAATTATATAACAGCAAGACTTGTGGTTTTCAAAAGTATTTAGTATTTTATATGTTTAGATTTTAAAAAGAGCACTATCTTCAAACCTTAAGTTGCAGAAATATTCAATACATTCTGGAGTATGCTAGTTATTTGACTCTTTGTTTAATAAAAGGAAAAAAATTATTTCAAACTCCTCTGTTGACTTTTCACATTTTCATGCCCTGATAAATAAGAATATCATGAAATTACTATATATATATTTTTAATTTAGATCACTTAAGTGGCTCAGAATAATCTTTCTGAAGACCAAGTTCTTGAATTATCTGTCTTGTAAAAGTCACAGGAGAGTGAGCTGAATATCTAATGACCCTGAGACTTAACAAATTATTTTTTCTGACTAATTCTCAATTTTTTGCTTTTGTCAATTAAAGGTCATTTGCTGAGACATACACAATCTGGTCCATTTGTTAATGGATGGAGAAAATGAAAAGGAGAATGTTTCCACATCGAGATGTAGACCAAGTTTTGTCATATAACTGACTGAATGTTTTTTCATTAGAGTGAATCCTTGCTATTTGATGTTTCAGTTAATATTTCAGGGTATGTGTGTTAAGAGGAGGCAATAAACCTGGATTATTGGTGGACATTGTGGTGTGCCCAGTAGATTCTCTTCATTGAAGGATTCATTGCCCAGCAGCTGGGAATGTTGTTAGCAGACAGTTTGCAGTTTTCTGGTCCTTTCATGAATTGTGTCAACCTCAGAGTCTACCTCACCTAGAGTCATGGCCTTTTCCAGGGAAGACCATCTTCAGTTCTATGACAATGCAAAGGCATGGCCATCTTGACTCAAAGGCAGAGTCAATGCTGAAGGACAATTTTAACTCCAGAGATCCACATGGGGTCAACTGAGTCTGTCATTGTGTCCACATCACAGTTCAGCTTCTGCCCACTCCTGCTTAATTTTCCACTCTTCTACAGGAATGGAGCCCAAAGGCTTGCCTTAATAAACCTCTGGCACACTAACCTCTGTCTCTGGGTCTGATATCTGGGGAACCCAGCATGCAACAATTTGCATCATTAAGGTTAAACCACTTGGGTGTTTTAAAATATCAGTTCATTTTCAGCTAGTTCATTTTGTTGTCATATAGAAACAGCCTAAACTGACTGTAGTTATATTAGTAGCTAGATTTATTTAAGTGTTTTTAAAAAGATCATAGTATAGCTCAAATTCAGGGTCAATGAAAGAGTTAAATCACTAGAAGAGTTATGTCAGTTATCTGTTGGCCAGTAATTAATCAACTATACTCTGTCATTCTAAATAAAACTTACCAACTGACAAAACAAGCCAAAAAAAAGAAGCATTTTCTAAATGTAGCAAAAAACCACTCATCTCATTTACCTCTATCAAATTAAACATATACCAGATAATGCTCTATTCTTAGAGTCTTAGACAATATGTGAATTAATGAGTTATCCTTTTGGAGGGAGGTACTGGAGATTGAACCCAAGGGCTCTCTACCACTGAGCCATATCCCCAGCTCATTTTCAGAAACAGATTCTCCCAAAGTTGCTTAGTGCCTCACTAAGTTGCATTTTTGTGTGTGTGTGCGGTGCTGGGGATTAAACCTAGGGCCTTGTGCATGCGAGGCAAGCACTCTGCCAACTGAGCTATATCCCCAGCCTTCTAAGTTGTATTTGTAATGGAAAAATAAGCATTTCACAAGTAGTGACTACAGTTCCTGGTACATGGTAGATATTCCATAAATAATTGAATTGAATTCAAGTAAAATACATTGGAGAACATAACACTTGATGAATAAAATTATTGTTAAAAATCAATCTAGGCCAGGTGCCATGGCACTTGGCTATAATCCCAGCAGCTCAGAAGGCTGAGGCAAGAGGATCTCAAGTTCAAAGCCAGTCTCAGTAACTTAACAAGGCCCTAAGCAACTTAACTAGACCCTGCCTCAAAATAAAATATAGAAGGGCTGAGGATGCGGCTCAGTGGTTAAGTGTCCCTGGGTTCAATAACTCCCTTTTTTTGCCCTGCCCTCTATAATACTTGGCTCTTACTCTGAGGCAAGAAGATTATTGTAAGATACTTGCAAGGTCACTGGGATCAAGTAGGGGTATAAATAATGAGTGAATATACTGAATCACCTAGTAAATGAATAAAGTCACTATTTTTTTTATTATTCCTTGGAGGAATAGATAAATGGCTATTTGATGACAATAAATATATTTATAAGCACACAATCTCTACTGTTGGTTCAAATATAGAAAAAATGCAGTGTTACTAGGGTAAATGCTAAAAAGTGACCAAAAACTCTAAGTATGTTTCAGGAATTCTAAAGAGCTGAATGACCTTAAGGAAACAATATGTTTTAAAACTTATTACTTGAACAGATATATGTTGAGTATCTGTTATGTGTCGGTGCTGTCTTTGGTGCTAAATAGTAATGAGCTTGATAACAATATATACCTGCCATACCAAGTATTATATCCCAGTGGAAAAGATGGACACATTTTTAAATACAATCTAACTCTATATATCTATGTCTATGTCTATATCTATATCTATATATTGCGCCAGGTAGTCATAGTTGTAAATGTTGTAAAAGAAAGAAAAACAAGTTAAAATGAAAAAGAATTGTGGTAGATGAAGGGCACTCCTTGAATTTAAGAGGTTGCAAAAGCCTCCCTAGGGAGACAATATCTGACCTCAAACTTGAATGATTCAATGAAGGAGACCTGAAAATATACAGAGTGAAGAGCACTGAAGTTTCAGGAAACATCTATTGAAAAATAATTGAAGTGGAAGGGGAATTTCTTATATGATATGCTCAGATCAAGAAATTGACTGATGAAGGATTAAACCCCTCATTTGTACGAGATAGTTTCATGTAGCAAGTGACAAAGAAAAGACAGAACTATTATACTTACTTTTTTCTTTTTAACCAATGTAGAATGATCTTTCAAAATGATGGAAAAATCAAACAATGTGTCAAGAATGTAGTAGAAAAATGTTTAGCAACATTAAATGAGTTTAAACTTCTAGGTTAAGATGATTTGTAACTTGCAAATATGTTTTCAACAACTTTCAGAAGTTACTGACCTTGAGAGAGCTGCCAGATTTACAGGTGTGGACAGACAGATGTTTCTGTGTTCAAAAGAATTAAGGGGGAGCTGGGCACATGCATGCCTAGATGCATGCCTAGAATTCCAGTGACTTGGGAGTCTAAGGTAGGAGAATCACAAGTTCAAGGCCAACCTCAGCAAATTATCAAGGCCCTAAGTAACTTAGTGAGACCCTGCTTCAAAATAAAAGTGAAAAAGAGCTGGACTGTACCTAAGTGGTAAAATGCTCCTGGATTCAATCCCCATACCCTCCAAAAAAAGAAGTAAGGGAGAATTATGAAAATTGTATATTGATAATGTACAATTAATCTAATTTGTCAGAATTTAAGGAGGCACTAAAAGTTAATAGAAGTTGAATAAGTAATGCTGTTAGTCAGCTATCCATTGCTGTGACAAAATACCTGAGAGAGTCAACTTAAAGGATGAAAAGTTTATTTCAGGTCATTGTTTCAAAAGTTTCAGTCTATGCTCAGTTGGCTCCATTGCTCTTGGGTCTGTAGCAAGGCAACAATACATCATGGCAGGTATAATCTGGTGAAGCAAAATACTTCTTCATGGTACCAGAAAGGAGACACAGAGAGAAAGATAGATAGATAGTTAGAGAGAGAGGGAGAGAGAGAGAGAGACAGACACAAGTGTCCCAAAAACTCCTTGAAGGGCTTGCCCCCAATGATCTAACTTCTTTGCACTAGGCTTCCTAAAGGTTCCATCATGATCCAATAGTGCTATCATCTGGCAACCAAGCCTTTAACACACGGGCCTTTGGTTGACACACAGGGTCTAAACTATAGCAAATGCCAAATTCACTTCCTTTTGGAAAGCTTACTACTAGCATGGTGAATTGGGGAAATAGCATGAACATGACTTGGAGTTTTTGGTGATGCACTCAGCAGTCTCCCATGATCTTTGTGAGGAATATGGGAGATGTCCCTGAATAATAGCGTTTTTTATGTAGATTCATACTTCAGTGTACTGCCCTAATAAACGTTTGGTTCTGTAATCATGGAGATAGGTCTACAATGTAGTATCATAAAGAATTATCTACATCCTCTTCTGTGTTTTTGAATAGTAAGTGGGCTGAAGGCCTTGAAGTGATGATTATTAAATTTGACACAATGCTTAACTGAAACTATATGGTAGCTCACAGAATCAGAACTCAAACAATTCTGATGAGAATAATTCTAGGCTGCAACCAGAACATAAAATTTAACGTTTTTAAAAATCCTGTGTTTAAATGGGAGGAAGGAAGATGTACCATCCTTAAATGGGGGAGATGTGGCATGGCAGTTTATTAAACTGCAATTAATCAAATATCAGTACAAATCAAAGTTGTGAGGTAATTACTTAAAAAGTAGATGCTGGCCAGGAGTAGTGGCCACCCCTGTAATCCCAGGAGCTTGGGAGGCTGAGGCAGGAGGATTGCAAGTTTGAGGAACTTAGTGAGGCCCTAAGCAATTTAGCAAGACCCTGTCTCAAAATTTAAAATTAAAAAAAGGGTTGGGCATGTAGCTCAGTGGTATGGTGCCCCTGGGTTCAATCCCCAGTACCACCATCACCACCACCAACAACAAATGTTGTTTTAAATTGAATGAGATGCAAATGATAGAAAGTAGTAGTATCATTATTATGCATCAGTCATATATAAAGTAACATATATGCACTATACTTTTACCTCAAAATATTTATCACATTGCTACTATGGTGTACTAGGAAGGACACCTCTACTCAAAGACATTCCAAACAAGAAGGGAGAGAAGCCATGCCCAAACAAGAATAAAACAATGCAGGTTTCTACCAATACAATATGACGGGGAAGAAAACTTGTACCTGACATGTACTGTGTATCAAATAGTGCTTTACTTATATTATTTTACCTACACAACAATCATATGGGGTTGATATTATCTTCAACATCTTGATGAAAAAAAAGAGAGAGATTCCAAGAGGATAAACAAAATTTAGAGAGATCCAGGCACACTCTTGTAGTCCCAGCAGCTCAGGAGGCTGAAGCAGGAAGATCACAAGTTCAAAGTCAGCCCCAGCAACTTAGTGAGGCCCTGAAACAACCTTGATAGACCCTGTCTCTAAATAAAATATAAAAAAAGGGCTGGGATGTGACTCAGTGTTTAAGTGCTGGGTTCAATCCCTGGTACCAAAACAAAACAAAACAAAACATTATTCTCTAATGTCTAGACACTAGTTGAAGGGTATTTAGGCATGATGGGCAATGAGAGAATGGAGTCAGGTAGTGGAGGAAACTTGACAA
Organism: Glaucomys volans; assembly: GCA_020662805.1. Lineage (NCBI taxonomy): Eukaryota > Metazoa > Chordata > Mammalia > Rodentia > Sciuridae > Glaucomys > Glaucomys volans. The sequence continues at coordinate 765,409 of JAJEJO010002816.1, read as the reverse complement.
AATAAGTTTTACTTGCACAAAAGTTAAAGGTGCAGAAGCTTAAATCATTAGATTTATCATTTTCAATAATAAAGACATGATCACACATTCAATTTTCAATAGAAAAAACTAAGCCAGGCATGGAGGTGCACATCTGTATTCCCAGCTACTTGGGAGGCTGAGGCAGGAAGATCACAAGTCTAAGGCCTACCGGTGCAATTTGGTGTGACTCTGTCTCAAAATAAAAAGTGCTAGGATGTAACTCCTAGTGCTAGGATAAAGCAGTAAGAGCACTTGCCTAGTATGCATGAAGTTCCAGGTCTAATCCTTAGAGTTGCCAAAAAAGAGAAAAGGAAAAACAAACAAACAGAAGAGCTGGGTACCTAGGGTTCAAAGGACTATGAAATTTCCATTTTTAACATAAAATTGGGTCGGGAAAGAAAAGATGTTTTATTAATACACCTTAAGAGAAAAAACTTAGATTTCTATATTCATCTTAAAATTCTACTCCACACTAAAGATTAAAACAAATTCAGGTCAAGGAGAACAATTGAAAAAGTAGTATTCAAAGGTTGAAAAAAAATACCTGGCTATTGCTGCAGGCTGCTTCTACACAAACAAAAGTAAAAGATAAACACTTGCCTAATAGTAAAATTAGCAAAAAGATGGTCTTGATAGTTTAAGGAATATATGTAGCAATTGAAATACTAGTATTTGAGGCCTAAATTTTTCAAATAATTGCCCAAACTTTCCATTTTATTTGAGTATGAAATGAACAACTTGTCTAATTTCAGCATGAAGTATAAAGGTTTTTTTTTGTTGTTGTTGTTTTGTTTTGTTTTTTTTAAATCTAAAGTTTTTGAGAATACATTACTAAGCAGGGTCAGCTTTGTGCCTTTCTATTGATGTGGAACATAATACAACATAAAAATATTGTTAATACAATTAAAATCAAATAAAAGTCTCCAAGTATAACACTGATTTCTTAAAAATTAATAAGAAATCCAAAAATTTGACAATCATCAAAGAAGAATACATTTTTACTTTCTCTAATTGCTGAAAGAGATTGGAAAGCAAAACAATCATTAGGTTCTGCACAACAGACATTGTAATGCCTACCTCAGGAGGAAACATCATCTTAATATCCTGATTACTAGGAAATAGAAAATGAAAGAAATATGAGAGAAATTCAGATTTTGAAGGAACAAAACCACAAATTAAAAAATGTGAGAAAAAATAATTGAGAAAATTTGATGAATAAAAAATCAAATGTAAAATTAAATAGTGGTAAAATTATTTTAAATATGCTATACCACAAAAAATTGATAAAAATTATTAACACTGCATAGCTTAAATATCAGGGTATCTATTTATATTGGTTAAAATGTTTTAAAAACATTTTTATAGTACTACTGGAAATAATAAACTAGTGCTTTGAGCCATATTCATTGAAATTAATGTTTAGGCACTTAGAAACAAGCAACTGGGTTGAAAGTACATCATTTCTTTCATGGCAAATGTCAGGAACTGACATTTGAAGTTCTGATGAGTCATAGGATTGGACCAAGGGTATACCTGTAGATATCAAAAGGCCCAAATTTCATGAAGGCTGCTTCATAGTTGCAAATCAACAAATGAAAAAACAAAATCTTATGATTAGTCATACAAATCACACCACTGTAAATAGTCAAGCAATGCTAGTATTTTTATAGATATCGAGTCTTTCATATACATGAATGTTGAAGGTGATGTTTATTTCTTCTGTAAAATATGTTTACAGATAAGGAGATTAAAATTTCACTTTTCAGAAACAGTTATTAAACTTGCATGCAACAATACATGGAAGGCAATGGTAAAAGAATGGACCCATTAAAAAAAAAAAAAAAGAACCTCCAGTATTTTCATTTTAATCAACAGGTTTTTTTCCCTTGTTTATTTATTTAGTAATGGTATTACAAACAGAAAATCTGAAATAGTTAATATTAGAGTGAAATATGGTGTTCTGGATAAAAAGTTTTAGTACTGGTCATTAAACATAATAATTTCTAAAACCAATGACATGACATTCATAATTTCATGAAATGACACATATAAGAAAACCCAAGCTTAAAAAAATGAGCCCTCCCATACAAAGACACACACACCCTGCAACAAACATAAAGGTTTTAAAATCCTGTTAAATGTAAAGAGGGAAAAGAAGCGTTATTGAGGTCACTTTTGCACAGAGCTAGCTAATAATTGGTAATGGAATGCGTTGGAATCAAAGGAAAACCTTAAATTACAAACCCAGATGTCTTCATTATGGTGCATAAATTTCAGTTTCCCAGAGATCCAAACCTTGGGATCTTCCAGAATCCACCCCAAAACCCTTCGGATTTCAATCTTAAGAGAATTTTTCTCTCTTAAGAGATTCTTTGGATGGCTCCTCTGACATTCCTTCCCAAGCACTGGAAAACCTGATCTGAAAATTCTCAAAATGTCTCACTAGAGAAACCTAGACCATCATTATTATTCTACGTTGTTTGTCTCAGTTCTCTTTCTAAATATTAAACTGAAGAAGCATGGAAACTTCCTACCAAACGTTATGGGAAGAGCATCAACAATTCATACACACATTTTTTTCTTTTCTTTTCTTTTCTTTTTTTTTTTAAACAAGAGCATCAGCAGCTGCAGAAGCATTAGGGCCCTTTCCTCTTAAGAATTTGAACTCACCAGTCCCGCAGGCTCCCCCCCACCACCCACCTCTCCCTCTCTTGCTTCAGAAAGGCAAGAGAATGAGGACATGCTCCTCATCTGGACCTGTACTGGAACCCTGTCAGTTAATGCGGGGAGAAGAGATAGAAAGTTACTTCGCAGGCAGCAATGTCTCACCTTCCATGCTTGTTGTCATGGAGATGAAATCCAGCGAGTAGACTTAAGTGTTGGCAGGTTTGTCTGTGTTCGCTGATCGGTTCAGTATCAATGTAAAAGGCGTATTCTGGGAACCTGCGTGGAGTCACAGGACCGTGGTTAGCGCTTTCCTGGCCTACGTGTGTAAATGTCTGTGTCTGTCGGTGAGAGAGGACGTGGGAGCCCGCCGAAGTACGTGTGTGCGCACGTACGGTTTGTAGGAAAATGTGTGTTGATTTCTTTGGTGGGTCATTGTAAATATTTGCTCGTGCGTGTGAATGTGAGAGCGCCTGACTGTATGTATGTAAGACTGAAAGGAGGTGGGAAACGAGAGGGGGAAGGGCATCAGCTATACCAGCAACAGGCTCTATTCTTCAGGTCTGCTAAAAAAAGAAAAAAAAAGAAAAAAAAAAAAGGAAACAGGCGCTCATGTTCGCCCGTATCACACCCTGAAGGTTAGCAATCAGGGTTCATCATCATTTTTCCTCCCGAAGGCGGTGAAGGTTTCATTATTTTATTGCGAAAATCCTTGCTTTCCTCTCTTTGCTGCATCCCCAGCTGTGCCGCGGGCATTTTGCTGCTCGTGATGACAGCAGTCTCTGCCCGAACAGTAGGCTCTAGATTTTTACATTACATTTCTTCTAATCGGATAAAGGAAAAACGGGAGTGAAAGGTGTATTGCAATAACTGCGGACTGAATGCGTCATTTGGAGTTCTTTACTCCTATCCTTTCCGTTTTCTTTTCGAAACAAACCCAAACAAATCCCCTCGCATTCCAGGAGTAGGCGCCTAGGCGCTGTCCGTAGTCCTGAAATGTTGCGTAGTGAGACCTCGCTCCCAAAATATCAGCTTCTGAGAGCTCCAATAAAATCTTTAGGTAGCTGAGGCACGTTTTCTAAACAGCGTTGAAGATGTAAATTGCAAACACACCGCGCTGAAAGCAAAGCAAAACAAATTTAAACAACAGAAATCTTCTTCCTTATCCCTAATTTAGGGCTCTATTTGTTTCTCCAAACTCAGTTTTAAGATTTCCAATTCCATTCATGTTTTGCTCTATATCCAGAACCTACAATTTGCAAGCACCTGTAGGTTTCCTACAAATTATTCACCTGATGATCTAGTAAATTATTGGTGTTTGAGGAAAATACAGACACAGAATTAGGCCATCATCCATGTTAGTAGTAATAATTCTTTAAAAAACTGAGAACACTTAATGTGGGACAAATTTTAATAATAAAGTTAAGAGAAATGTAATGGTTATTTAGGGTATTTAATAAGTTAGGAAATGTAATGACCTTGAAAATATTGGGCAAAGTATACCTGGGAGTTCTAGTAATGTGGGTTAGAACAGTGCTTCTTGAAATTTAAAGTACAAATGAATCCCCTGGGCATCTTACTAAAATGCAGATTCTGATTTTGTAGGTGTGGTTTTGAAGTCTCAGATTCTTCATTTCTAACAACTTTGTAGGTGATGAAAAAGGTTGCTAGTCTCGGGGCCCTTCAACTAGCAAAGGACCAGAAATTATATTCTGGCAACAAAGTTACTCATACAGTGTGAAAAGGAAGTAATTTTATCCCATCTACATTTTTTTAACATTTTTAGACTGTTGCAAAAATAATCAATTCTAACCAGTCCAGAAGAGCATTAACAAACTGTTTATGAATTTGATCCAAAATCAAATGGATTATGAATCAATTGGATTTTGATTTTTGACACTGCCTAGTAGTTGACTACATACTTCCTTACTATGATTTGTAATCATCCATTCTTTTTGGAATTCTAGCTCAAGGGAACAGAACCAAGTTTCATGATTCTGCTATTGATATATGGGCCCCATTCCAAGAATTTGTTATTTTGATTAGGGATTTTGACTTATCATTTTATGACTTTACATACGGCCCATGGTAAATGATCCTAAAGTTGATTTTTAAAATCTAGAAGTTACAGACCTAATTCTCACTTGGTTTAGAAAGATGTACAGGGCTAGTTTTTCATAGATAATTTGTATGAACATTGATTTGTTAAGTCACGGACATCATATGCACATACATAGATTTTTGAAGGTTGCTCTGGATAGTTTTGTGTTTTTTAAAAAATCTGTACCAATATAATTTTATATGGTGCTCCCATTTAATAATTTTTAACTGATGCCAAAGGAAAGCTTTAACTATAAATTAGGTTCCTTGATGTTAGTGCATGACCTTCACCTTTTTCTTTCTTTTTTTTTTTTTTCCGGAGACAAACTCAAATTTTATTGCAGAATTACAAAGCTTATATAGCATGCAGTAGCCAATCACCATCAATTAAACTCTTCTGACTTCCTTGTGCTAAGCTCATGATCATACCATATAAGGGAAGAGGATGTGCCAGGGCCTGGGCCCTGGAACCTTCACCTTTTTCAAGCTACATGAAAGGCGACAATGTTCTCAAAAGTCTGCAACGTGGCTCATTCAGGAAAGTATAATGGATTAAGAAATCCATTATGTTCCACTTCTTTTGCTAGATGCTGGGATACAAAGATAAATGAGATTTGTTCTTTGCCCTTGAGAGACACTGTAAACCTACATGGCAAGTTTTACAAAATTCATAGAAGCACAGAAATTAATATGCAATTTATATTTTATTCTCCATTGCCAAAGAAGTGAAGAATTGTATAAAGATAAAACACAGAACACTTGCTTGCATTTCAAACCCTTGCTCAACTTCTATAAAAAATTTCTGAAAGGTATGAACTATATAAATGTTATTCTAAAGCAACATGGTTTAACCTATACTTCAAGAGAGTCTATGATTTGTTTTCAGAGCAATATAAATTATTAGAAAGGTAAATGTGTGGGTGGCATTTTTTAAACCTCCCACACAGAATCATCTTCTGTTTTACATTACATTACATTACATTCTTAGTTTATACACAAATTTTCTACATAAAACAACTCCTAGTTTATACAACCTTCTCTATGTCTACTGTAGGGTTGTCACTGAATCTTGGTCAACATATCACTTACTGTTATGATTTGGATATGAGGTGTCCAAGTTCCCATTAATGCAGGAATATTCAGAGGTGAGATGATTAAATTACAAGAGGTGCAGCCTAATTAATCCATCCAAGTTTGAATGGACTGACTGGGTGGTAAGTGTAGTTGGGATGTGGCTAGAAGAGGTGGTCCACTGGGGACAGCCCTGGAAGGGTTGTTCTTCCTGTGGTCTCATCTCTCTCTTTCTCTTTCCTTCCTTGCTATCATGAAAGGAGCAGCTTCCCTCCACGGTGCCCTTCCTCCATGACGTGCTGCTTCACCTTACCCAGAGCAATGGAGTCAACTATCTATGGACTGAGAACTCTTTTTCCCCCTCTAATCTGTTCTCATTGGATATTTTAATCACAGGGACACAAAAGTTGATTAAATCAATCTAATGCTTATTTTACTTTAGATGACATTAGGCAATTAGCTACGTCAAAAAGTTGACAGCTTATCTTATTGAATGCACTCCTTTTTTGAGTGTCATTTTAACTACCTATGCCTTCTTTCTATCTAAGTGGTTTTGATCTCTTTTGCGGGGGTGGGGGGGTGGGAGGAGGATTAAAAATGATTTTGAAATTTTAGTAAGAAATATATGCCACCTCTCTAAATATACATATATACAGATGTTTTGCTTACAACTCAGGCATTCATGGACCTCCCAGAAGTTCACTTCTATAATCCAAAATAATCCCAAGGGAACACTTCAAAACTTCTTCTATAAATGAATGAACCATGATCTTAGGCCAGTTTTGCAGTTAGATATTGAGTGGTTTAAAGTCCTGTACTTTTAAAAATAACTCTATTACTTTTATGTCTTTCTTCTTTTTTTTCTTAGAATTTTTCCTCTAGGTCATTTTACCATCTGATATTTCAAGAGTAGCCAATGCTGAATGTGCTGAAATAGGATTAGAGAGGGTGGTAATAGTGTGATTAGGGTTGATTAGAAAATGACTGTGCTGGGTTTTGTCAACAGTGAAGAAATTATCTAAGTGAGTAGACTCATAAGTGAATTGAGCATGATGACACTTCAGTGCAGATAATGATCTAATGCTGGTCTATTTGTAAGTCCCATTGAAAATGAGATTTTATGTTTTGCTGGTAAACTTTTCTGCAAAGAAAAATGCCCTAAGTGTTTCAGTTCTGAGTGACCTATTTAAAATAAGTTTCATTTAATTGGTTTCAATTTTACTACACATAAGCTTTAAATTGTTTCCTAAAAGTGTACTTCAAACCCTCTGCCATATTTACTGTTGAATTTAATTCAAAAGATAGGTTATCTTGAGCTCAATGTCCACAAATGTGTGAGTTCTCACCACAGTATAAAACATAGAAATGGCTTAAATTATTTTGTTTGGCTAAAGAAACAGAAACAAAAGTCATTTTTTTACTCTGTTACAACATATGCTTCCGTAATATGAATCAGTAAATACATAATTGAGAAATAGGGAGGTCAATAGAATGTGGAAATCAATTGTTTCATGCACAAATTTCCCAATGTGTTAATGTTTTGATTATCAAGCAGCAGCAGCTGAAATTCAAGTCCACTAAGACAGCTGAATGCAGTAAGTTATGGAGGAAAGCACTCTTGTACCCAATGCCCATTCACTTCCCTTTTTACCTCTTGGCACATGCTCTCTCTTGAAAATGCATATTGCACAGTTCTTCCTGATCTTTGTTTATTTGCCCTTGTTTTCATACTCAGTCTTTCCTTATATTTTCCTACCATTTGTTCTTAACTAAAATTTTGCAAAGTTTTACGTATATTGTAAAATATATCTGAACTTGTATTCTTAACTTTGCTAGCACTTTCAATGGGTTTGTAAATGTTTTTGTAGTGCTCTGGTTGTGATGTTGCATAGCTTTTTCACTGTTATGGTTTGGACGTGAGGTGTCCCTCAGAAGCTCAAAAGTGAGATAATGCAAGAAGGGTCAGAGAAGAAATGATTGGGTTATGACAGCCTTAACCCAAGCAGCAAATCAATCACCTGATGGGATTAATTGAGTAGTAACTGAAGGTAGGTGGGGTGTGGCTGGAGGAGGTTGGGCATTGGGGGGCGTGGCTTTGAGGTCTGTATTTGTATCTGACAAGTGTCTCTCTGCTTCCTTATCATCATGTGAGCTGCTTCTTTCTGCCACAGTCTTGGGCCATGATGGAGCCAGCTGTCCATGGACTGTGATCTCTGGACTGAGACCTCTGAAATCATTAACCCCAAATAAACTCTTCCTCCTCTACAGTTGTTCTGGTTGGGTCTTTTAGTCACAGCAGTGAAAAAGCTGACTAAAACATTGTTTTTTCCACAAAAAACATGATTTTCCCCCCAGAATCTTTTCAGTTATTTTATAAATTGAATAGACTTTAGTTTTTAGGTCAGTTTTAGGATTACAAAATAGGCAGAGAGTACGGTAAGTTCTCCTTCCCTCACTGTTTCACCTATTATTAACATCTTGCATTAGGGTGTTGTAGTTGTTAACAATTGATGAACCAATACTGATACATTATTAAGCTAAATTCTGTGGGTTATGTTAGATTTTATTCTTTATGTTGGTCAGTTCTATGGGTTTTTTCAAATGCATAATGTTATGTATTCACCATAATATTGTTATGCAGAGTAGTTTCACATCCCTAAATGTTCTCTGTTCATTCCTTCCCTTCTTTAACACTGGAAAATACTGATCTTTGTTTACTGTCTCCATAATTTTGTCTTTTAGGATATATTTCTAGAGTTGTTAGAGGTTCTGTTGCATTTTCAGACTGGCTTTGTTCATTTAGCAATGTGTATTTAAGCTTCCTCTATGACTTTTCACACCTTGAAAGCTCATTTCTTTGTATTGCTCAATACGCTTGCATTGTATGAATATACTGCAGTTTATCCATTCACCTAATAAAGGATGTCATGGTTGCTTTCAATTTTCACCCATTATAAATAAAGATGCTACAAACATTTGTGTACAGGCTTTTGTTGGGACAGTTTTCAACCTATCTTGGTAAATAACTAAAAGAGTGATTGTTGGATTGTATGGTAAATTATATTTTGCCTTGTAAGAAAGTGTCATATGGTCATTCAAAGTGGCTGTATCAGTTTGTGTTCCTGTCAGCAACAAATGAATGAGAGTTCCTGTCACTGCGTATCCTCATCAGCATATGGAATTGTCAGTGTTTAGGAATTTAGCCATTATAATAGGTAATAGAGGGATCTCACTGTTGTCTTAATTTTTAATTCCCTAGTGACATATGAGATTGATGATTTTTTTTTCATATATTTTTCATATGTACCTTTTCTTTGGTGATGAGTGTGTACGGATTTTTTCCTATTTTTTAATTTGGTTGTTTGTTTTCTTATTATTGAGTTTTAAAAGTTCTTTGTGTATTTGGAATAAATCACTTATCAGGTATGTATTTTGCAAAGAATTTAATACCAGTCTATGGCTTGTCTTTTCATTTTACTGTTTTTAGTTATTTTTATTGCATGATTTTGTAGAATATGAGTTTTTTTCCCTCTTCAAGACACACATTGTTAAAGAAGAAACATCTGAGTACTTGATATCAGTTTTCTAAAACCAAGCTAGGCATATAAAATTCTCCCTTGTCATATTTAAGCAAAGTTAAACTAAATGAATACTTATCTAGTAAGATACAAAATTGAGGCAACGATAGAAGGCAATTAAAAAGGCCTAAGAAGGCGCATCATTCAATATTATCTAAAAGTCACTATAAAACAAGTTGAAGTTCATGGCTATTGTTTAAAAGAGCATTTAAAAGTATGCCAATTTTAAGGAGAAAATATAAACCTAATGTTCTGAGGACTGATTAATTTTTATAACTATTATATTCTATATTCACAGTAGTTCTTACATGACTGTCCCTGGGACTTCAGATGATTCTCAAAGCAATAAAAAGTTGGGAAGAAAAAGATCTGAGATTTCAGAAATCTTGACACTAGTACCCAGACAAATTAAGAGTGCAGATGCAGAGGTCTGGTTTGAAGTGTCCGTATCGTTTCTCTGTGACTTTGGGGCTATCAGAGCATCTGTCCTACTAGTGCTACCATGCAATCTCCTTAGCAACCTGAAGGATATTGCAGGAAACTCATACTTGTGTTGTTACATGCTTTATCTTATTGAGAGGGGCAGGCATTTCTAAATCTAACAGACACAATGAATGAATGGGTGGCTATAGCAAAGTAAAATGGAGACCAGGCTTGGGAATCCCTGGAGAAGACAAAACCAGTTTGACTTCCTAAACATAATATTACTTAGGTTCTTTCTTATAAATGCCTCTGCCAATCATAAGTGAAACTTAAGTTGTCTTTCAAAAATGTATACGAGGATCACTTTTAACCAATCTTCTACCATCTGGTAATACCCAATCACTGCAAGAATTGAAAAAACTTTCCCAGGCTGGGGTTATAGTTAAGTGGGAAAGCACTTGTCTAGCATGTGTGATGCCCTGGGTCTGATTGCCAACATGGTAAACAAAAGAAATGACAAAAATTTTCTCTTATTTGTTTAATAAACCAGCCTGTAATGCTATGCCTCTGAGCTTCCTCTTACCACTTTCAGTCTGAGGTCTCCTGGTTTGCAAACTGATCTCTGTTTGCATAATAAACTTAAACATTTTTTGATTTGATCTTATTTTATTTTGACAGGATGAATGAACAACTGAATAAGCAACTCTCCCTTGTGTTTGAATACCTCAGAAAGTATGCTAAATGACTTAGGAACTGTGCCAAATGCTACCTGTTCATACTCAATATGATCCTTATACTTCCACGCTTTCTCTCTTATGGGACCTTTCTCAAACTCTGTTGTCAGTTGTATTCCAACCTAAATTCTGCCAATGAGAGACACTGTTGTAAAATTTGGGAGGAGGAAGAAAAAGAGAAACCATTAATCTCAGCAGCAGCCACAGATAACTTTGTGGGTATCAGCAAATGGCAGATGGTATGTTCTGCCAGCCTCTTCTGGGCATCAGGAGTCCTGAGACCTACCTTGTTGCCTCTGGTCACATGGATTGATGTTGCTAGTTCCTTCTGAGTTCTGTCTTTCCTAAATTTTTTGAAATCCAGCAATAACTCCAGTCCAACTAATTGTTATTAAAAAAAAAAGAAACCTTTAAAACATTGTACATTAAATCCTTTCTTACATGAAACATCTAAATGTTTTTGTTTTTTTTTTTGTTTGTTTGTTTGTTTTTTTGGAACCAGAGATTGAACCCAGGGGCACTGCACCACTGAGCCAGATCCCCAGTCCTATTTTGTATTTTATTTAGAGACAGGGTCTCACTGAGTTGCTCAGGGCCTCACCAAGTTGCTGAGGCTGGCTTTGAACTCGCGATCCTCCTGACTCAGCCTCCCAAGTCGCTTGGATTACAGGCGTGCGCCACCACACCCGGCAAAACATCTAAATGTTTGACTGAATTTAAAGGCACCCCCCTCCCACTACTGAAAAAGTTAGAAGTGAAAATCAAGGAAATACATGTTATTGTTTGTTTTTATACATATTGCTTTTATAACATATACTTTTAGCATGTTTAAACAGTTTGAGAATGTAAGTATATTGACATGAATTACTTCAGTCTATACTTTTGTCATAAATTATGACGAGATGAATCACATTTATATACTATTGAAAAACCATTGCTTTCAAAATCTAGGCTGATGAGCAGCCATCAGGACTGGTGCAGTCCTTGCTGAAAAGGGCTGTTTAGAGCAAAGGGTTTACTTTCCTTGGAATTGAAATAACAGAAATCCAATGGCATTGCTGAAAGGCAATGGAGGTCATTTTTTTTTCCCCAACGTGAAGTTTGGTTATGGGCAGTTCAGAACTAATGCACTGACTCTTTGATGTCATCAGTTTTTCAGTTTCTTATCTTTCTCTCTGTCATCCTTGTTTGTCCTTATACTGGTTGATTCAAGGTTTTGAGATGTATAATCCAGTTTTGGGCCTCATGGGAAGACAGGCAGGCAAAGAACTTAATAGGAACACAAACACCTTCTAGAATCCCTTGTATATTACTCCTTACAACTCATTAGATTTGTGTTTTGAGGTCACTACTAGTATTTTAGTTAGGCACATTACTACCCTAAACAAAATTGTGGTTCTGTCAGTAAGGAAAATAAGGATAATGGATATCAGATAAAAAATTTGTAGTGTTCTACAGCATAAAGCAATGGAGCAAACAAAAACAAACGTAAATGATGTCTTCGGGATATTTCTCTTTTTCTTCTTGGTATTAGGGATTGGGCACTTTACCACTGAGCTACATTCCAGTCCTCTCTACTTTATATTTTGAGACAAGATCTTGCTAAGTTCCTGAGGCTGGTCCCAAACTTGTGATCCTCTTGCCTAACCTCCTCAGTCACTGGGATTACAGGCATGGGTCACCACACCTGGCTTCTTCAGGACTTTTAAAAAGTAGTGTTTGTATGACCACAGCATAGAAGAGAATATTAAGGAAGTCAATAATTTCGATTAAAAATGATGATCATCAGAATTATGTTCAGCTGTGTATAATAGAAAACCCCTCAATCCAGTCTGAAAACCAGTCTGGGGATAAAAATGTCAGGGTTGTTATTGTGGTTTCATGGTGTCATCAGAGACCTGGATTCTATTTTCCTCTACCATCATCAGCACTTAGTGTTCCATTACATGGTCGCTTTGTGGTCCAACCTGGTTGCTGTTGTTTACAGACATGATTTCTCTATTCCAAGCTAACAGCAGGAGGAGGCAAGAGGAGAAAGGGGTTGTTCTCAGAGTTAAGTCAGTATCTTTTAAGTAACTTCCTACATGGTCCTCACAACATTTCTGCTTACATCTTGTTGGCAAGAACATTATCACATGGGCAAGTGAAGCTAGGAATTATGGATTTTAATAATATTCATTCCCACTATAAATAAATTGATTTCCCATCACCAAATAAATTGGGAAAGATTGTGTCCATTATTTTCTCTGTCATCACCATCTATAAGATGATCTTCAAATATGCAAAGTGTATATAGATTGAACCTTATTAATTTATCACTCTAAGAAATCTATTTTCTCTCTGAAATGTTGTAATTTGAAAATTGAGAATAATGTTGCTAAAATGTGTAATTATTGAGGTTTAAAATAATATTTGACATAAAGCAATATCTTAATTAATGCTCTTTGAGTTAGGATACTAAACTGAGGATAGTTAGAAAATACTGCTATGTAATATCCACGGCTCTGAACAGAAAATGTCCAATTCAAGGAATTACTAAGGAGGAGGGATAAGCTACACCTATAAGAAGAAAAGTAGAGCAGGGCTCTTGGAAATTTATTCTTCTACTCTGTCTGTTAATGGAGTTACTAGGGTGAGACTGAGAAAAAGGCAGGGTGATTTAAGCTAGGAATTGGAAAGTAGTTAAAAAATTGAGATTTAAATAAATATCTAGGAATTTTGGAGTCCTTAGTCTTCAAAGAAAAAATTGTATACTAATATTGTTTACAAAAATCAAATGTGTCTATTACTGAGTAATGATGCTAGGATTATAAATTTAAAAACAAAACAATTACCTAAAGAATTCAAGCGAAATCCTTGGAATCATCTAAAATACTGAATAATTGAAGTGAAAGTGGCTTCAGCCCAGATTGTTCAGATGATTGTCTTAATTCTAAAATTATTTGGCTGTATTTTTGGAATACTAAGTGTTGAAAAAACAACTCATAAATTAAGCAGTGTGGTGGTGGTGGAATGATGAAAAGAGAGGAAGAGAAAGAAGAGAAAGTTGATTGTTAGAATAAGATTAGATTTTTCTTTCTATGGTTATTATTCTTTCAATAGCTAATCTCCACATTTTCATCACAGAATAAACTTCTTAGAAAAAAAGGAAACATAAATGGGTTTCAAATATTCCCCATGGTATTTTTACAAATTGTAAAGTCTTTTTAAAGCTTTATGAGCCTTGCCATAAAACTGTTTGCCAACCTCCCCTACAGCTGAATGTGTTACTTGACTATGTTCTGGTTCATCACTGGAAGTGCTATGTTAGACTTCTATATAGGGTACTTTCTTCTTTTTGGACAATTTCTGACTTAAATACTAACAAGAGGCCTGCATTTCCAGCAGCCATCTTGAATTATGGGGCAATCTTAATGATGGGAACCTTGCAAGAGAATGGTGAAAGATTAAGAAAGTAGGAACCTGAGTCCATGATGGCTATGGAGCTGTTATACCTTCCCTTTGGTGTTCCCTCTACACTTCTTTTTACTACAGAGAGTAATAAAATCTTGTTTAAGACACTCTTATTTCCAGTCTCTATTACTAGCAGGTGAACATAAATCCTAAATGATGTATATATTAAGGTATTAACTGAAAATATTTTGGAATTTCAGGGTTACATTTCTTAATAAGTGCAGTGATTGGTCTCTCTCTCTCCTCTCATAAATACATTCCCGTCTGTATGAAAGAAAACTAAATTGTTAGGTGACATTGTACCAGAAATACATTTTGTGAAATTGTAAAAGAAAACAATTTTGTAGTGGGAACTGCAGGAAGATAAAAAAGTTAAACATTATTTAAGAAATTTCCAATGTGCAGATGTATACTAAAATAACAAAGAAACAGGGGGGAGGGGAGGAAAATATAGAAATTGGATTCAGCAATAGATTATTAAATAACTATTTTTTTCTTTCTTTTGCAGACAGAGTTGAATACAATATTAATAGCAAGAGAGGAAGGAAATCAATAAATAAATCAATGCATAGAGCAATTTATCGTCTCATCAGAAGCTGTCCCTATTCTCTCCACCTTTCAAGAGCTGGCTTTTCTAGGAAGCCTTTGATGATTCCACAGTGGGAACTAAACTGCCCTTCCTGCATTTATCCAGACCAGGACTGCAAGTAAATCAAGTAAAGCATTTGTCTTAGGCACAAAATTTAAAGGGAGTGCCCCAAAGCTCAATAATCAAGATAAATATTTAATGGAATATTTTAATTGGTCCACTATGGTACGTGGTCCAGTCTCTTGATTTGTAAATAAGTTTTAATTATACTTGGCTCGTGTATCTGTTATAACACTCAAATAGTGCTTTTTATAAAAGCCCTCTCCTGGGGCTTGGGTTGTAGCTCAGTGGTGGAGTGCTTTGTGAGGCACTGGGTTCACTCCTCAGCACCACATAAAAATAAATAAGTAAAATAAAGGTATTGTGTCCACCTACAACTAAAAATATTAAAAAACAGAAAAAGAAAAACAAAAAAATCAAACAAACAAAAAAAACCCCAAAAAGTCCTCTCCCAGCTGGACTTTACTCATTTTGTGTTCCTTATGTGTCTTCTACTCTGTGTTAAGCATATTTCTTTAAAAATATTGAATTGGGGGGCTGGGGATATAGCTCAGTTGGTAGAGTGCATGCCTTGCAAGCACAGGCCCTGGGATTAAAAAAAAATTGAATTAAATTGATTAATGGAGTTTTGCAAGAATCTACTGGACTATGGACTGTGAGATTAAATTTCATTGTTAAATTCAACTATAGCAAAAGCATAACAGAATTGACTATTTAGAAAGTATTTAAGTTTTAGCATCAAAAATTTTTTACCTGGCTTCTTTTTGACTAACACACTGCTGAAGCTTTAAGAGATAAAAGATTGTAATACATAGCACGTTGCTCTATGTACTTTCTTTTAATTCTCATCTTAATCCTGCAAGGCAGGTATTGTCGCTCTAATTTATTGTGAAGAGAGATTGAGAAGGAGTTATAGGCAGAGTTGGCAGAACTGGGGCTCCAACCTGCATTCACTCTGCCAAAACTCCAGTGCCCTTTCTATTGCTCCAAATACTTTGTCTAAGAGATGACTGAGGGGAAAACAATTTTTGTAGCAGGTACAATAGCATTTGTTGTGTTTGTGAAACAATGTAGGTGGTACTCCAAGTGCAGTATTTTATTAAGCATTCTAATAGATTAAAATGTTGTGGTTGTGTGCCTTTGTGTTTCATGAAGTAGTTCAAGTCTTCAGGCACAGGATCTGATGTTTAGTGTGTGTGTGTGTGTGTGTGTGTGTGTGTGTGTAATTTTTTTTTGGCAGAGGGCAGGTACCTACATATAGAGGAAATTAAGTATTGAGTATTAGTTTCTAGTTACAACTTCATCACTTGTGTGTGTGTAAAATTCTGCAAAGCACACAAACTGGATGTTTGTTCCTTTATGAAAAGAAACGTTTGGGAAGGTCTTTAAACTTTTCAGTGGAAAAAGGTTATTTTAGTGAGAAATAAAATTATAGTACTGAAGAGTTAGGAGTTAAGTTTAATGGGGTTCTTTCTCATACTTAGGAGAAAACAATCTATAAAATTTCACGTGATAATTAGATTTGAGAGCCTACAACTGCTTCACATATTATTTGCAACAACATATAATAAACACATAATCAAAACCCCAAAGTCTATTATCATCCAATGTAGATTTCTTATGAAAATTATGGATTCCTCCCATAGATCACCGCCCAGAGAATTAAAAAAAAAACCCCATACCCCAAAATTTCAATCTTTTTTTCTAAGCTGAAAACTGAGTTCCAAAGAAATCTTTTCTCTCAAGAACAACCAATCCTCAAAGAAATTCAAAGCCATTCAATTTGGTGAATTGCAATCAGTCATCAATAACTACATATTGAATATCCACAGGGTGCTTGGGCATTGAAATGATAAGTGATTTATTTGCATCATTCAAAGAATTTCCAAAGGGGTCTGAAGATATGCAGATGTCTTTAGAGAGGGTGTGGTGTGCCTCTCTAATTTAAACTGCCCTTATCCGGAATGAATTGAATTATCTGGGTGTCGAAGTTCAGAGGCTTCTAATCCCGTTTTGTGAGCGAGGACCCCACTGGGTGCCAAGAGACAAGGGGGATGGTGGTCAGAACCTGCTCCCCTAGGGGCTTCGGGACTGGTCAATCCCTTCCTGCAGGTGCAGGGCCGACCGCTGCAAAGGCGGCCCTGACCCCCCGCCTCATTCCTTTCTCCCCTCCCTTCCTCCCCTCCCCCACCGCACTCCCACTCCCCGCACCCGGCTCACACTATCTCCCAGTCGCCCAGCCTCGACCGGTTCTCGCGAGATCCGGGCAACTGAGCGCTCGGGGCCTTTTCAAATCGGGATCCGTTACCGCTTCCCCGGCTGCCGCCATTGTCGCGCTCGGAGCCCCTCAGCGCAAGCGGCCGAGGCGGAGCCAGCGGCGGCGGGATGGCGGACGCTGACAAGCCCGAGGTGCTCGGGGCCGCTGGCGACGATAGCCCGCATCAGCAGCCCGCAGAGCCTCAGGGCGAACCGCGGCGAGAACCGCACCCCCAGGAGCCGGAGAAGCAGCCTCCGCCGCACAGCAGTAGCTCCAATGGCGTTAAAATGTATTGTCTTTTCCTCCGGGGGCTGGGGCGAGGTGGGGGCGGGGAGGCGGCCGGGGCCCGGATCCGAACTGGGCCTGGATGGGGAACACCCGCCCCTGGGCCGTCGGCAGCGCGAGGAGCAGGTGCAGCGGGCCGCGCCTAGGCCCTTCCCTGCCCGCCGGGCCCCGCCGTTAGCGGCCCGGGGAGTCGGGGTGGGGGCCGGGCCCTGGGACCCTGCGGGGTTTGTCTTCCCTAATTTCGCCTGGAAAACCGTTGAGCAAAGCTCGGTGACCGCCACGGGTTTGCAGGAAAATGGTCCCCATCTTAAAGGCCAGTAGGTAGTGTTCATCACTAGGGAGTATCTAGGGGTGACATCATCAGACATTTCCTCTTAACCACATACAACATATTTAAAAGGACTATCCCCTTTCTCCGGCCCCATCCCGAGTTTTACAAGTTTAGTGATTTTTGTTGTTTTCTAAAGTGTATATTCATTTCTGAAATGTTTTGTATCCAGAGGAAGTTTAATAATGCACTGTTATACTGAATCCATTGTGTTAACCCTGGAGTTGACTCGAGATGCTTTAAAGGGGAAATGTGGTTCCCTGCCCACCTGGTGATGTTTGTTAGCTGTGCAGGCTGTTTTAAAAAACTCAAGTGTGTGGTGGCCTTAATTTTGGTAAATAAATAATGGTAAAATGAGATTTTTTTTTTAATTGAAGAAAACTCACTAATGTTGCGTCTATCAGTACCTATAAAGAATTTAGTTGACTCAACTCCACCACAGTTTCTGCTTATAAGAAAATGTTACAGTGGCATGTTAAATGCTCACCTCTCGTCGTATGGGGTGATACGAAGTCAAGCATTTATTTTCATAAGCCTAGCTCTTTAAATCTTAAGTTGTGTGTTAATAATTTAGTGAAAACGCCCTTTTCCTTTTCAGTTCTGCCTTGAGAGTAGAAAGCAGTAAATATGCTCATACTAAGATAGGAAAGGTAAATGTCACTCTGACTTTTTCTTTCGTCTGAAAATGTTTGAAACCGTATGATCCTACCTGGACCATTCTGTGTTAGGGTTGATTGCAGATTGGATGGGATAGCTCTCTCCAGCTTCATTATGGCAGTCTGACTCTTAAGTGGGTTTGAATAGGCAGTATCTTCTAGGCAGAATAGAGATTCAGCTGTAAGGGATTGGAATTCTCGGACAACTGCTTTTTACGTGGTAATGGGGGTTGAACCCAGGGGCACTCAACCACTGAGCCACATCCCAGCCCTATTTTGTATTTTATTTAGAGACAGGGTCTCACTGAGTTGCTTAGGGCCTCGCTGAGTTGCTGAGGCTGGCCTTGAACTCAGGATCCTCCTGCCTCAGCCTCCCAAGTGCTGGGATTACAGGCGTGGGCCACCATGCCCAGCGGGATTGGAATTCTTGAGTTTAGTTTCTGGAAAGAAGGAGGGCAGGCACTTTGAGAAACCATAAAATGAGTGAATCTCTTTCTGTCATGCCTGCCTAAGTTTGGACTGTCAGGTGCTGGCATTAAAAGTAGAATTGAAAAACAATGGAACAGTAAACTTAACAGTTGGCACCCAATGTTTTTGGGTTCTGCCTCCACAGATTTAACCAATGGTGAATTGAAAATATTACTCCCCTCCAAAGAAATGTGTCTATATTGAACCTAGAACTTTTCTGGACATTGTTTTCTGGATATTATTCCCTGAAGAATATAACAACTATTTACATTGTATTAGGTATTATAAGTAATCTAGAGATGATTTAAAGTATGTGGGAGGTTTGTATAACTTCCAGTACAGTGCCATTTTATATTAGAGACTTGAGCATCTCTGGACTTTTTAATCTCTTGGGTAGTGTGGGGTCCTAGATACAGTCCCACTTGGATATTGACGAAAGAGTGGTAAGTGCTGTTAATTAATAGCTAAACATGAGTGTGCCGTCCCTTTTCTTCTTTAAAAAATAAAGTAGAACTTTGTATTACAGAGAGTAGCCCTATTGCACTTGGGTAAGATTAGTATAGCCCTGGTACCAGTGAAACTGTCTTCTAAATCTCCATTAGATGTAGGACTCTAATCTCTGTTAAAGTCTATTGAAGGATAGGAAAAGAGAGGAGAGGTGGGGAAAAAAAAGCTTTTCTAATTTAGGAAGAGAAAAAAATATATAAAGTAGAGGCCAATTTCCTCTTTTTTTTTTTTTTGTGGTGCTGGGGATTGAACTCAGGGCTGTCACACATATTAGACACGTTCTCGTCCACTAAGCCTTATCCCCAGGCTGTTCTAAGGTACTTTTTATACTGTCTATTCCGTAAGAAGCTATGATGGTCCAGCATGAATAATTCACATTGAACTACTGACTCTGTGAACCAGTAGGATTTGTTAACAACCCATTACCTTGGTTTAAAAAAATTTTTTTAAAGAACTTATCTTTTTAAAAAAATTTTTTTAGTTGTAGATGGACACAATGCTTTTATTTATTTTTATTTTTATGTGGTGCTGAGGAATGAACCCAGTACCTCACATGTGCTAGTCAAGCACTCTACCACTGACCTACAACCCCAGCTACCATTACCATGTTTTTAATGATTAGAATGTCTTGTGTGGATGATGAAAATGGCCAAATATTGCCTTACAACATCTGTTTAGAAATGAGAGTGTTACTTGTCATCAGAATTTAAGTGCCTCTTGCTTATGTTAATTCGTGGTCATTAAGGGTGGAGACTACTATGTCTTACATACCTGTGTGCCTCAGGGTCTTTCATTCCAAGAGTTTCAGTTAATATTTGTTGAAGAAATGCAGAAATGAACGTTTATGTTCATGAAACTCATATTTAATTGGTGTGTTCACATCTTTAGAGAAAAAATTGAAGTTATGTTTCCTTATATTCTTTTTCTTTATGCCAAAATGATATATGAGCTTTCCTTTTCTTAAAAGTGAATTGGAAGGAAAACACTGATATTGTTAACACTGATATTGTTATAACTCTTCATAATGTATGTATTATTAACTAAAACCTGGGAGTATGTGGAGATTTGAGAGTTATATTAAAGTACTTGCAAAATATTAGGTATTGGAGCAAGGCGAAGTGTGTGCTAGTGGAATAACAATTTTTATCATATTAGGGTTAAAGACTGGAACTGGGATTAGTTTTTTTCCTACCTTTATTGAAGTGTAATTGAAAAAAAAATTGTATTTAATGATGTTTTGATATACTATGAGTACATTGTAAAATGATCACCACAAGCTAATTAACATATCCATAACCTCATATAATTAGTATTTTTTTGTATGTGTGGTAAGAACACTCACCATCTACTCTCTCAGCAAATTTCAGTTGTATAGCAAGGATATTAACAACTATTGTCACTATACATTAGGTCTCCAGAATTTATTCATCTTATAACTGAAAGTTTGTACCTTTAGACCAACATGTCCCATTTCCACCCACCCCTTGATGTCTATTAACATCCCTCTACTCTCTATGAGTTTAAGTTTTTTAGATTGCACATAAAAGTGATGTCATGCAGTATTTGTCTTTCTGTGTCTAGCTTATTTCATTTAACATAATGTCCTCCAGGACATAACGTTCATCTTGGTTGCTGCAAATGACAAAATTTCCTTTTTTAAGGCTGAATTATCCATTTGTGTTTGTATATGTGTGTGTTTACACACGTTTTCTTTAGCCATTCATCCATCAGCAGCATAGTACTTAGTTTGTTGCCAAATCTGGCTGTTGTGAATAGTGCAGTAAACAAGAAAGTGCAGATACTTCTTCAAGACAGTGATTTTTATTTCCTTTGGATAAATACTCTGAAATGTAATTGCTAGATCATCTGAGAGTTCTATTGCTTATTTTTTGAGAAACCTTCATATTGTTTTTATGTAATAACTACCAATACATATTCCCACCAATAGTCTATAAGGTTCTTTTTCTTCCCATCCTTGCTAGTACTTGTCATCTTTTGACATCTTGATAATAGCCATCCTAACAGGTGTTATGTGATTCCTCATTGTGGTTTTGAATTGTATTCCCCTGATCATTAGTGTTGTTGAGCACATTTTCATTTACCTTTTAGTCATTTGCATGTCATTTTTGGAAAAATAATCTGTTTAAGGTTTTTTTTCCTTTTTTTAATTGGGTTTTTTTTTTTTGCTTTTATTTTTTTACTTTTGAGTTGTATGAACTCCTTGTTTTTGATACTCCTCTTTCTCGAATATGTGGTTTGTGAATACTTTCTCCCATTCAGTAGTTTTCATTTTTGTTGATTGTTTCCTTTGCTAGGTGGAAACTTTTTGTTTGATGTAGTCCACTTGTTTATTTTTGCCTTTATTACCTGTCTTCTGGTGTCATACCCAGAAAAGTCACTGTTAAGACCAATGTTATGGAGTGTTTTTCTCCTCTGTGTTTTCTTGAGTTGGTTTCAGCTGCTATGTTTAAATTTTTAATCTAGTTGGTTTGATTTTCATGTATGTTGTAAGGATTCTTCGGTTCCATTTTTTTGAACATGGATATCCTCTTTTCTCAGCACCATTTATTGAAGAGATTCTTTTTTCCCCAGTGTCAAATATTAGTTGACTGTATATGTTTGCATATATTTTTGGGCTTTCTACACTGTTCCATTGATATGTGTGTATGTTTTTATGTCAGTATCTTATTGTTTTGATTACTCTGACTTTGTAATATAATTGAAATCAGGAAGTGTGATGTCTCTAGCTTTGTTGTTGTTCAATATTGCTTTAACTACTTAGGTTCTTTTGTAGTTCCATACATATTTGAGATTATTTTTTTCTATTTATGTGAAAAATACCATTGGAATTTTAATAGGGATTGGCATTGAAGTGATAGGTCATTTTGGGTAATGTGGACATTTTTATAACGTCAATTCTTCTGGTCCATGAACACAAAGTATCTGTCCATTTTTTTGTGTTTTCAGTTTCTTTCATCATTGTTTTATAGTTTTCAGTGTCTTTCACTGCCTTGGTTAAATTTATTCCTAGGTGGTTTTTGTTTTTTGTTTTTTGGTGCTATTATAAATGGGATGTGCTATTTTTTTGATAGTTCATTGTTGGTGTATAGAAATGCACACTCATTTTGGTATGTTGATCTTGTATACTATAACTTTACTGAATTTGTTCATCCTAAGTCTTTTGGTAGACTCTTATTAACACATATTAATTGTACAAATTAATAGTTCTCACTGTGACATTTCCATACATTCATGTATCATGCATTCATCATGTTCACCCTCCCTTTTCCTGCCATTCCCCAACTGGTCCCATTCCCATTGCCTAATAGTCCTTCTTCTACTTTCAGCATTTTTTTCTTTTTCTTTTTTTTTGTAGGGTGGGGGCGAGTACTGGGATTGAACTCAGGGACACCACTGAGCCACATCCCCAGCCCTGTTTTGTATTTTATTTCGAGACAGGATCTCCCCGAGTTGCATAGTGCTCTGCTGTTGCTGAGGCTGGCTTTGATCTCTGAGATTTTCCTGCCTTAGTCTGTGTAGTTGCTGGGATTACAGCTCTTTTTTCCCTTTTCTTTCTTTTTTTTGGTAGACTCTTTAATGGTTTTATGTATTTAAGATCACATTAGCACACAGATAATTTTACTTCTTCCTTTCCAATTTGGATTTTTTTTTTTTTTTTTTTTGCCTAATTGCTTTGGCCCAGGACTTTTTACTAAGTTGAATAGGAGTGGTGAGAGCAGGTATTCTTGTCCTGTTCTTGGTCTTCGAGGAAAAGTTGGAATTTGTGAAGTGCTTTCCCCGCATCTATTGAGGTGATCATTTGTTTTTTAAAGTTCATTTTCTTAATGAGTTATACCATGCTTATTGATTTGCATGTGTTGATCCATCCTTGCATCCCTTGAATAAGTTCCACGTAATCATGGTGTATGATCCTTTTAATGTGCTGTTGAATTCAGATTGCTAGTATTTTGTCCAGAATTTTTACATCTGTGTTCATCAGGGATATTGGTCTATAATTCTCTTTTTATACAGTGTCTTTGTCTGGCTTTGGTATCAGAGTGATGCCAAAGATTTGAAAGAGTTCTCTCCTTCAGTTTTTTGAAAAAAAATTTTGAGTGTTTGGTAGAATTCTCCCATGAAGCTGTTAGCTTGATTTTTCATTGATGGGAGATTTTGAATACTGATTCAGTCTTCTAGTCTCTCCTCTCATTATTGGTCAGTTCAGATTTCTTTCTTCAAAATTTGTTTTTGATAAGTTGTATGTTTCTAGGAATTTATCCATTCTAGATCTATTGGTGTATAATTGCTCATAATAGGTTTGTATCATCCTTTGTAGTTCTATATTGGTCATTTGTAATTTCTCTTCTGTTTGATGTTGTTGATTCTTCTCTTTTTTCCTTAGTGTCTAACTTAATATTTGTCAATTTTATCGTTTTTTAAAAAAACAATTTTTAGTTTCGTTGATTTTGTTTTTCTAGTGTTTTTGTTTATGTTCTGGTGTTTGTTTTATCCTTTTATAAACTTTGTGCTTAGTTATTTTTCTAGTTTCTTGTGTTGTGAAGTTGAGTTGTTTTGAGATCTTTTTTTCTTTATGTAGACATTTATCGCTTGAATTTTCCTCTGGTATTTTTCTTCTAGAACTGGTATTAATTCTGGATCTCATTATAGCATTATACTTTTAAAATCACACATTACTACTATGTTTCTTCTTAGATATTGATTTTTTTCCCCAGAAATTTGTTATAATTTTGGCAAGCCATAATTTAGTCTTAAAAGCAGATAAAATTTTTCAACCATTTTAATTTCAATCTTTTAAATATGTTAAGTGGGGGGGCTTGTCAAAATGAATAGTTTGAGAATTAGAACATGAAATTCTGAATATAGTAATTTCCTTAAGAGTTTTCACATGTTTTTAAACTTTCTATAATGATATAAAATTCAGGTCTTGTGTAATTATGGCTTAGTTTCTTAATAATCAAATCATTCTAGCCACTAAACTAATACGCTTTCAATTTATGTGTTGTGGATGAACAGTTTAGTGGTTTTTTTTTTTTTGTGTGTGTGTGTGTGTGTGTGTGCGCTGGGTGTTGAAATACTAGCAATCTGGGTATTGAACTCAGGGGCACTTGGTCACTGAACCCCATCCCCCGGCCTTATTTTGTATTTTATTTAGAGATAGGGTCTCAATGAGTTGCTTAGTGTCTTGCTTTTGCTGATGCTGGCTTTGAGCTCATGATCCTCCTGCCTCAGCCTCCTGAGCTGCTGGGATTACAGGCATGTGCCACCTTGCTCAGCCAGTTTAGTGGTATTTTAAAGATGCTAAGAATTGGGGGAAAATTACAGAAATTGCTCTCTTTGGCCATCCTTTAAGTAAATATTTTAAAGAAGAGACATAAAATTACTACTCTTTAAATGGAATTGTTAGATTATTGTAAGTAAATGTTTACCACATTCATATCACCTCCACCCAGAATAGAATATTATTTTTCAGGACTTAATGCATTTTCACAATTGATTTTTTTTTTACTCTTTGGGTCTCTTGTGTCCTGGGAGCAATGTAAGTCATGCTCTTATTTCCCTTGGTCTCTTCCTTCTGAATCCTCACGGAGTGGTCAACTGCCTTGATCAGTACCTTCACAGACACAGAACCCATCATGAAGCAGTAAACACTTATTTTTCATTTTCAAAGTAGTGTTTTCACATTCCAAAAAGTGAAGAAAAGTTACTCAAAACTTCTGAAGGAATAAACCATCAAGCCTTTTTTTTTTTTTATTGTGGTTTGTTTGCAAAGTGGGAATAATAGTCCCCCTTTTTTTGAGGACCCACAGGAGAGCATATTTAAAACATAGAGTACAGTGCCTAACCTTCAATAAATAGTTGCAACCAATTAATTCATTTTTTAGTGTATTTCTGTGTGCTTACCCACTGGATCCCTCCTTCTCTCCGTCCTTTATTTATTTATTTATTTATTTATTTATTTGCTTATTGATTCATTGAACACAAATGGAGTACAGCTATTGTTTCTCTGGTTGTACACGAAGTAGAGTCACATCATCTGTGCATTCATACATGTACACAGGGCAATGATGTCTGTCACACATCCTGTTATTCTTATCCCCCCACCCCACACAATTGATTTTCTGCTGAAAGAAAATAGACTGGGTGAGGGGAGGGGGATGGGAGGGGTGGGATATTGATCTAGAGATTAAATGGATAGCTGCTTACCTGAACAGAAATTTAGTTATTTTACAAGCATACATTGAATGCAGCCTAAGCCTATTATGTAAATGAGTCCTTTGGGGGATTAAAATGAAGGGTTTGTTTCTTCTGAACCCAGGAACCAGAGAAAAAGCTTTTGGCTCTTCCTTTTGGCTGCTTACTACTATTTTCAGAAGTGCCACTGTGTTCTGACAGGGAGGTACTTTTTGGAGTTGAATAGTTGAGAAGATCTCTTCTAGATGATGCCATTGCTTTCCTCCCTCCATTTTTTACTGGTGAATTATAGTTGTACATAATGGTGGGATTTATTGTTATATATTTGTGCACACATACAATTGTATTATAATTTGGCCAGTATTTACCCCCATTCTCCACTACATTTCTTTTTTTTCCTTTCTAGCTTCTACATATGGGAGAAAAGATAAATAGGTTGTGCTATTTCTGATGAGGGAATATGTTTGACAGTGAAGATATCCCTGTCAAGGTCTGAAAAGGTGTCAAAACAAGTTTGGTACTAATGTCTCTTGATGTTAGCAACTTTTCTGGAAGACAGCAGCACCATTCGTGTTTTTTTTTTTCTTTTTTTCAGTACTGGGGGATTGAACCCAGGGGTGTTGTACCACTGAGATACAACCCCTAGCTATTTTCATTTTTATATTTTGAGATAGGGTCTTGCTGAGTTGCTGAGGTTGGCCTCAAAATTGTTATACTCCTGCCTCAGCCTCCTGAGTTGCTGGGATTATAGGCGTGTGCCACCATGCTTGGCTCCTAGAAATTTTTATTAGTATGTTTATAAAAAGTGCTTTAAAATTGATGTTTTGTTAATTAAATATTTTTAAATTCATCAGAGTAATGACTTAAATGTATTGCAACTTCTGTAAAAAAGATCTTTTTGAAAAGTAAATTGCATTTTAAAATATAAATCCTGCTTTATATCTATAGGGTTTGCCATAAGTATATAACTATATCTTTAAGTTTGGTGGGTAGCATCATAGTAGTTGCATTGTGATTGTAATCTCATAAAGGCTTTTCCAGTTAGACCTTATTAAAAAGATTATAAATGCTGACTCATTTTTGCATTCAATGACTCGTTTTTTCATTCAATTCTTTCTTCCTCTATCCCCTTATGGTAGGTAATCTTACTTAAAAAATAAACAAACTATAATTCTATGAAGTACCTATCCTATTTAATTTCAACATGAAGATATTAGGATAACTTATAAATTTTCTGTTTATCAAAATTGGGAATAGAAAAATTTTGAATCTCATGTGAATGTATGACATGTATGTATGTAGGTATATGGCATAGCTATGCATTTTGAGGTAAGAGAAAGTTATGGGGAGAAATTAACTTTTAAGAGGTGAACTTTTCCAGTACTATTTTTAGTTTTGAATGAAGCCAGAAAGTTAATTTTCCATTAAAGTTGGCAATTTTATGTACTGTAGAATCCACTTCCCCCATAGGATCTAATAACATTAAGTATAAGTATTAAGAGGGAAAAATTGGGTGATTGATTGATTGCAGCTATTTATTATGGGGTGGTGGTGGTGGGTGATGATTGTTGCCCTCGTGCCAAACTCATACTTTGAAATGTCATTGGATAAAATCAGAGCTATCAGGCTTACTTTCTAGCTGCTTTGCTGAGGTCTAACTTAGTGGAAAGTTTTATGAAGTGATAAATATGAATTATTTAATATAGACTTCCATTCTTAGAAGCACAAATGAGGGTGTTTTTGTTTTGTTTTGTTTTGTTTTTGAATTCTTAGGGAGAATGATGAAACACTGAAGGAAGAAAAATCTGATTTAAAAGAAAAATCTACAGGAAATAAGAAGGCCAATAGATTTCATCCTTATTCAAAAGACAAGAATTCGGGCACTGGAGAAAAGAAGGGTCCAAATCGAAACAGAGTTTTCATTAGCAACATCCCATATGACATGAAATGGCAAGCTATTAAAGATCTAATGAGAGAAAAAGGTAACTATCTCTGAAATAACCCACTGGTGGATAATCTTCATGTAGAAAGGGGAGGAAACTATGCAAAACTTTTTTATTCCTCTTAGCCATACAGACTCAAAAAATTGATTTTTATTTCTTGATGTATGAATTAATCTTTTCCTCTTCTTTCACTTAACACAATTTCATTACATGCTGGTATGGATAAAAGAAGTATTTATTTATTTATTTTTTTTGCCATTTTAGCGGGATAGTAGTGAGCCAGCATTTGCATGCCACCAAGAATTTTGTTAAAGCGATTGCTTTGTCTAGTTGAAGTTTTTATAGATTTTTAAGGATTATTGCATTAGTTAAGTAATACACTTAGCGTGTTAATGTATGAATAATAAGGTCTGATTATTTTTTTTTCCAAAAGCTGTTTTGTTATTATCTTGATGGAGTCTGGAATCTGGCTGTGGAATTCATTTTGTTTGCATTGTCATGACTGCCATGATGCTGTCTTTGCAGTTCTATATTAAAATTGCGTTACTGCTGTTGCAGTTTTGTTTTCAGAATAATCTGAAAACCTTCATCTTTATATACATGGTTGGTTTTGGGGAAAAATAATTTTAATACTTGATCTTGTAAAAGATAGTTCTGTTATCTCTTGAAAAATTGAGTTTCAACAGTCCTGCAAATTATGTACTTGGCTTTGAGGCTGATCTCTTCTAATAAATTAAAAAAAATTGCATTGGTGTATTATCTGTTGTAAGGTGACAACTATTTGATTGGTTTTATTCATTGACTTTATTTAGAAAGTGTGTGGCTTGCTGTGAAGCATGACTTGTAAATTTAGTTTACTGATGGCAAACATGATTGAAGACATTCAGGTAGAAAGTCACCTTAAAACAGCTGTTGTGTGTAGGCTGATCAAAGTTATTTGAAAAGTGCCAATGTTGATGTTTTTTTAATATGATAGGCTAAGGGGCCATTTGTATGTATATGTGCATTTGTTCACCAACTATATCATGCTGGCCAAAATATGATCTGTAGTATGAATCAGGTTAATATGGTTGTTAGCTTTTTTTAGAGAATGTGGATGATGTATATTTCTGAAAATTAGTTAAATTTACAGAGCCATTTGAGGAGGTATGTTGGTCTGGTTTTGATTGTTGGTGAATAATAGGTGCTTTTCTGTAGAGTTGTGCACAGGTGTGCAGTAAAGCAAGATATTGGTGTTTAAATGTATTGTTTCTTGGTATCTTCCTTTTGTATGTCTTATGTAGTTGGTGAGGTTACATACGTGGAGCTCTTTAAGGATGCGGAAGGAAAATCAAGGGTAAGTGCTGTGGGCAATATTTGCTTGAGGTTTAAAAGTTCCTCAGCAGTTTACTTTTTGTATAATACTTGTACCAGTTTTTGGAAACTTAAGTTTCATTTTGTTTTACTTTATTATGCAAGATTTGAGGATTTATACTAGCAAGTTTGACACCTATACCAGCCAAACTAGCTGCCTGGAAGGGATGGGTTTTGTAAATGCTCATAAAGGGCGTTCACTTTTCTAATGCTTTTAAGGTAATGCTTCTTCTTAGCCAATAAGATTTTAATATAGGATTTTTTTGTTGTATTTTGATGTCTTCAAGGATCTTTTAAAACTCTCTGAATTGATAATATTCCCTAAGAGATTTATGAGAGACTGATAGCTCAAAGGTGTTAATTCAGAATGTATTTTTGAAACTTATTGAAAAGCTTAACTTGGTAGCCTGCAGGACTACATAAGAGGCAGTGCTCTGACCAATCAGTATGAATGCTCTTGATGATTAAATTGACAGAAGGATTTGGTTGATAGATTTTGATTTTTAGCAATAAGAGTGCAATGTATAGAAGAATATAATGGAAAGCCCTTAATGAAAAAACATGTAAAACTTTGTCATTAAAATCAAAAGGCACTTTGAACAGTAATGACAAGGAATTATTTTAAAAAATGATTCTCTTCATCATAGGTAACTTTTTAAAACATATTTACAACTGCATACAACTGTGTACAGCCAGTTTTGATCTAATAGAGAACTTTATTAAAATTATTATTCATTTTCAAGTTTGTGATTAGAGTTGAAAAATATATTATGCCCAATATTTCTATTGAAAATATTTGTGACTATGTCAGGTCATATACATGGGAACTTTGAGTTCCTTGAATTAATGTTGATTAAATTCGTGCAGTGATTTTAGTTTTACCTGTAAGAAAGGTCCTCTACAAGTCAAAATGTACTCCAAGCTTTTACATGCATTTTGTTATTGCAGTAGTTGGACTTAAAAGTTTATAGAAACTTTATGATCACTTGCCTGTTATGTACTGGTGGTGTAAAAGATGAAAAGTATTATTATTTTTGGTAACTTAAATGTTAGAATCTGACATTAACTTCATCTATTGATTGAAAACTTTTTTTCTTTTGCATATATTGACAAATCTACCTGGATATAGGGTTGTGGGTAAGAATTTTTTTTTTTAAGTATCTTAAGTCAAATTAAACTTCTGATTGGAAGCAAATCTTAGTACATAAACATTTCTTATAAATTTTTTCCCCATTAAGTGTTGTTGAATTCAAAGATGAAGAATTTGTAAAGAAAGCACTAGAAACTATGAACAAATATGATCTTAGTGGAAGACCCCTTAATATTAAAGAGGTAAGATTTCTTATATTTGGAATTTAAACGTTTGACTATAAAATCATGCTTTCTTTGAATTTTCATTTTGATATATTTGACTTTAACTTTTTTTAAGCATAGATACTTATTAAAGCATCGTATATTGATAGTAGTTTTACCTATATATGACTTCTTTTGTCCTTAAGTAGTTAACTGTATTTGGTTTATCCCAAGTTGTTACAGAAGTGCATAATTTTAGAAGAATTAAGGACTCAGAAATTTAAGCATGACAGACTTTATGTGCTGACTTTATTTGGTTTAGACATATTCAATTTTTAGATTATGTTGTTTCATTTGAGAAACAGAATAGATATTCTTGTAGTTGACAATTAAATCTTGCTTAATGCACATCTTATAGATTTGAATAAAATTTGCTTTTTAAAATGTTTTTATTAGTGTATTGTAGTTATACATAGTAGTGAGGTTCATTTGACCCTAATCACATGTGCATGCAATATAATTTGCTCCATTTGAGTCCCCAAACAGCCCCTCCTCTGCTCCTCCGGTCTTCCCCACATCTATTTATTGTATTTATAAATTAGTACTTTATAGGTATGCATAAATGTGGAATTCAGTGTGGTAACGTGGAATTCAGTGTGGTATATGTACACAGCATAATTTGGTCAACCTTATTATGCTGTTCCTCCCCTTTCCTGTGGTATTTACTGTTAATAAAATTTTTTAGAGATTCTACCAGATTAAAATTTAAGAAGAGTTATAATTCTATTATTTGAACCTGAACTAGAACCCTACAGTGGAAAATGTTCTTTTTGTATAGAATTTAGCAGTATAAATTAGTTGACAAAAGAGTGAGCAAAAAGATATATTAAAAACTACTTATAGGTAGGTGTAAGTGACCTTGGGAATAATTAGCTCAAATAGCAGTCATTTTCATGAATTCCTTTATTTTATATTGTTAATTTGTCGTAATAGTTTGAATAGTTCTTTGGAACCTAAAGATTCTCTACTAACACTATTGCTGATCATTGGTTGGCATTGTACAAGATAGTAGTAATTTGAGTCCCAGCTTTACCACTCTGTAGTTGGGTGACCAGGCATGTCTAGCTTTGGTAGTTGCAGTAGTACTATTGATAATACTTAACCTAACAGGACTTTTATGAAGATTAAATGAAATACATGGTAAAGAACTCAGACTCTGGCATCAGAAAATCCATGGGAACCCAGGGCAAATTACTTAACCTTTGTATGTTTCCGTATCACAAAAACGGGTGTAATATTGTAAACTATCTGATAGTGTTGTATGGACTCAAAACAATTAATGTATGTAAACTATTTAATTAATATTAGCTATTTATTTATACTTGTGATATTATTATATAAAGCCCTTAATGCAGTGTCCAGAATATTTAACTATCTCATAAATATTAGCTGTAAAAATAATTATGACTGTTATTATTCCTGTCTAGGCCTCATTGGTCTCATGTTCTTTTTTGTTGGTTTCTTGTTCTTGAGAATGGCAGTAGCTTGAAATTAAAGGCCATGCTATCAAATACATATGTATATCTCATGTCCTCTTCTTTGGAATTAGCTTCAGTATTTCTCTAATCTAGAAAGAGATTAGAGAAATACTGAGATAGAGATTAGAGATACTCTAATCTAAATCTATTTCTCTAATCTTTGAGCCTAGAGGTTATTATTTAAAAAAAATTTTTTTGACGGGGCTGTGGAAAATCAATATACAACAAGGTTAGACTTTGTGGTTTGTGCTAGCCATTTATTTGGTGGCTCTTTTGCATAAGCCAGTCTCAGTGCTTCAGAAACATGCTGGCATTCTAAATAATTTTCTTCAATTTGCTGTTTGATTTTTCTCTATCTCCTCAGAGGACGAATATGGAATCTCAGTGTCTTTCTGCTTCTAATTGAAAAAAAAAAAAAAGTATATTAGATGCTAAAGTGAGGCCATATTATTATGTTCTTTTAAATTTTAGCATATTGTTGATCCTCAGTATATTTCAGAGACCCCAGAATAGAATTATATGATCCAAGTTGATATAGAATGCCTTCATTTTTTTACTTTAAGAGGAAAAATGGTCAAATTCCCCTTCTGTAAGTAATGGGGGACTTACTTAAATTTTTTGGATTAAGGTCACTAAAGGCAGTCCCTCTTCTGGAAATACCTGATTTACAAATGGGTGGCTGGGGTAAGTGCTTAAGTAGAAGTCTAAGAAAAGTATATATTCAGTGTTCATTAACAAATCTAAAAATTACATTTTTTCCATCTAATTAAAAAGAGATTAGTTGCTGTTGTAAATGTATTTATAGACCCTCTATTAGCAATAGCAGTTAGACCAACAGGATGACTAGAGGATAAGAGGAGTAAGAACCAAGTTAAATAGTAGGTGATTTATTTTATATATATACACATATATATGTGTATGTATACATATGTACACACACATATATATAAAACAGATTGAAATATAGCCATATGCTTTATTAATGTTAAGCACAAGCAACCTGTCTGTGATAATAGTTCAAGAAGCATCTTCCTTCCTGTTTTGTTACCCTTCCCATATAGGTAGCCACTATTCTAATCTTTTTTAGGTTCTGTTTTTTTGGCGGTGCTGGGGATTGAACCCAGGACCTTGTGCTTGACAGGCAAACACTCTACCAACTGAGCTATATCCCCAGCCCTGTATATGTTTTTGAATCTTCAAACCAGAAACATTTTCTAACTTTTTATTAGCACTGTTTGATAACATTTCTTTACTTTTGTAATCCTTTTTATTTTTTAATAGTGAAGAAGTTCATTGCAAGCCAGAATAATTTTATTCTTGCATTTACCTTCTAGCCATCCTAGAGATTTTATTAAAGTCATCCAACTTTGTTTTTATTAATATTTTCAGACTGAGGCCAGCAGAGTAGAATTGATGGTTGTTAGCACAATTGATGGTAATCAATGTGTTTATGTGTTTTTTTTTGTTTTGGATATTTTTTGCATCCTACCTAGTGGGATGACTGAGAAGTATTTTTAAACTTCTCATTTCATTTTGTTTAAAGATAGGATATTACTCTTATAAAGTTAATGAATCTAAATAAAAGTTTTGTATCATTCTTTTTTGGACACTAGCCTTCTTTTACTGCTCCCATTTCAGATCATAATCATTGTTGAGGAAGGTAAGAAGTTAGAAGGTGGATACTTGTATTTTGTTCAGGAATGAAATTTGCCAATTACAGTATCCTCCCACCCTAGTATTCCTGAGTTTTATAAGTCTGTCCACTACTGAAAAGCTTTGGATTGTCAATTTGACATTCCATTGGTCATCCAGTGGTGAGAAAAGAATCATAGTATGTATTTTGCTTCTCTTTGAGTTATGTGCATTTATGTGTATGATGTGTATGTGCCATACTTGTACACTAAAATGACAGCAAAATTAAACTAATTTCAAGTTCTTAAGTGACTTTAGTGATTGGAAAGAGGTATTTAACTGCCATTCCTGGAGACTGAAATCTTTTGTCTGTCCACAGGTTTTTTATGGGACTCAGTTATCTGGATGAGAAAACAAAACAAAATCTCACTTCTCAAGAGGGTCAATAATTTGAGCCAGATGGATTAGCTAATGTCAAATTTGAAGTTGTTATTTTAATTATGTAGATTTACTGATGTATGTAGTGGCATTTAACATTCAATGTGTGTTATAGGATCCTGATGGAGAAAATGCTCGTAGGGCATTGCAACGAACAGGAGGATCATTTCCAGGAGGACATGTCCCTGATATGGGATCGGGGTTGATGAATTTACCACCTTCCATTCTCAATAATCCAAACATTCCTCCTGAGGTTATCAGTAATTTGCAGGCTGGTAGACTTGGTTCTACAATTTTTGTTGCTAATGTAAGTTTTAGTCTAAAATTTTATCATTCAGATGCATAGTTCCATTTATCAGATTGTTTAATTAGATGAATTAGTTATAGATTTATAGAACATTTGCTTATTTTTAACTAAGTGAAGCTAATTATTTTAAGCTCAAACCCAATTTAAGTCTACATGTATGTGATTAGTCTAAATACAGTTTAGAACTTTTTACACAGAGAACTGTGGAATTTGAACATTTGAGCAGTTCTTGAAATTATGTACTTTAATTACATGCCTTTTTATTCATATTGGTAAATGGGTTTCTTTCCTGTGGTCTCGATATTTGTGAATGTGCATATCGCAGTTGGTTTATTTATTTTGAGCCCTTAAAAGTCAGTGACATGGAAAATAATTCCAAAATCTGAATTTCTCTTCGTAAAAGTAGATGTGCAAGTTTTCATATGTAGGAAGCAGGATTGAGCAGTTGAGAGACAATTTTGGGAACTAAAATAATAAGAATATGGAATAAAGTAGATGTGACTGAACTGATTTTCAGCCACTTGTTTTTTATTTGAACATTATTGGTATACTATTGAATGTGAATTATAGTTATTTATAGTTTGGAGAGTTTAGAAAAGATTCTTTTGTATTTATAAATGGGGAAAGGGATTTACTAGGTGTGTAACTTTATACAATTTTATGTTAAGCTTGACTTCAAAGTTGGTTGGAAGAAGCTAAAGGAAGTGTTCAGCATAGCTGGAACTGTAAAGCGGGCAGATATTAAAGAAGACAAAGATGGCAAGAGCAGAGGAATGGGCACTGTCACTTTTGAGCAAGCAATTGAAGCAGTTCAAGCAATTTGTATCCTGATTTTCACTTAGCATTATTTAATGTAGTTGGAGAATCTTGATACCATTTTGTGGGGGTTATGGAATTTAAGGTTGTTCAGCTTAGAAATTTGTTAGACTTTAGTCTCCACCTCGTACAATCTTTACTGTGTCCAACTACTAAAGTCACTCTTAAAACTTGAATTAGCCATATTGTACAGGACTGGTGTGAACTTTTTTCTACTCTCCCTTCCTACTACCACTAATTGTATGCATATTCATACATTTGCTTTTGACAGTTATGTACTCCATTGTACATTAATGCAGTTGATTTAGATGAAGCCTTATTAATTTTCTTTTTCAATTAGAAGAACATCTTATTTATAAAACTAAAAGAATTAGAGTTTTCTTTGGAAGAGACTAGTATGAATAAATATTAAAGACATTAAAATGTTAGATACAGTTGGAGACTCCTTTAATAAAATAGTTTGTGTTCAAGAATAATTTTACAGTCATCTGTCTTTCCTTGACTGAACCAACAGCTATGTTCAATGGGCAGTTTTTATTTGATAGACCTATGCATGTGAAAATGGTGAGTTCTTATATATCACTTTAAACCTGTAACCTCTTCAAATCTTTTTATCTCCTATCCTCACTGTTAACGGTTCTTTTTTGTAATATTAACCATATAATAAACTTTTTTGCAATTAGGATGACAAGTCTGTCCCTCATGAAGACTACCGTTCACATGATAGTAAAACACCACAGTTACCACGTAAGTAAAAGCAAATATTTAGAAATAACACACTCCATTGTTTTTCAGTTTTATCATGGGCTAAGCAAAACTTGGTTTTGGGGCCTATATCCAGATTGTTTACTTGGGATTAGTTTAGAGTTTTAGAGATAGTTTGGCAAAATTGATTAGGAAGACTAGGAATATAATATTAGGGTCTTTTTTTTTTTTTTTTCCAATTTGGTAGTATTTCCTGACTATATAGGCAGTATATATTAAAGTGTTAAGTTCATACAAGTGAAGAAAAAAAACTCCTCTGTACTTTACTGTGTTACTGCTCATAGGAAGCCACAAAATATTATCATTTTTTAATATTTTCTTCCACTCTTTTCTTCTGTGTATATTTTTTTAGATAGTCCAGAACTACTGTGTAAATTTTTTTGTTTGTTTAACAATGAGGTATAAGCATTTTTCCATGAAAATTCTTCCCTAATATTTTATTGGCTGTCAATCTGTCATAAGATGATCTATAACTATTTTACTGTTACATATTTTGTCTGTTTTAACTTTTATGTCTCTTAATAACTAATAGAGTAACGTGCCTTTTTGTATACAGATCTTTGATATGCCTTCGTTTATTTCCTTAAGATAGGTATCTTGAAGTAGATTTATAGGTGTTCAGTTCAAGACATGCCCATTGATTAGTGTTCTCCAGTTGTTTTCCAAAGGATTATAAAACAACAGTGTAATGTACTTAGTATCTGTGTCTTAATGCCCTATTTGAACAATGGGGTTAATAATGTTGTAGTACCTTCTTCAAGGGGCAGCATAAGTACCATGTGAGTAGTATGTGTAAAGCACTTAGAATAGTTTTGACACAAGGTAAGTAGTACTCAAAAATACTATTGTTCTTATTGTTTCACTATACCTTCTTCTTATTAAAGTTTTTAATATAAAATATTTTAAATATACAGTCAAAATAAAATTATTCTTACGGCTGTTAGATGCCTTTTTGTGAGTGTGTGGCATTGGAGACTGTACCCAGGGTCTTACATATACTAAGCACTGAATAACACCCACAGTCCTAGATTTTGTTTTTTTTACCTAAATAAAATTTTTTAAGGCTTACAGTCTACCTCTTCCCTAACCTCCTTCCAGCATACACCTTGCCCAAAGGAAATAACTTAGAAGTGCCATGTTTACCATTTATATTTTAATAATTCATCTACACATTTGTATATTCATAAACATATAGAATTGTTTTGCTGAATTTAAAATTTAGTGTGATTTTGGTGCTGTTGATAGGGAGGACTAAGATAAATGTATTATGTTTCTTTTTTTTCTCTGGTAGTTTTTTAAATCTTTGTGTATATTATTTTTTAATTCTGATATTTTTGTTTAAAATTGTTTTTGAGATTTTTTTTATTAATAGATGTAGCACTAGAGTCTTTAATTGCTAATAGCACATCTTATATATTTTTCTGCTTTTTAGATTATTCTAATTTTTAATTATTAGAAATAGCACTGAGTTGGGAGTTTTTGCTTTTTTTTCCTGGTAGATTTGCCTGTTCTTAGTATTTGCTAGAAATTATTAGTAAAACTTTCTGGCCTTTATATATTGTTTGGGAGAAGATTTTTAACTACTGGTCATATTTTCTGTTTCTTCTTGAATCAGCTTTGGTAATTCCTGTTTTTCTTGGGATTTTTTTCCATTTTAAAGTTTACTGGCCCAAAATTGTCTCCTAAAGTTTTGCTATATCCATAGTTCTATGTCCTTTTGAATTCTGAAGATTCATAATTTCTCTTTTTCTGGCTCAATTTTACTAGAGATTTGTCATTTTTAATTAGTATTTTCAAAGAGCAAAATATGTTTTCAGTATGTTTAATTTTTCTTCTTAGCTTTATTGTTTCCTTTCTTACGTTTTTTGGGGGTTTAGTCTGTTACCCTAACTTCATCTACTATACAGGCTCTGCTGTGGAATATTTTTATTGTAGTTCAGTTTTTGAAGTATTTCAAAATTAGCACTGTGACTTCTTGAGTCATTTTTTATTGGAAAATAGGATTTTTGAATTTCCAAACGCATGAGTTTTTTTTCCTTATTAATTGCTAACTTTAGTGTGGTCAGAGAGCATGGCCTATATGATTGTGATTCTTTGAAATTATTTGGACTTACATTATAGATGGCCTACCATTTGGCACATTTTTTAAATATTCCAAGTGTAATTGGCGAGTGCAGTGTTCTCTGTACATTAAATTGAGTTTGTTAATCAATTTGTCTTAAGTTCTTACTGATATTATTATCTGTTGTGCTCTCAGTTACTGAGAGATGTTTGTCATAAAATCTCTCTTTAGGATGACAGTTGTCTGGTGTTTTTTTTTTTTTTTGTTCTTAAATGTTTTGAAGCTAACTTAGTAGGTACTTCCAAGATTAGAACTAATACATTTTCTTAGTGAATTAACTTATTATGGTGATTTTATCTTTAGTAATTACCTTTAAGTCCTCTAAGGTAAGTATAGTGGTTTTGTTCATATTTGCCAGTTTTATTTTCCTTATCTTTTTATTGTTTACTGTTTTAGATATACCCTTTATAAGCAGTATTATATCTAGGATTTGATTTTTTAAAAAACTAGTTTGAAAGTCTTTTCTATGAAATTGAAAAGTTAACTTATTCACATTTATTGGTCCATTTGGATTTATTTCCATTATCTTATTTTGTGTTCTGTTTTACAAATACTAATTTTTCCCCTATCTTTTTGTAAGTGGTTATTTTGTGTATTTTAATGTGTCTTATAAAGCCTGAAATGAATTTAACTATTCTCCAAGTTGTAGAATGACCTTAGAATGCTTTAATTCTAATCACTTTCCTACTGAATTATATGCTATTGTTCAGTATTTTGACTATTTCTTTTTTCTTTTTTTTCCAATTCAACAAATTAGACATTTCCCCCTCTGTTTTCTTGTCTTACCCTTGCTGTTTTCACAGATCCTGGTACTAATTTTTTTCCCTTTGAAGTGTATTTTCCAAGTTCCTTTAGTGAGGATCTTTTGTTAGTAAGTTCTTTCAATTTTGGTTTGCCTATAAATGTCTTCTAAGATAGTCACTTGTTATAGAGTTTAAGATTGATTGTTATTTTCTCTCAGCACTTTAAAAATTTTCCAGTCTTCTGGTTTCCATTGCTATAATTAAGTTTGCTATCTGTTGAATTACCCTTTCTTTGTAGGTGATCTATGCTCTCCATGGAGATGATTTTAGTTTTTAGTGGGCAGTTTTACTACAGTGTGGGTTTGGATTAGTGTTTATTGGGCTTTCACATTCAGAACATTAAGTTTTTAAAAAGTAAATTCTGAAAAATTCTCAGCCACATGTCTTTGAGTATTACCCCTTTTCCTTTTATAGGGCAGTCCTTCTTCCTTCCCCCAAGTTTACCTTGTCAGTCAGGTATCATCTTTCAAGATCCTGGTTTTGTGTAAGGACTTCCAACTCACTTTTCTATTTTTAATTTTCTTCTGTTTGTTTAGATCAGAAATGTCCTACTGTGTTCATACTTTAATATTTCTTCTTTTAGTGACATTTTTATAGACTCTTCTCTATTAATATAATGTGAACTCAGACTTTGACAGAATCCCTTTCTTTTTATTAAGTTAATTATTATAGGAGGGGAGTGGGGGCATTCCAGGTTTGTTTCCTCTCTTCCTCCCTTCCTTTTGCTCTTTGTTCAAATCACTGTATCTTGGCAAGTGGGAACCTCCTCATTCCCAGAGCCTCTGATAGTCTGATAAAAAGTTTCCCAGATCTATTTTGATTATTCTTGTTCCAAAGAAATGGGATGGGGCTGCCTTCAAGAAGTCCTGGTTCCTTTTAGTGAAGAATGATATTAGAGATGAAAAGATGATGTATGGATAAGCATTGGTGAGGGTCACATGTGCTATTAATTTCAGATAGACCATTTTTAGGGACTGAGTGGGAAAAGGATAATTTTCCTCATTTTGGTCTTTACAATTTAATATGCTTCTGCACTCTAATTTTAAATTAAATATAACATACGGTTTTCTCAGACCCTAAGACTTTGACTTAGCAAGAACATTTTAGAACCATACTAACATTTAGTAGACTAAAACAGTCCTCATCCAAATGTTACTATTATTGTTTATAAGATCATCAAATTATACTTCTTAAAGTTGATTTTCAATTATTTAGGAGAGGTAGTAGAAAAAATCCTGGATTTAAAGAAAGAAAACTTAAATTCTAGTCTTAACGTAATCATATCACTAAATGAGGTTTAAAAAAATTGCTTGTCTATGGGTAATAGATATGAAAATACTTAAGGTACCATATACATGTAATAAATATTTATGTTGAAGATAAAACCAGGTAATATTTGCTTGTTCATTATTTTCCTTTCATGGTTTTGGCTTTTTTTGGGGGGGAGGGGGACTGGGGATTGAACTCAGGGTCACTCAGCCGCTGAGCCACATCCCCAGCCCTATTTTGTATTTTATTTAGAGATAGGGTCTCATTGAGTTGCTTAGGGCCTTGCTAAGTTGCTGAGGTTGGCTTTGAACTCACGATCCTCCTGCCTTAGTCTCCTGAGCTGCTGGGATTACAGGTGTGCACCAGTGTGCCTAGCTTATAAGTAATATTCTTATTTGTGTTTTAGGTGGTCTTGGAGGCATTGGAATGGGACTTGGTCCAGGTGGACAGCCTATTAGTGCTAGCCAGTTGAACATAGGTGGTGTAATGGGAAATTTAGGTCCAAGTGGTGAGTATTCTTTATTTCTTTTTAAATGATATATTTGCTATATACTATTGCTTATATTTACTAGTTTGTCATAATGTTTAAAGGACTCTTCTAGAGCTATTTTGGATGTCATTTCAGTGTGAAAAAGAAATGAGACCTTGAGAGCAGTTAACATGCAAGAGTATAGGCAAACTTCAGGAGTGCCCCTGTGGGACCACTCATGTTAAAGCTAGCTGTTAAGCACTGTGGTCATTGAAATATCTTTAAGGCAGAGGAGAATTCTCAACATAGTGCCTTGTGTATTGTGGGTATCCAGTATTTGTGCAAGGGCTGAAATGCTGTCATAGACCATGTAAGTTTGTTTATTTAGTTAGGAGGATGGCATTTTATGTAGCTCTTTGATTGCTTTATCTGGGCTAATTTTTGTTTGTCTTCAGAGATTGGTTTTCAAACTTTTTGGTATCGGGACCTTTTTTTATGCTTTCAAAATTTTTAAAAAACCCCACAGTGATTTTGTTTATGTGGTTACGTTTCTCAATATTTACTGTAGAGAAATTATAAAAATTTACAAATTTTTTAAATTAGTAATAATTAACCCTGACTGTAAATTTAACTTTGAAGATTAAATTTACCATATATAACATATGTAAACATAATATATAATATAGCACCTATTTAACAACTATTTCCAGTGCATAAAAAAGTGAGAAAAGTGGCATTGTTTTTGTTCATGTTTAGCTTAATATAGGACAACTATGCTATTTTATCTACTTCTGCATTGTTTGTTATGATATATATCATTTAGTCTCTAGAAATTTACATCTTGTGTTCATGAGAAAATGAGAGTAAAATAATCAAATGATGTCAGTATTTGATGACTGAAGTGGTTTTGACCTGTTGGACCCTCAGGGGTCCCCATATCATACTTTTTTTTGATGGACTAGTAATTTTCATCACATTCCTACTTTTCATGAGATTATATAATTACATTTAAATTATAAGGGTAGCTATGGTAATTATTCTGATCCAGATTTTCTCCTTTACTCTGTCATACCCTCATCTTTCTAAACATATAACTATGTGTATTCTTTAATTTTTTTTTACCCCATTAACTGTCATCTTTAGAGGAACCCTTGCTTCCTGACCCAATCTCTAAATCTGCTATGGTAATATTTCTGTGTTATGAAAAAGTGAATGATTTCCCATTGCTAGATTAACTGAATGTTGTAGGTATGACCAGTGAATTTTGATTTCTTGTCTATTGTTCAGAGAGGCCTTTTGGGAGACTCATGACTAGATATCTGTTCTCCCATAGCACTTTCCATCTCTTTTGTATCAGCTCCTTCCCTAGTGTTCCACTGTGACTAGACCAGTGGTATCTGTTTTGCTGTATGTCACTCTTAGTCATAGAAATAAGATGCACTGAAAGTACATACTGTGTATTTTATTTGAGGTATGGGAATGGATGGTCCAGGTTTTGGAGGAATGAATAGAATTGGAGGAGGTATGTATAAGTATTTGTTTTTTGCATGTCCTCATGACCACTTTTAAGAAACTAGAAACTGTGTTGAGAATTCTAAGAAAAAAAGTCATAGTTTATTGTTGGCTCATGTTCTAAAGGGTACTAGCAGAAATTGAGTCTGGTATATACTTAAGGGAAGGCAATCTATTTAATGAAGTAGCTACACAAAGTAGGATGGATGAAGAATTTCTGGGTGAGACTTAACATTTACAGAATGTACCTTTCAGCTATATAACTGACAGTCCAAACTTAGAATTAATCTTTATTTCATAGGAATTGGGTTTGGTGGTCTGGAAGCAATGAATAGCATGGGAGGATTTGGTGGAGTTGGCCGAATGGGAGGTAGGTAAACTTATACAGAAGGATGTGCATACTATATTTACTTTTCTTTATTATTAAAATACCCCCTCCCTTCTTCACTTAGGAATGGGTGCTATAGATGTCTTCAGAAGGCATATGGGCACTAGGGGATAAGGACAGGCATGGCAGGAATGGGGATTGTATGTGTGGTGTGTGAGGTAAGTTGGGTAAATCATAGACTTTTGCATTTATGACTTTTGTTGTCTTTTCAATTTAGTTTAGATATGTTCCTGAGTGGTTTACCTTGCATCGATGTACTTGAAAAAGGGTTAATTTGTTGCACAATCTTTTCAGAGCTATACCGTGGTGCGATGACTAGTAGCATGGAGCGAGATTTTGGACGTGGTGATATTGGAATAAATCGAGGCTTTGGAGATTCCTTTGGTAGACTTGGTAGGGCTGGCTGCATACTTTTCCTTTTTCTCAGGTTATATTTTTAAAAAATGGTTCTCTTCATATTTGTGAAAAATGAGAATTTTATAATGTTTCATAATTTATTACCTGAAGAAAACACTCTAGGGATTTTACTATACTAGCTCTCTCTTCACTGTCTTATATATTTAGAATCTATTTCTGGAAGACTGTACTTTTCAGTTATTGTACATTTT
Source organism: Glaucomys volans (assembly GCA_020662805.1). Classification (NCBI taxonomy): domain Eukaryota; kingdom Metazoa; phylum Chordata; class Mammalia; order Rodentia; family Sciuridae; genus Glaucomys; species Glaucomys volans. Next base: position 722,746 of record JAJEJO010002816.1, on the reverse strand, counting down.
TTGAGAGCATAGTACCTTAGGAATTTTAAAACATGATTATTTAAATTAATTAGTATATTATCTTTCCATCCTTGTTTAGGCAGTGCAATGATTGGAGGGTTTGCAGGAAGAATAGGAGCTTCTAACATGGGTCCAGTAGGATCTGGAATAAGTAGGTTTAAATTTTACTAGAATTTATTCAGTAATATTTGAATGTTTACAAAGACTTTGCAAGAGTTGTGATTGTAGTATTTATACTTTGTTCTTATGTATATGTGTCTTGTAATTTGAGAAACTTTGATAATTAATGAGCTAATAATAAACTGTTCTATTTGGTCACTCTTTGAAATTTCTAAATTATCTGTTTAAATTTTACTTCTTTGATGTCTCTAAATTAACACCAGAGTATGTGCTAACTATAAGCTATTCCAAGAATCATCTTTCCATCTAAGGAATATGGGATATTCTCTGATTGTGTACAGGAGCAACTTTTGCTTTAGTGCCAACCTTGCTTGCACTTTATTTTCTATAGTGGCTATTAGTTGACCAGCTTATTTCAACTATAAATATCTGTGTCTTTTGGTAAATGCAGACATAATACTTTTAGAGACCTCCTGGGGTTGAGGGATAAGGTTTAAGGAGATATTTATTTCCTCTTTTCTTAAACATTTTTCCATGATAGAATCTGGAATAGTGGCAACACTGGAGAATGCTGAATCTCACGTCTGTTTCCATGACCACATTTTAGGCCTTACAGTAAGCCTTAACACATGGCATGTGGCTTAGTTTTTTGTTTTTTTTTTTTAAATTAATTAATTTTTTATATGGAACACTTGACAAATTTATATGTCATTTTTGCATAGGGATCATACTAATTTTCTCTGATTTCCAATTTTATTATATGTGCTGCCAAAGCAAGTGCTCTTTTTTTATTTTTTATTTTTTGGGTACTAGGGGCCAAACTCAGGACCTTGTGCATGCTAGGTAAGCGATCTACCATATAGCCATGCCTTCAGCCTTTATTTTTTATTTTGAGACAGGGTTTCACAAATTTGCCCAGGTAGTCTCCATCTTAGGATCCTCCTACCTCAGCATCCTGAGTTGCTGGGATTGTACACATGCACAACTGCACCCAGCAGAGGCTTAGTTTTTGAGCTGTGTTGCTTTCTGGGCCATGTCTCTCTGAACCCTCCATACTTTAACTTTCTTTAATTGATTAAATTTCACATATAGAAAATGCAATCTACTTGACCTATTCTGAGTGAATTTTTAAGTTCTGTCAGCTGAAGACATTTACTTCATTGTACCTTTCTCCTCATTTTATTCCTTTTTTCATCATTTTTTAGCTTTGGCCCTTTTTCTGTTAATAGTAACTTCCTTACCTTCCTCTTTTTATCTCAGTGTTCATATTTCTGTTTCCCTGATTTTATACTTGCTACTAACTGAAAGCCAATTTGAAGGTGATGTTTTTAGACTTCATGTGTGGGAGTATTAAATACAAGAAAGAAAGGATAAGTTTTAAGAATGAATATGCGTAGAATAAAGGGGCAGCAAATAAAGTCAGTGTGTAAGAATGAAGAAGGAGTGGGAGCTAAATTCTCAAGCTTTGGTTAAAAGAAAACAATGCCATTTCTTGTTCTCACCACATTTTCTGTATAATACTGAAATTGAAAGTTATGTTTGTCTATATTGAAATTTGAATTGATATTAAAAGAGCAATTATGGGAAACAGGTAAAGATACTGAGATGAAAGATAAAGAAAATTATGTAGGAGAGTATGATAAGACCAATATGTGTGCTGGAATTATCGTAATTGAACTTATCTCCTTAAATCTTTGTTCTAACAGTTGTGTGTGATATGATTGGAAAGTAAAAATAAGGAGTAAGAATAAAATGATATTTATATAATTTATGATACTTTTATGATCAGAATATGGTTTTATAGAGATACATATGTAACTGTATTTATGTGGTAGTTAGAATTAAGATTTCTCAACTAACCAGATATATACCAACTTAAATTCTGTTCCTTTGAAAATTGTTGTATTGTCTGTATGAAAATAATTTTGCTTGTATATTATCTAATAATATAAATGATTTTTTCTCTTCCCTTCTTACTCAAATGATTCTCTCCTTTTTCCTTTCTCCTCTTGCTTTTTTTTTTTTTTTTTTTTTGATAAAAACACAAAACTCTCAAATCCTCCTGCCCTTCTTGAAAATCCAGGTGGTGGAATGGGTGGCATGAACAGTGTGACTGGAGGAATGGGGATGGGCCTGGACCGCATGAGTTCCAGCTTTGATAGAATGGGACCAGGTATAGGAGCTATACTGGAAAGGAGCATCGATATGGATCGAGGATTTTTATCGGGGCCAATGGGAAGCGGAATGAGAGACAGAATAGGCTCCAAAGGCAACCAGATATTTGTCAGAAATGTAAGCAAATAAATGTAAAGGATACTTAAAATTCTTTTTTTCCCTGTATATGTGTTACTAATACCTCTTTTCATTCTAGCTGCCTTTTGACTTGACTTGGCAGAAACTAAAAGAGAAATTCAGTCAGTGTGGTAAGTATGCTAATGACTGCAGATATGTTGATATTTATTGTGAAGGAAAAATTGGTTTGAAACTTTTGAACATTGTATATAGATCTTTACCTGACCCAATGCCTATTCCTGAATGGTCTGGATAGTGTGCCAACTCTAACTCTACTTCATATAAGTGAATTATTTTGCTATCTTCTGACTTAAATAAGTGCAAATTACTGGTAAATACAGAAGTTTAGAGGATAGCCTGTTGTCCTGCCAATAAGAAGCCTTTTTTTTTTTGTTACCCAATTTAAAAACTTTTAATACATCATTAAAAGGGTTTTTCCTCATCAGCTATATTAATAAGCAGTATATTAATTTCCTTATTTATAGTGTAGTGGATTCTCAGCATGACCCACTGAGATGCTGATATCCAGTTGATACATAGTTAATAGGTGAGAGCCATTTCTATACACTCTGTATTTCTATAAGACACAGGAAACTTAGCTAGCACCCACTGCTAGTAATGCTGTAGACACTGTACATTCTAGTGGCTCTTTTTAAAATCATTCTTGGCTATTATGACACTACCTATACAGCCTTAATGTATTCCTAAGTCTGTAGAAGATTGGGTGTTTTTTTTTTTTTTTTTTGTGGAACCAGGAATTGAACTCAGGGACACTTGGCCACTGAGTCACATCCCCAGCCCTATTTTGTATTTTTTATTTAGAGACAGGGTCTCACTGAGTTGCTTAGGGCATTGCTAAGTTGCTGAGGCTGGCTTTGAACTCGTGATCCTCCTGACTCAGCCTCCCAAGTCGCTTGGATTACAGGCGTGCTCCACCACGCCCGGCCACAATTGGGTGTTCTTTTACTTTTAAAAGAGTCTTCTATCTTCTCACTTTTTTTTTTTTCGTAAATGATGATGAAAGGATTAGTGCAAGTGGCAGAAAGAAATAGATTTCCTGATGTTACATGGAATCCCAGAATATATACTCCTAATAGTAAGATATAGCATAAATGATGAAAAAAGCTAAAAATATTTGGAATATATCTTTAATTACTTTTAAGGTCATGAAGGGATAAGTTTAGTGTACTTCTATAAAAATAGCCTTTGTGAGCCACTTTCAGTGATAATGGTGTCTACTGGGTTTTTCCAGCCCTTTATAACCTAACTCTGATACAACTTTTATTGTTTTGTAATTATTTGTTCACATTCTCTTCCCCTTTTTTGGTGGGGGAGGCGTACTGCGTATTGAACTCAGGGACATTTGACCACTGAACCATATTCCCCAACCCTATTTTGTATTTTATTTAGAGACAGGGTCTCACTGACTTGCTTAGCCCCCTGCATTTGCTGACGCTGGCTTTGAACTTGAGATCCTCCTTCTTCAGCCTCCCAAGCCACCGGGATTATAGGCACCTGACCATTTTCTTCCATTTTAGATGGTGATCTTGAGGGCAAGGACTGTCATCTTTTTATCCTAGCACCTTTCATTGCCTCTGTACATATATATTAAGAGTTTTCTGAAGTGTTTAAAAGGTAAGCATTCTGAGCAGATCTTCCATTTATTATATATTTATTCATTCACTCTTTAAGCCTGCAAATAAATTTCTGGCAGTCTATTAGGCACTTTGAAGGTGAGCAAAGTCAGATACCACAGTTCTTAGACTTATACAGTGTGAATTTGTGGATGTTCTGTTGGCTCCCTTTGTTGGTTGTTCTTTCATTTTTGCACTAATTTAAAATTCATGAATAGGAAACTTAATATTTTCATAAAAAGTTGTTAAGCCAGGTGTGGTGGCACACACCTATAATCCCAGCACTTGGGAGGCTGAGGCAGGAGGATCTCGAGTTCAAAGCCAGCTTCAGCAACTTAGGGAGGCCCTAAGCAACTCAGTGACACCCTGTCTCTAAATAAAATACAAAATAGGGCTGGGGATGTGGCTTAGTGGTGGAGTGCCCCTGGGTTCAATCCCCAGTACCAAAAAAAAAAAAAAGTTGTTAAGTAAATACAGCCAAGACAAAGCAAAATAGTAAAGTTTTTTCAAGGTGTTCATAGTCTTTAGGAGTAAATATGTCTACTAGAATGAAAAAGTAGCATCTGACGGTGAATCCCATAGACCACAGTGAAGTGAACATGTTAGGGCCTTAGTGATTTGAGGAGCAAGTATAGGTAATCTCTATTCCTGTATTTTCAGTGAAAGCAAAACAAAACCAAAAAACTCTAAATCAGATAAGACATGTTAAATAGTAGAAATGAGTAAGAAGATAAAGAGCAAAGCAAGGCAAAGAAATGACAGTGAAAATATGAGCAATTTTGAGGTGACTATTCTTTATCCTGTATAGACAGATGTCCTTTTGAGGCTTTCAGAAAACTTAGGGCTTTTGGTTGGAGTGGCATTGTTTTGACATGAGAACAACAATTCAAAGACATTTCCTGAAAGGAAAAAGTTTCTAAATCTGCATTTAAAAAATTTTTGTATTTTGTCTGCATAAAATAATGATTAAATGATTATTTCTTATTGTTTTAGGTCTATTCTTATATCCCTTTTTGATTAGTCTGTTTATAAGACTAATGATTTTTGTATTTTCAATTCTTTTGTAAGAGCTTCTGATATTTCTATTTTATACTAAGGTGATATCATAATTACACAATTCCTTATCAGCTCCCTTATTTTTAACATTAAATTGTATTGATAGCAAAGAAAATAAGTTAAGACTATATAGAATTAAATGTACAGATACTGACCAATATAGATATTATCTGACTTGTTTGAACCATTCATTTTTCTGTTCTCCTTTTTTTCTTTATACAAATCTCCGAGTTTTCCATTCTTAGTATGAGAAGTTTCTTTTAACTTGCCATAAGCCAGTAATGGTCTCTTTGGCTTTAAAAGGCAGGATTTTTGTTGTTGTTGTCTGGAGCTTAGGTTGGATAAGTTTATACTTTTTGCTTGCTTCTGAAAAAGAGATTAGTGTTACTGTATGCATTTCTCCCAAAGAATATCTTAAAGTAAATGAACCCACTGGTCAGCCCCTCTTCTAATAAACTTATCTCTAGTTGTTAACTCTCCTTGATGGAGCAATTATAAAGGCTGAGAAAATATTATATTATGGGTTGTATCACCCTCAATATATCATTTTCTTAGCCTTTATAGTTCAGGGAAAGTTTTCAGATCTCAAATATAATAGGAGGAAAAATAATTAAATATAATTGCTATTTCCCAATTCCTCCTAATTCCAATAAGCCCCCCTTACCGTAACGTGCAATTTTAATGAAATGCATAAGAAAGTTGAGTATCAGTAAATTAACTGACCTATTCAGAGTTGGACCTCACATTAGTTCAGTTTGTGCACATTGTTTAGTTCACATTGTTCAGTTAGTGGGGTTAAATAGGTAGTCTTTCAAACTTTCTCCCCTGTTTCCTATATGCTTTAGTCATATTTTGGCCTTTTGCTGAGTATGATGCAGGATTCAAATTTTAGAACTGCAATACAGGGAAGGCCCATTCTTAATTTTTCCTTCTAGAAACCATGTAAACAAATATAATTTATTCTATAGATTTCCATTGTATAACATTTCTTTTTTGTGCTGGTTAATTGCATAGAGTGGTGACTTGTGGTAGGTTTATTGACTACAACACTTACTGCTTCCAGAATGATTAGTGAACTTTGATTGTAAAATAACAGTAATAATAATGCAATACTAGTAAAAATAATAATAGGTAGAGAAATTCATTGGTAGAAGCACTTTTGTTGTGAAGAAACACCCAATTTTTTTGGTCCCTTTTATCATGAATTATGCTTTCTTTTGGAAGAATGTCTGATTTCGTTGTTTTCTGCTGTGGTTATGTTATTGTTTTATTTATTCAGTAGATTTTATTAAACTATTTATTTATAAATGCTTTAATTTGATCTTTTTTAGATATGCTCTCATCAGCAATTCTGAAAGTATACCCTATTGATGTTAATAGACTGGGTTAAATCAAGTAGAAGTTTCTTTTATTGTAAAATAAATAATGTTTATAGTTATTGTATATAACAACAATGTGTTTAGTCATGTAAGTGATTTCTGTAGGCCTACTATTTTGTCTTATACTCTTGCTAAAAGTATCAGTTTTATTTTTGTTAAGTCCTCAGATCATTTAAAAAACTAGGTCTGATTTCAATCAATTATATTTGAATAAAGTTTTTCTTTTGAATTATTTAACTTAAGGAAATACCTCAATTAGCATTTTTATGAATGGAAAGAAAGTTAGAAAACTTAACCATTTCTTCTATCCTACTGAGATTTTTTTGGGTAGTCTTAACTGTGACACAAGTATCTATGGATCACTCTCGATAGCCTAAATATCCAAACTGTAAAAAGGTTCAGTTATCTTAGCTGAGGGGTTTTCTCATCTAGAAAAGTCTCAAGATCATTTTAAAGTCCTTACGTGGTTCCTAAACTTGAGGGACATAGTCTATGAGAATTTTTAAAAAAGAGAATCTTGTCCTGGAGATGGAGAAACAGATTATGCAATAAATAGTATATATTTTCCTTTGAAGTTTTCAAGATTTCTTCCTTGATTGAACCCTACTGTTGCTTAAAAACCTGTGTGAGGTACCTAGGTTGAGAAAAACCCTTAATTTTTACGTAAAATTAGAATGAAAAAGAACCTTTAATCTCAAAGCCCTTAAATTCTCTACATTCCATTTCAAAATCACTGTGAAGTACTGCCATTTTCTAAAGACTGCTTCTCTAATTAAACTTGCTTTTTTTTCAGGTACCAGCTTTCAACAGGTTATAAGGACTCTGGAAATTGTACTGCTTCTTTCTTAAAGATATTTGCATATATATTTATATGCTTATGTGTATACGTGTGTATGTGTGTGTATTTTACACACACATACATCTGTTACATTTATCTGTATATCTTCAAGTTTAATTTTATGTTTACTAGAAAGTGTGATTACTGTTTTTTAATTTAAAAAGATTTTTTTTTTCATTTTACCAGTTGTAGGCTAAATATTATTTGGACCTACTTTAACTGTTAAAATGTGATTTCTCTGGCGAGTAGTCTGTTTTATAAAACTTTGAGGGCACATCTAAGAATTATCTGACCTGTATTATAAGATCATGGTTTTAGCTCGGTATGACCTTTATTACCTTAGACCATTTAATTAGTGCCAAGAATGTAAGCTCCTGATGACCAGTTGGATGCACCAACAAAAACTGTGGAAAGAATTTTTTTTTTTATTTACTTATTGATTCATTGAACACAAATGGAGTACAGCTATTGTTTCACTGGTTGTACACAAAGTAGAGTCACACCATCTGTGCTTTGGAAAGAATTTTTTAAAAAAGGAAATGCAATAATAAGGGGTGGGTTAAAAAACAAAAGTAAAAAGTAGTTCAGGATGTTATAGATAAGGAGATAATTCAGATCAAGATTACAGCAGGAAAATAAATTTACCCATGCATTAAGATTAAAAATTGATTCTCTCATCTGAAAAGGGCTCATGTAATTTTTTGACAGGGTCTCTTTTGTCTTTTTTTACCTTTCTTCTTTCTCATTTTTTGCCCCTTTTTTGAACTAAATATGCCTGACTCACTGTTTTGTTGCCAGATTAAAATGAACTCATACTGATTCTAACAGCTATAATAGTTGAAGGCCTCTAGTTTGATTTGTTTTGACATATACATCTTAAGTGGGGGGGAAATATTATTGTTGTCACATCCTAAATTTATGGCCTATTTGAATGGGGTTATCATGCATTCAAGTTTCCCTAACTATAGTCTTACTTTACATTTTTTATTTATGTATAATTATTAATAATTCCCCTTTTACTCCCACTAGTATTCCGGTTTAGATGAATGTCATGGATACTTTGTATTTCGATGAAGAAGAATATCAATTTACTTCAAATGTCACTTTTTAAAAAAATATGTTTAGTTGCAGATAGACAAAGTATCTTTATTATTTTTATGTGGTGCTGAGGATTGAACCCAGTGCCTCACACATGTTAGACTAGTGCTCTGCCACTGAGTTACAACCACATCCCTGAAATGCCACTTTTTAGAATTAGCACTGATATTAACTACATAAGAAACAATTGTCAAATGTCTGGTTTTCCTCCTGTTTTGAGAAGCTTCTCTCAGGTTATCTTTCCTTTGTGCTATTAAATGCATCATTGTTTTTATTAATTTTAACTAACTGTGTTCCTTTCCATAACTGCTTCCATAACATATACGATGCCATTCTTAAGATTTTTTTTTTTTTGAGTTTATATTGTGTAGTGAATAAATGGCTTTGGCATTGCTGTAAAAAACAGTTGGTGGGGCTTTTTGTGGCCTGATAAAAATTAGATTTTTCAGCATTTATTTGCTTGAGATGAAGGAGCAAAGTGAAGATAAAAGAGAAGGAAGATTAAGGATATTGGGCACTGAGCAACTCTGTTCTAAAGATAATTTTGATTAAATGTGTAGGTTTGTTTGGGATCATGGTGAGTTAGTATTTCATGCTAGCTAGTCTTTATTGCTACAAAATTCATTCTAGAAACTAGGGATTTAACACAAATAAAACAAATATTAAGTCCTAAGGAAATTTATCCCAATTTCAATTTTGTGTTTACTAATATATGTACATATATTAGTATACCCATATTCATTATTCCATGTGAATTGCATTAAGAATATAAAATAAGAATATTATGACCATTTATGGATTATATGGAAATATATAAAGTAATGCTTATGATTTATTGTTTTTATATCATTAATATTAATGTTTTAAGCCACGTTACTCATCACTTCATTGACTGAGGAATTTCAAATATGTTTAGTAAAATGGAACCCATTTAAACTGATTAGTAATTTTTCTAACTTTTCTTTTACAGGTCATGTAATGTTTGCAGAAATAAAAATGGAGAATGGAAAGTCAAAAGGCTGTGGAACGGTCAGATTTGACTCCCCAGAATCAGCTGAAAAAGCCTGCAGAATAATGAATGGCATAAAAATCAGTGGTAGAGAAATTGATGTTCGCTTGGATCGTAATGCATAATCTCAAACCACGGTTGGAACATTCCTTCATCTGTTTTGCTGAATCTAGTAAAATTCATTTTTTTAGTAATACTGTATGCTTACAAAAGCTGTAAAAATGAACTTCTAAAATTCCCACCAGCTTTTAACAGTATAATGTTAAAAATATACTGTGATTTTTGTTAATCTCAAGTTTGGGTTTCTAAAGACAGCAAGTCTGGTCATTCAGTTTAAATGAATGGTTATACTGTTTTTAATGAAATAAGCCATTTTCTTGTTGTTTTCAGTATGACATAGTAGTGTTTGTTCTAGTTTCCCCAGCCTTTATCAACTTATTGTAAGGTAAATGATAAATGGTTTTTTTCATAACTTGTGTTTTATAATATGTAATTGTTCATGAAAAGAAAGGGCTCAGACAAATTAGGATGTGATTTTGGTTGGTTTTAAATTTCTTTTCTTTGGAGATAAAGAATTACTGTTAAGTAAGTTTTAGATTCTGAAGTTTAGGATGTTTTTATTTGACTTAAATGAAGAAATGGATTTTTCCTTCTTTACCACCCCCACCATTCACATTTTCCACATTAACATTATTAAGAATATCAATCTCCACAGCCCCTTATTTTATTATTTCCAATAATTCCAAGTTCATATAGAACTGATAATGAAGCAAGCCCCAAGTATAATAATAGGGAGACAACTCCCAACCTTCTGTCTAGTTTCCAACCATTGAAGTGAACTGCTAAAAAAAGAAAAATAATGGAAATGTTTAGAGAGATGGTTATGTAAGTGAGTCCTCTGCTGTTCACTTCCACAGGAGCTGATTCATTTATAAATGCAGTTTTAATAAGCCAGGGAACACCTAGGCATAGCATATCAAACACATTGGATCCCACAATGTTAGACATAGCCATATCTCCTTTACCTGCAAAAGAAAAGCATGTTGTTAAAATGTGCATACAATACTGTGTTTCATTAATAAGCCTCATAAGAAAAAACACTGGATACATTTTTGTTGTTGGTAGTTTTGGAAAATTGTTGTTAGAGCAAAAGTCTTATTGAATTTGTATTTTTAAATTTTTCTTGGGTTAGTATTTAAGTTTTAACATTTATTTAATAATGATTATCTTTATTTATTAAACCATTTTTCAATAAGATGTAGCTTACTTGTTGCTTTTCATTTTAATTTAACGTAGTTAATTACCATTTAGTGCATAATTCAGATAAATCATTTGGGGGATTAGATTGAATGAAATTAATTTGCTATTAAATAATAAACCTGTCCCTTGAGTCACTTTTTTTTTCCTTCAAAGTATGATACCGAAGAAATAAATATTTTTTAACGTTACATTGACTCAAGTGTATTAAGCTAAGCTTAAAAAGAATGGGCTCTGCAGCATTAAGGACCCAGATTTTACCTTTTCTTGCAACCAGCACACTTGCAACTGTATCTGGTATGCTTGTTCCTGCTGCTAATAGAGTAAGGCCCATTACTGTGTCTGGAATTTCTAGTGTTTCCCCTGTAAGAAACATAGATGTTATAAGTTATAAATCTTACAGATTAGCTAACTACTCCCTTTAGATATTTCAGATATTTCCTCCTTGTTTAAAAGCAAAATAGGTATGTTTAGATTTCTGAGCCAATGTGTATTTACTTAGTTTTTAGCTAGCAAAATATTTGAATTGAGTTGGTAATTTGGGTAACCCAGGTAGTACAGATTTTTAATGACCTTTGTAAAGATATTTAGCAGCTGAAATTCTACCAATGAGAAATGTCCCCCATTTGGTATTTTTATAGAAGTTGTAGATGTTAACTGTTATCAGGGTTGTTGCTTACTTAATATATGCTAATGAGACTGATCATTTTCTTTTTTTAAAAAATATTTTCTTAAAGTAGTGAGAGTTAAGCCAACTCTTTATGGTCATTTTTAAGCTATAAATTTGTTAACATGTATGTATTTAAAAAGTCCTACTTTGATGATATACCTTAATTTGGTGTCTTCTTTGGGAAAGTCCATAAATCTCAGAAGAAAACAAAAATTTCTTTGTTAGAAAAAGTCCCAACTCATTAATACTTTTGTTATATTTGGTGTCAGTTTAACATTTTTTTAGAAATGTGCTCACTCTGGGAAATAGAACCAGAGGGTAGTTAAAATGAAAAAAGAAAGGGACATGTAACTAATTGAAAAAACAGTTTAGAATATTTTTCCTCTGTTTCTTTTTTTCCTCCTTATAATGCCAGTTCAAATACCTTAATTAGAAAGTAGCCTATTTCTTGCATGCTTATATTCTTGATATTGGAATTGGTTGTTGATTTTTGTTACTAGCCTTGCTTGATTTCATATGTACTTAAATAACACTATTATTTATAATCTTAGGGGCTGTTCTGTGATCTCTTACTTGATTTTGCTTTCTTCCTACTTTTCTTTTATCAAATATGTTCTGACTGAGAAAATTTGGATAGATTTAATATGTAAGATAATTGGACTTCTTCATTTTCTTCATTAAAAAAAGAAAAAGAAATATTCTGCTTTTTGCTAACGTACTATTTTAAGACATACTAATTTGGAAAAGTCAGGGTCAGCAAAGTTTGGGGGTGGGAGAGCCAGGTAGTAATTATTTAAACTATTCAGGCTATATGGTTTCTATTGCAGTTATTCATTTCTACCAGTGTAGTGTAAAAGCAGTCATAGATGATTTGTAAAGAATGGTCTGAATGTATTCAGTAAAATTTTACTAATAAAAATAGGCTGGGTGATTTTGGCATACAGGCAATGGTTTGTTCACCTTTGCTATCAGTCAGTTCAGGTTAGCTTTGTGGTTGTTTTTATTTTGTTTGTTGTTTGAGTTTTTTTGTACCAAAGATTGAACCCAGAAGTACATAACCACTGAGCCGTATCCCCAGCCCTTTTTATTTTTGTTTTGAGACAGGGTCTCACTAAATCGCTTAGGGCCTCAGGAAGTTCCTGAAATTGACTTTGAATTTGTAATCCTCTTGTTTTAACCTCCTGAGTCACTGGGATTACAGTGTTTGCCACCACACCCAGCTCAAGTTAACCTTTTTGAGAAAAATTCTTAATATTTTGTCTGTGTTTATATTCAGTTCTTCATTTGGGAACCAGAGCAGATTATGGTCAAGCAGTAATAGTTAAGTCTTAATCATGGAGATTGTAGAAACTAAAGAAGAAACTTTATTTTGTATCCTTTTCTGTCATTTTCTATTTAAAAGCAAAATAAAATATAATCTAGTTAAATATCACTCATCGTTTTCTCAATACACTGGATCTTTATTTTTCATTATGGAATAGAATTCAATATAGTTTATTATGAATTCCTTGTAATGTGATTCAATTATTAGCATAATAGATATCCTGTGAATTTGGTTTCATTTATAAGATAATTTCTTGAACTATACCCTAAGCTTTATAGTAGTAAGAATATAGTTGATATACAAGCTGGAACTCACAAAACCTGAATGATCTCATTGTATTAATATTTAATCTCTGTAAATAATACTAATCATTAGTCTTGCTGAAAAAGCAGTGTGCTTCCTAGACTACTCTAAGTGAACATATGTAATTTGTTTTTACGTGAAATTATTTTCTTGTGCTATTATACTTAAAATACATACCAGTTATTGTGACCATCCATACCAGGATATATGTAAATGCAGATATCCATAGTGCAGACATGAAAAAGGTTATCACAAAGTAGTTTTTCCAAAACTTTCTTCTGCAGTCTGGTATTGTTAGAAAAAGTAATGTAATAATCGGAAGGGATAATACCCAAAAAATTCTTTTTAAGTCTGCTTCAGGCATGTTGAAAACACTTGGTGGATCTGTTGTAGAAAAATTAAACAATTTTGAGTTTTCTCAAATGGCCAATTACATTGGAAATGCCCATTTAGAAAGCAATATTGAAATAAATTAGCTGTATCCGTTTTTAAAAGGCTATTTAAAACATTTGAATACCTCATTACTGATATTGCTGGCAAAAAGAAACTAATTGAAAGCTGAGGGCAGACAGTGTAAGATGTGATACTCAGCATTTCTTGATTTAGGGCCTTAAATCCATCAAAATATCTTGGGCCATTCACTAAATATGTCAGAGACAATGTTTATGAAGGGGGAATTAAATATCTCTTGGTTTTCTATATTAAGAATTGTCCTCAGGGACCTTTTTGGGGGGATTAACCTGGCTTCTACTCCTGCTATTTCATTTGCTTCCCTTTCTAATATTGATCTTGCCTCTAGCCTGCCTTATGATAATGCTTAATGTAGGGAGTATAAAATAATTATAGCATACTTTTCTTATTGAGTTGTATATTCTGATTCTTATTATAAGTGGGTTGAGTCCATTTTGTAACTTATTTTATTAAATTTTGGCTTGACCACAATTTGTAGAAAAAACCTTAAAAGGGACTGGGGATGTAGCTCAGTGGTAGAAAGAGAAGGAACTAGTATAAAATTTACATTGTAACAACTTGAGTATGTAACATTTGAGTATGTTCTTTTGGTCAATTTGTTTTAAGTTAGTGGAGGATAGGATAATAATATATGGAATAAAAATGAGAATTCACTTTGGAATTGTTGAAAATTTGTATTTCATTTACAAAATAATGTACTCATTGGAGCACATGGCATTAAAATTAATGCTAGTAAAACAACTCATAAAAACGTTTACCAAGCTTCAACCAATGTGACATTAGCTAATATTAGATATAATTTCAATGTAATAAAATAATTTGAACTTGTTTTTTTTGAGTTTCTTGTTATAAAACTTAAGGGTGTATATTTCTTGTACCTTGAAGACTAGAAATTATAGTTTTTGTAAGAAGGGCGAGAAGTCATGTTTTGTTTTTTTTAAATGTTAAAATAAGTTCCCTTTAATCACTTAATTAAAATTAGAATCTGTTTTGTAAACCCCTTTTTAAAACAGTAACAAAATTTTATATTTGTGGCCACAGCTGATTTTTACTATTTACAAAATGTGTGTGTGTGTGTGTGTGTGTATTAACTTAAATGTTTTGCTACTTCTTTATATGACATGTTTAAACCTCAACAGTTTTTCCCCCTCCAAACTAGCCCTTGATTTAGGGCCTTAAATTGCCCCCCGCCTTTTTTTTTTTTTAAGAGTGCACCTATTTTCTCAGTCAAGATCAAAATCTTAGAGTTGTCTTTGCTCCCTTTTCTGGCCGGATATAGTCCCTCTGTTGCCAAGTCTTAGTGAGACTTCCTCTACATTGTCTCACATCTATTATCTTTCATCCTTACTGCCTCTGTGTAGGCATCTGTTAAGCATGTCAGATGTGATAACCTCTTAAAGACCTCCCTGTCTAAATCTCAGATTTCAGTTCTGTGAACATTATTTCAGGATAATATTCCTAAAGAACAGTTCTAATAATCTCCCTCTTCTCAAACCTTCCAAGATGCAATGTTTATACTAGCATGTAAGACTCTTCCTACCCTATTCCTTTTTACTCCATTCCTCCTCCTGCCCCAATCCTTTCTATCCACCTTTCCTGTTTCCTTAATATGTGCTTTTTGCTAATGTTGTTTCTTTGGCCTCAGTTCATAGAACATATTTCACTCTTATCTCTATATCACTTACATAATAAAGGTTTTAGTAGTTAATTACTGGTTATAACATCAGGTCATTGTGTTAAAAATCTTTCTTATCCCATGAGCAATTTAAATGCTTTTTTTTGTGTTAATTTCCTATCTAGCCTCACTGAATTTTATACAGTCTGTCCAGTTTATGAAATGGGGTTATAAGGTATTCATACCTTCATATTTTAGCTGTTTCTTTTTATTTTATTGAGCGTGGGGAGGTTTGTTCTTTGATAATGGAAGCTCCCTGAGAGCTGGGACTTTCATAATCTCTGAATCTCCAGTGTTTTTTACATAATAAGTACATAATACTTGCTAAATTAAATGAAATTCTTAGATTTTTTTAGTGGTTTGACTTAATAATGAGCAGAATGTAGTTATTACCTTCAGGAACCTGACTAAGACCATGTAAACTTATAGAAAGCTGGGAATAACCAGAATCTTCATGAAATATTCCACTATCAATTCTTGATTGCCGACGAATGAACAGTTGGCCCTCATCTTCCCATTCCATCAGTGTCTCTTGTTCACTTTTTTCTTCTAGAGCTTCAGCAAGACAAGTACAGCAACGACTGCATTTCTTTATAATATATTGATTAATTTTAATATCAAAACACAGGACCAAAACATATAATCCGTATATCAAAAGCAGTAAAGTTCCTTCATACCTATAAATTAAAAAAGAGGAGGAATTTGTACTTTTAAATTAAAAGCAGAAGTCATTTTAGATCTAATAACTTTTGGACAGTATCTTTTGCTAATTTTCTAACAAAAACAGCATAAGAACAATCAAGCATACTAGATATATTTTTGTAGATTTGTCCAAACTTGGTTACAAGTATTATAAATTCATGGATAAAAGTCTTGACATTTTCAGTATTTAGAAAGAAATATAAATGCATTTTCTACATTTGTGGATTCCTTCCAAATGTTAGGAATAAAAAGTGCCTTGAAAATTATCATTAGAGATCTTCAGAATAAAATTCATGAGTACTGAGCATTTTCTACCTCAGTTCATTGACAGTACATTTCCCCCAAATATATAGTAATTATAAAATATAACATTTGTTAATTTATTTCAAATGTCCCAAATCAAATTTTCTGGCATAGGAACTTTAGTTGGGGCTTTTCAGTTTGTTATGCATAATTTTTTTGGATGATTTTAATGTATCTGAATTTGGTTTATACTCACAAGAAAATATAGTCTCTAAAACATAAGTTAACAGTTGTTGTTTGCCTATACATTGATTTCCTGCTTAACTATAATTATTCCATCACACTTGAACCTTGCATTTACTTTTTATTTCATAGACAGTGACCTCTTTTTGCTACAACTGAAGGAACAGAGTTCTGGTATCCTTAAATGAGGGAATGAATATTCCTTAGCTTCCATAGTTTCACAGTTCCTGTCCCCTGCAAATAACTGCTGAATTCCAGAGGATCCCTATTATGATATCAGGATGATTAACTTGGAGATTCTCTTTTCTATTAGATTTTAAGTTTCTTGGTAGCAGATATCATGTACTGCTGCTAAATTGTAGTACTCTAGAGAAGCACCATTAACCTTGTTTTGTATTTTTTTTCTTGTGCTTTTGGGAGTTACACAATGTACATGTGTGACCATGTGTTTTACATTTCTTTCTTTTATAATGCCTAGCATCATAGCTAATTGATGCCTGGTGCTTATTTGAAAAAGTTTATAGCTGTCCAGTAAGTCACTTTTTTACCCCTCTATTTTCTTGTACCAGTAGGCACAAAGAGATTACAGGGAAACAAATAATTTTTAATATTGGCACCTAAACATTGTTGGTTCTTGGAGGAAGAAGGCTAAATGAACTGCTAAATGAATATTAGAGAGAAATTTGAAGGAATAAAGGAATTTTTATTTCCTCCATCATCTTTCTCCAATCTTTTGTGACCATGACCACTTCTGACTAGGTAAGTAATAACCTAGTAGAAGAAAAAGCCAGAAGTTGGAGCTTTTTCAGACAACTTGAGGTAATTAATAAACGTCAGCCATTGGGAATAACAAAGAGTAGTGGGTCTCCAGTGACTAGTGAGTGAAACAGGGAGATTATGAGATGACCAAAAAGAAGTTGCAAAATAGGAGAACCTATCAGCAGTTGTGATGAGGAAATTTGTCCAGAGACTCAACTGGAATATGGTGTGGAAGTGGCAGATAAATGAGAAGTGACTGACATGACATTTCTGAAAAAAATATTACTGAAGCATCAGATTTCATGAAGTCCTCTTTGTAATTATGTTTTACATAAGAGTAACAGTTATTTCAAGCTTACCAGTAAACTTGGTTGTCAAATATTATGCCAAAAACTGCTGCTACACTAATTGCATATGCTGCACAGTCTCTGAAAAGGGGCCAACATGATAGCGTTGAAACCTGTAAAATGATAGTTTGATTTACTGTTTCCATTGTAGTGTAAGTAATTCAATTATAATGCCTAGTATAAAACTAAAGCTGTTTGTATATTTGTGGTAAATATTGTTACCTTTTACATATTGCTTAGAGAGAAAGGAATTTTAAAGAAAAATTGTTTCTAAAACTACTCTGACTTTCATTTGACCAAGAGTTAATTGTGGGTTAACTAAATCAAATAAATGTTTTTCTACTGATTAATAAATCTGATTGAATGCATTACTAGTGCCGTGTTTTTCATCCCAGACAATAAATAATTGTTTTTAGAACTTGTCAAGACAATTTTATTGAATAAAGTTTTCTTACATACCACATTAGATAGCAAGCCACAGGCTGCACAGATGCCAAGGAGATTATAAATTGCAGATCCAAGAATGGTACTAATGCCAATATCTCCCTTTGTGATAAATACACCTATGAAGAAGATAGTGTGTTAACTTAAAAGCAATGAAATCACACTGAATAAGCAAAAAGTATTAGGAGCAATATTTACCTAGGAAAGCAGTAACTAATTCAGGAGCTGAGCTACCCGCTGCCATGAAAGTTGCGCCTGCAACATCCTGAGACAATCCAAGGGCTGAAGATAAATGAAATTATTATTATGCCAGGTAAAGGGACAAATGAAAGATTTAAAGCTATAGCTTCACATAAGACTAATATTGATTTAAGCTGGAAAAAAACATGCAGGTTTAGAAAATAGAGGGATCCAATGTTTTGCAATTTTTATGTATAACAATTCTGTAGAAAGAAGATCAGGAGACTATTGGGAGGAACTGTATTGCAATTCAGGTTTGGGCTCATTTCCAACCCAGAACAGACTCTAGCTGTAAGCATGTAGGTGAGTAGCAGAAACAAGACTTTTGGGTGGTACTGGGAATTGAACTGGGGGAACTATTATAGAGAAACATCCCCAACCCTTTTTTTGTTTTGAAACATGGTCCTGCTAAGTTGCCCACACTGGTCTCAAACTTGGGATCCTTCTGCCTCAGCCTCCCAAGTTGCTAGGATTGTAAGTATGTGCCACCATGCCCAACCATAGGATTTTTTTAAAAAGTTGGAAAATATTCATCAAACTTGAAAGGAGATCAAAGATCATAGTTTTTAAGATCTATAAATGAAGCTTATTTGAGCTTGTTCACAAATTGGCAATGTCAACATTGTCTAGCTACAAATGAGAGGAAATTAGTTAACTAAAAGCCCAATAATACTGTTTAAGTATTTGATTTGAAATATGCCTGTTAAAACTTTAAGCAATATAAGAAAATACTATCATTCAAATAATTCGTGTGTATCCTCGATACTTAAAAGCATGCAAGTCTGTTAACTTGATTGACAGGATGAGAGTCTTAAGACATTTTTTGCCTCTTCAGTGTTGCTGAGGCACCTATATACTATGGTAAGGAAAAGAAAGCCATGATGAAGATTCAACAATGCCTCCTTTGCTTTGGGAATGCTAGGATAATGCTTTATAGGTAAACTGAAAACTAGTCAATGCTGGATGTTAAATTATCTTCCTAGGTTACAAAGCTGGTGTCAGTCAAAACTAGAATTCAGATTTCTAAGACATGATGTTTACTCTTGTAAATTCTTGATGATGTTAACTTTTGTTAACTAGATCTGTAGGTTCTTGACAGTTAAGTTTTCTTAGGGCTCAGATTCTGCTGTGCTTAGTGCAGTCCCTGTCAGTATTTCCTTATCTGTAGAGACCATTACCTGTTGCCTGCTCACAGCTCTACCTCATTTCTTTACTTCTTTGCTGGACACTGCCTATTGATACCTTATAGATTCCTGTTTTTGTATCTTGGTGTGGTAGATTGTTGCTTTTCTAATTTCCACTTTCCAATTGAAAAAAAAAAGGAAAAGGTAAAGTCTGTCTTCTGCTGAACTTGAACGTGCATTTATGACTGCTTTGGTTAATCGGAAATGGCCATGGCAGAGCCATTATATTTGAGGCTTGGACATTAAAGGTGATAAAATTTCCTCAGTGTCTTCTCTTGAGACTTTTACTTTATAGCCCTGAACCTCCACATAAGTTCTTGAATCTCCCATGCTGGAGTGACCTCATGAAGAGCCCATATAGAAATAGAGGTTTCATCCCCCAATTTGGAATCTTCCCAGCCTAAACAATAGACGTGAGCTTTCCAGATGATTCCATCTGGAAAGATTGAAGAAGATTCCACCTATCTTCTGACTGTATGAGAGACCCTGAGAAGAACCACCTAGCTGAGCCCAGTAAACCCCCAGAACTGAGAGGCAGTAAAAATGATTTAAGCCACTAGTTTTAGGGTGATTTTTAAAGGAGCAATAATCACCTGGCTGTAGTTCATTGGTTGCATTTACCAGGTAGATACTTTTTTATGTGCTAGGAATATGGCTGTGAAGTTTTAATACTGGAGGAGAGAAGACAAGCTAAATATACTTTATTTTAGAGATAAGCAGCAAGGAGTAAAGAGAAGCTGAAAACTAGTCTGTCATTGAGGAAGGAC
The DNA here is from genome assembly GCA_020662805.1 of Glaucomys volans. NCBI lineage: Eukaryota > Metazoa > Chordata > Mammalia > Rodentia > Sciuridae > Glaucomys > Glaucomys volans. The sequence continues at coordinate 702,691 of JAJEJO010002816.1, read as the reverse complement.
TGAAAATTTAGATTGGGTAACCCAGAAAAGACTAAACCAAGAAAGGTTACTTAAGATTTGAAAGTGAGGTAGCTGGCCACTTACCTCAATAAGAGTATACAGAATATACGAATAAGAATATACAGAATAAGTGGCTGCAAAGGTTCTCAGGTTGAATCTATTCTGTGTTAAAAACAAGATGAGTGACTGGAAGGAAGAGTGTGAAGAGAATAATAGTAAGTGAATGAGATTGAAGGTAGTGGGTAGAACATGTAAGTCCTTGTGGATACGAGTGAGGACTTTTATTTTAAAATCTCTGGGAAGTACATGAAAAGTCACGCATATACTGCCTGCTGATGATACCAGCTTCATTCTTTAATTTTATCCCTTGGGGTTATTTGGTCTCAGAAGCTCATCCAGTTCTAGACTGGGTGGTTTCACCATCTGATAAACTTGTGAAAAACTCTTTCAATATAGTTGGAATTATCTAATCCAGGCCTTCTGATCTATTCTCCACTATTTTTGCCTTTGACTATGTCATTTGGTAAGCATTTACCTGCAGTTACTAATGAAGGAAAAGAAGTAATTATTTGTGTAGTAATTATTGTGTAGTAATTATTTCATAGCATTTCTTTTACTGGTAGGGTGATAATATACTTATCCACCATATATAGTGCCTATATACTGTTGACCCTCCATTTCCATAGGTGTTATATCCTCAAGTTCAACCATCTGTGGAACAGACATAGTAAAAAAAAAAAAAACAAAAAAAAAAAACAACCAGCAAACAAAACAGGCTTTTTTGGTCAGTATTCCCTAAATAATAAATTGTAACAACTATTTTGTATTAGTTATAAGTAAGTGATTTTAAAGTATACGGAAAAATGTGTGTAAGTTATATGCAAATACTATGCCATTTTATATAAGGGACTTGAGTATCTTCAGATTTTGGTATTGGAGGGATCCTAGAACCAGTTGCCCATGGGTACTGAGGGATGGCTGTATATCTTCTGTGTATATAATCACTCTTATCAGTATACGTATGTCACATATATATAAATGCATACATTATTATAACTGATGCATAGTATGACCAGCTGGCCATAAAATTTTGACAAAAGGACAAAGATTGCTTTGTGATTAATTTGTTTTGAATGAAGTAAAATCGTATGGTATGTGATCCACTCTCATATACATATTGTCAACTATCTTTAGATGTGAATGGTGGAATTTTCATTTTACAGATAAACTGGTCCAGGTGGTTGGAATGTAGCAGGCATGAGGTTCTGGGTTTAATCCCCAGCAATGCAAAAAATTTGTGTGTGGTGTGTGTGTGTGTGTGTGTGTGTGTGTAAAGAGAAATGGAGAGAATGAGCAAGACTTAATGACTATATGACGAAGGAGGTCACAGCATTCTAGATGGTTCATTGGCTATTGTGTTTGAGCTTTTCATTGTGACCAAAATACCTGACAAGAACAACTTAGAAGATGAAAAATTTATTTCAGGCTCATGGTTTCAGAAATTCAGCCCATGGTCAGTTGATTGTATTCTTCTGAGCCTGAGGTGAGACAGAACATCATGGTGGAAGAGCATGGCAGAGGAAAGCTGCTCAACTTATTGCAACCAGGAAGAAGGTGGGGTGGGGTGGGAGGGAGAGAGAGAGAAGAGCCAGGGAAAGATAAAATCCAAGGCCATGCCCATAGTAACCTCCTTCTTATAGCTACACTTTGCTGCCTAGTTAGCACCCAGTAGCCCATTCAGATTTTTAATCAAATGGATTAATTCACTGATGAGGTTGCAGCTCTTGTAATTCAATCTTTTAACCTCTGAATGTGGCTACATTGCCTAACATATGAGCTCTTCAGTGGACATTTTTAGAACCAAACCATAACAGATGCTTGATGACAATTTGGTGGTTGAGTGCATTTTGGTGATTGTGTGCATTCTAGAGTTTCTGCTGAAAAGCTGAGATTAGTTTTTACTAAGCATATAAAAAGTATGAATTAAAGGAAAGAAATCAAGTCATGTCTCTTTCAAATACAAAAATAGGTATGGATGTGTGTGTTAAGAGTGAATAAAGAAATTGCTTTCCTTTCAGAAGTTGCTTTCCTTTCAGGACCCTTTTGGAATCAAGGGTCCTGAAAGGAAAACAACTCCATCATGGACAGTTGGGTGGGGTAGTATAGGCCTATAATCCTAGCTACTTGGAGGTTGAGGCAAGAGGACTGCAAGTTTGAGGCCTGCATGGGCAATTTAGTGAGACACTGTCTCAAAATTGTTAAAAGCACTGGGGACATAGCTAAGTGGTAGAGTGCTTGCCTAGCATGTGAAAGGCTCTGGTTTCAATTCCTGGTATCATCAAAAATAAGCAAAAAATCAAAGGCATAGTAAGGATCTTAATTGTAGGGAGATAGGGCACAAACCCTGAGTCTCTTGATTTTTATTTCACCTTAGAAATCCAATATAAGAATGGTGCTTAGGCAGGCCAGTTATAACCTAGTGGGTTATAACTACTATTTTTTCCCTGTTTCATAGCACTGGCACCATAACTGCCCCTATTCATTCTTTTTCTAGGGGGAAAATAGGTGTTGGGAATACTTTGGTAAACTCTAGCATATTCCAGAGAATTTATAAATTTAGTGCTACTGGTTATTATCATGGATTGTCTTCCTAAATCAATTCAAGGCTAGATAATTTGTGGATGAAATTGAGAAATAAGATACTTTTTCTTGAAGTAATGGTCCAAAGTTGGTGCAGTTAAAGACTAATCTTTGTTTAATGCTAGCTAAAGAGTGCTTCATTAGAAAAATTCAATTTCAAGAGAGAGAAAAGGTGATCTGTTGGGCCATTGCAAGGCAGGAAAATAGGTGACCCTTTAGAACACTTGGTCTCAAAAGGAAGTAAGAATAAAGATTGTTTCTATTCACTTGGGCTCTTATTGAATTATGAAAGGAAAGATTCTGTATAGATGGATGACTAAAACTTCAAAGATATTTTAACAAGTTATATCTTAAGGTTCTAAGAATATTTTGTAAAATGGTTTATACCTTTGAACTTTAGAATAGATTGACTTTGTCTTCCTTGACCTTTGGGTAGCATTTTTCTCTGCTATAGTTTATTATTAAGTATAAATTGTTCTGGGTTTTTTTTCCCCCTCCATGGCTATAACTTTCTTTTCTTTCCCCTATTTTACTGTAAAAGAATAATCAAATTTCCTTTAAGGTAGAGTAGACATAGTTTTCTTTATAGGTTTTGATACCAACACATTGTTTATACAAAGTACAACTTCATTGTAGTGAGCTGATTCTTGAAATTCATCAGACTTTCTCTAAAGTGTGTTCTCTTCTGTAACGCTGTGTTGGAAAGTTGATAACAGTTTTTTAAAATCTCCTTCTGTATGATATAGTAGAAAAAATATTAAACTAAAATGAAGATATGAATGCTGGCCGGTAATTTGATATGAGATTTTAGTTAAGTCATTTAGACAAGCCTCATATTTTGCCATCTGTAAAATTGGAAGGTTGTATTACACAATCTTTAGCTTATCTTCTAATATTTTCAACCCTTTCTCAAAATGTAGAGTATGAATTCTATGCCTTATAACTATGCCTACCATTATCATTAAAATTTTATGATAAAAAATTCAATCTCACATTATTGAAAATTTGAAAAATGAAGGGGAAAAATGGAAGAATTATTATTTATACTATTAACAATTGTGTCTTAACCACTACTATTATGTATTTCCAGTCCTTTTTATATCATACATTTTGATATAACCATAGGCTACACACAATTTGGTGTCTTCTGGCACAATTTCAAAAAGCGTGCAAACTTTCATGCTCTATAAATGAACTAGAATACTGAAAATAATCAAAAGTCATTCAACTTCAGTGACTTTGATGTATAGCCATTCTGAGTAATTCTATTGAGTCCAAATAAAGTATAACAACAAAACATATTTTTTAATGTTTGGCAGAACTGGTTTTGAAATTAATTTCAAATGTATTTCTATAAATCTTTTTTGTAGCATCATTGGTACAAATGCCTGGCTTCTCAATAATATATAATTGTGTGTATATGCACACACATAAATATATACTCTCTCTTTCTGGTGTTTTTAACAAAATAATTTGATCTCATATTTTGTGTGAACTATGTAGGAAGGAATTCTGAAACACCTGTATAATGCTTTTAAAGTTATGAGTCCACTGAAAAAGAAGGCCCTTCTACCCACAATCCAACAGCTATAACATTACAGTGGATTCACGCCTATCCCACCTCTGTCCTCATATAAGCACGCAGAAAACACTGTCTCCAGTCGTCACTGGAAACTTGATCTTTTTGACACTAAAATGCTTTTTTTTTTTTTTGCCTCTTCATTTGGGCAACATGATTAATACATAGCATGATAATTAATACATAGCTATTATTACTATTATGTGAGCTCTGAATAATTTGGTAGTATACCTGACTACTTAGCACTTAGATCCATACTCCTGGTATAGATTTAGATGCAATCCAGGGGGACTACTATTATGAGAGACAAAAGAACAACAAAAAGGATGAAATGCTCTTATGATGCTGAGTGTCCATTAGCACTGAAGAAGCACTATTCTTAGAGTCTTTGTTCTTTGGGAAAGCTTTTGCCTCTGTAAATATCATGAGGATTAAGAATCAAACAATCCCCTGAAACTGTAGGCTCTCCAAATGTCATAGTCATAGAATTATTTGACTCTCAACTTTATCAATTTAAAAGCAATTCTGGAATTAGATCTTGCATTTCTTTCTTATTGTCTATTTTTGAAACAAAGTAAAACATAAGCACACATTATTCAAAGCACAGGGAATGAAAATATTTTTAATAAAAAGTAAATATTTAAGAATGGTTTTCTTGAATCTTATTAAAATAATTTTCCCTTAAACTATAACTCAAAAGTATTAGCATGGTAGAGGGATTAGAATTTTTAATTAAATAGCATATTAGTGTAACATTTAAAAAGAAAGCTTTATAGCTAACTTATTTTGGAATTTAGGCTGTGTCAAGTGACTAATCTTAAAGGGTTCTCAGAGTTTTCTGTATAGATGTCTTGAAAAAAATTTTTAAAGGCAGTTCCAAACATTGGTTCAGTACCTTTGAGGTTCCCCTTACATATCAAAAAGATAGTGTTCTTTGTACTGAACTTAAGTGTTTCTAAAAATGAATTTCTTATAGAAATGAGACATAGCAGTTTCATTTGGGCTCTAAGTTAATGCAGTTTATATTTTAAATACATATTAGTTTCTATTTAAATATAATTTAAAGGCATCACTTTTTGAACAAAGTTTGTTAAAACTGGAATAAAATAAAATGGATGCTAATGTAAGAGAAATGGAAGTAACTTTAAACAGAATATTCCAGAGATATTTAAGATATAGTATAAAGTGGCCACAGAAATCATTAGATTAAAATAAAGGACTTTATAAGCATACTTATTACTTTTTGAAATAGTACTTGCTTTTATGTACTTTAAACTGAGTTTTTAAACTCTAGCAGATTCATGATGGATTTGGTATTTGCTCCAAACATACTCATATTGACTTTGATCATTCACCTTCTCTATTTTCATCTCTCCTGGATAAAGGATTCCAACCTTGGTAGTCTGTTCTCACATGATGGTGAACATTCAGTGAGTTTTCTTCTGTGCTGGCAACATGTGTAAGCAGTTTACTTGTATTTCCTCATGTACTTGGCACACAGCTCTAGGAACTAAGAACCCTGTTTCACAGCCGGCATAACTGAGGCAGAGAAAAGTTAGGCACTTGCCCAAGATCACAGAGCTCGGATTTGAACCTAGGCTGTCTGACTCCATGGTAGGCACTTTCAGCTATTTCATAGAGTAATATGCTACTAGAGCATATGACGGCTGTGTCCCCTTCAACTCCCCAAAGATTCTCCACATTATCACAGATGATTCAGCAAGCATGTCATCACAAAGATTTAGAAAAAGTGTGGAAAGTCCTAAGCCAACAGTACCACATATGACTACAAGATAATGTGACCGCCTTCACAAGCCAAGCATAAGAATCTTAGACAAAGTTTCAGAAGTCAGGCCCATGTGAATAACCTTTTCTTCCTTATCATTTGGAATCCTTAGCACACTCTCTGGCTATCTGACTGTCACACACACATACCTGCATCTCAGAGTATCCACTGAGGGTCTATAGTAGCACAATTGGTTGCAATGAAGGAGATCCCCTTAGGGTTTTACCCCATTAGCTATCTCTAGCTCCCTTGGCTCTACTTCGGTCTTCCATAATGTCCCTCTCTGATTGAATCTTCTATCTCCTTTCCCAGAATCTGTGTCTTATTTCTAACCACAGAAGCTAGTTCTTTTCTCCAAAGTTAAAACACTGTGGACAACTACAGTGTGATATGTTCTTCCCTGTACAACGTGGATAATTTCACTTTAGCCCTCTATGTTCAAAGAATCACCATCAGCTTTCTTTTGTACAGAACCTAAATGAAAAAAAAAAAGCAGCAGCAGAAAACCAGGTTGGAAGAAAAGGGGTATTGCAAGCAATAGCATTTTGTAATAATATTTCACACAATAAGATCATGACAAAATAGTCTGCCCAGCAGAGATGTATGCATGCTTTATCAGGGTTGAAGTGTGAAGAAGAGGTGGTGTGACTTTTTTGATCATTAGTACAGAGAAGGAAAAAATTCTTGCTGGAAGCCTCTAGTGGCAGCAGCTCAAAGAGAAATTGCCAGATAACCATAGATAGGTGAAGGATAGAGCACTTGCATGACTGAGCTGGGGCCCTGCCAGGGTGTCAGCAAGAACTTCTGCCCATCCCCTGCATGGAGATTCCATTGCTGAGCCTCTTCTGGTCTTGCCTTGCTAAAAGATTCTGCTTAACTCCTGACAAAATGAGCCATTGTGGTGGCTGAGGAGGGAGTAATGGGGTGGTGATAGGGCCAGGTAGCATAGGGACCTGCTAATTCTTCTATTGTATTCTTGGTTGAAACTATTAACATGTACCCCCACAGGAAATTATTGCTTCATATGTGATGATCAGGTTCCACAGTACTATACTAAAGACCTCATGTGCATTTTAGACAAAATATTTAGGCGTGGGAACTAATTATTAAGAAGTGTTTATAATGTAATTTACAATCCTGTTTCAGGTTGCCAAAAGTCTAAACTGATTCTTGTAAATAATTCAGTGTATTCTCTTTATTTTGTACTCTATTTCCTCTGTACTTACAATGTTTATTTGATATATGTTTTTGTCAAAATTTTCAGTGCCCTTGGGAAGAAAACCCCTTGTAAGGTTGTTCAAATAGAACGGGTCTTCTGAAACAACCGTTTTACAGTGGCTAATCTCAAACAAGGATGTGTAGAATTATATCACATAGCAGTTGAACTCATGCTTGAGTTTTGACATTAGAGAGATGAGGGTTCTGCTGCTGTGTGGTCTTGAGAAATTACCCATCCTCTCAGCCTTGCTTATCTCATCAGTAAAACCAATATGTTAGTTCTTACTCTGTAAGGTTTTTGAGAAGGCTGAATGAAACCATAGCTGTTCATACATAGATGCATACACATCATGCTGGATCTTCTGTAATTGTATCATAATAAATAGATGACTAATAACACTCCAGTAAATTGGGAATCTTCAGTAAACTGTTTTGAAGATCATATTAATAATTACTAGGTGATGAAATGGATGAAACTATTATGACTCAATGCTCATCAAGGAACTATGGGGACATGTAACATTTGCAGACTTCTGAAGTGAGTTTCTATGGATGTAAACAAGTTGTAGAGGTATTGTTTGTTATTGCTGATGTCAGAACTTGAATGAGGCCATGCTAGACCTTGAAAAGAGACAGGACATAATTAATGTGTAGGCATTTAAAAATGAATTGAGCTAGCACTATTTCTATTTCATTTTGTTGGTAGGATTTTTGATATTCAAGAACCAGGGTCAATTCTTAATAGCTGAAGAAGATTTGGCAATGGCATGGGCATCCATCAATCACACATTCATAATAGATACTGTATTTTATGGCAATGATTTGCTTGAGAAGTGCATATTTACTGATGGTGCTTCAGAGTAATTCCACACATGATATGGCGAAAATCATTTCACAGACAAATGAAATAATTTAATGAAGATTATTTGAAGACATAGCTACATATTAATGCAGTAGTTTCTTGTGCAGGGCTAGAAAAGTTTTAAAAAAATTTTTACCACTCCTACACCAATTTTTCATAAATAAAATTCTCCATAGATTTGTTCTTTCAGTTCTGTCATTTTTGAGTATAGTCATTGTTTAGAATGCATATAATAATACATTGAAATTTAAATTACTGAGTTGTATGTGATTAACATTTTTAATTTTTACTTTTTTTATCTAATATGTTGTACTGACACAAGAATGAACAAATAGGCTATTAGAAATGAGTTGGGATTATAGAAAAATATATATACAATCAGCGCACACATACACTCACACTTATATTCTATAGCAAGAGAAGTTTTTAGTGGAATAAAAAAATGTAGAAAAAAATTACAAGGAGAAGAAAATATGACGATTTTTGGAATCTAGGATTAAAATGATTTAAATATAAAACCAAAAGAAGAATCATAAAGGGTAAATATATTTAAACTATTTAATCTTCAATGTGATAAAATACACAAAGTATAAAAGGAAACAACAAACCATCTGATATAAAATTGTATTAGAAAAAGTTTATATATGACCTGGGTATGGTGGTGCACACTTGTAATCTCAGCAGCTCAGAGGCTGAGGCAGGATTGGAGTTCAAAGGCAGCCTTAGCAACTTGGCAAGACCCTGTCTCTAAATAAAATACAAGAAAGGGCTGAGATTTTGGCTTAATGGTTAAGTGCCTCTGGGTTCAATCTCTGATACCAAAAAAAAAAAAAAAGAAAGAAAGAAAGAAAGAAAAAGTTTGTATAAGAAAATAGCCTGTAATCCAAGTGACTTGGGAGGCTGAGTCAGGAGGATTGCGAGTTCAAAGCCAGCCTCAGCAACTTAGCGAGGCCCTAAGCAACTCAGTGAGATCCTGTCTCTAAATAAAATACAAAATAGGGCTGGGGATGTGACTCAGTGGTGCAGTGCCCCTGGGTTCAATCCCTGGTTCCAAAAAAAAAAAAAAAAAAAAAAAAAGAAAATAGACAAATACTTCTCTCCAATAGAATATGGGCAAAACACCCACAAAAGCAAGATCACAACTGTCAATAAATGTATAAAATATTCAACCCCATAAATATTAATTTTTAAGATAAAATTTTAGCTTATTTTAGCTTGAAAAGATAGTGATATTCCTTGTTTTCTGGAATGGATGCTATGCATTATAGAAGCTTAAACTGGCAAACTATTTGTGGAATACATTTTGGCAATATAGATCATAAGTCTTAAAATATGTATAGCTCTGCCTCCTACTCAGAAAATGATTAGAGAATGCAGAGAATTTGTAAGTATGGGCATGACATTATTTAAAACAAAAGGAAATTTATAACAAATCAACTCTCCAATGGGATTGATAGTTTTAAAATGATAAATTTCTACTGGGTGTCTACAATAAGTAAAAATCATGGTTGGTTCTCACATCATTCATAGAATCATGGACTGTAATGCTACCATTGAAAATCATGTATTTGAAGTATTGTGTGAAAAAAAGACCCCAAACTCTGTGTGTGTGTGTGTGTGTGTGTGTTTATAAAGATTGAAAAGATTGAAAGGTAATACTTTATGAGAGCTTGGGATAATGGAAATACAGGTGATTTTACCTTTTATTTTTATTTCTCTTATTTATTAAAAACAATACATTAAAGAAAGTATAAATGTCAGTGTAAACTGTAGTAGCAATGTAAGAAAATATGTATTTGCATCTACTTAAGTTAAACAGTAATTGGAATAAACTTTTTTTTTCATTAAACAAATAGGGGTTGTAGTGCTTCTACTATTCTGGGCACTGTTTTAGATTCCAAGGATACCGCTCTACTGCAATGAACAGTAGAGAAAATAACTTGCCTTGCAGTTCAGCAGGTGTTGGAGAATGGGCAATGGGAAAAGGGGGAGTTTACTTTCATGCTCTTTCCCTGTGTGAAGAAATGAAATGGTAGGTAGCAGGATGTGCAGATGCACATGCACCCACATGTGTGTGTTTGTGTGTGTGTGTGTGTTTGATGAAGTTAAGGATGCTGTTGGTTTGTGCAGTCCTGTGAATATGGAACAGGAAACTCATCCCTTTGCTGTGATGTAAATGTGCTAAACATATTAGACTAACAAAACAGGAGACTGGAAATGCTGGTAATGTTGTTTATATGTTATGAAACATCACTGATATCCTGATTTTAGACAGCAGTACCCAATGAAGGTCTATACTCAGAATTCTGGGCCATATACACTGCTGGAGGAATAGAACTCAGGGGCTTGGACTAGCTGATCTTATTTTCAGAAGCCAGTAATGAAGCCTACTTTTTAATAACTGAATTTACAATTATCTGATACCTGAGGCCAGGTTACATAGGAGGCAGGATTTGTTTATTGGTTCTTAAATATCAGTTCATTTTCTTAATGGCAGGATGCTGGGAAAGGAAGAAGGGGAGGGTAGTCCATAATTACTTTGTTTATCTTTTAAAGAAGTTATAGTGTAGAGTAAAATGAAGAAGAGTAAAAATGAAAAAAGTTTTCTGAAGTATAAAATGACAAATATTAGGAGTTCCATTTACTTGGAGTACACGCCAAGTGCACAGATGTGAAAGCCTGAAACGGTTGTAACAGCCAGCCAGGCAGTGTAGTAGACAAACAGGAAGTTTTTGTAGATAGGCTGTGTTATAATAACTGCTAGGTACTAACTCTGCTTCTCTGCTGCATGTAACTACCAATAAAAACCACATTTGACTCCTGCTTGAAAAGCAGGACCCCATGACATAGAAGTTAGTGCTCCGCACCAGTTGAGACTGACAGACCGTTGCTACATCTGTGAGACACAACTTTTCTGGAAGGTCCTAAGGGAACTCTCCAGTCACTTACATTCACTGATGATTTCCAGGGAAGGCAGGAAATACTCGTCACAGACGATAGACACGGCCATGAACATGTAAAGGATGATCAGGAAGTAGATTATGACACCTCCATCTGCACGCTCCTGTTTGGTGAAAAACCCCTCAGGAAACTCGGACGATGGAGAAACAACACATTGGGTGCTATTTTCTGGGAAGGATAAGGAGGTGAAAATTTGAAGAATGTTGGAGTCACACATCTACAAAGAGCATTTCCTTAAAAAAACTGGGATATCTGGGTGGAATTTTAAGAATCCAGTGAAAATGCATAAGACATTTCTGAATATGATGTAGCTGTGCATCTTTAGAATATTAGTCTTTGGATTGGAAAGAGATTCTTTAAAGATATAAACTGATGGCGGTGGAAGAATTGAAAAGTGGAAATTATTAAATCACTCTTCCTAAAAGGAATTTCTGAACCTTTCTCCCTCCCCAAGTAGAAACCATGCTTCTGATGAATATTTCTAATAACTGTACAATTTCAATTTTTAATTTCAGAGCCCGAGTTGTCCTCAGGCCTTCAAAGAATCCTTTACTGTTGCCAAGAGTATTTTTAGGATGAAAACTTTCTGTTTTTGTTTTTTCATGATGAAGTCTTGGAAAATAAAAACTAGAGGCTTGCCTTTTCTTGATCTTTGTGAATTACTTCAGAGCTATCTTTAAGAACTTATTGGAGGAATCGAAAGTATTTGATATCCTTCCAAATGCTAAAAATCAGAGCAAATACAGCAGGATGCATAAGCAAAAGTGAATTCAGGGAGCATTTTCCTTCCTATCCCTTCATGTAGCTGTGGTAGCAGAAGAAGCAGGGGTTGCTGACCTTAATGTCCACCTACCTGTGGCTCTTGGAAGACGCTGGGGCAGGGAGGCCCCTGGGAGAGGCTGGTGTGCAGTGGCCCAGATGATGCAGAGCAGCAGGACCCTTCTTGTCCATGTCAAGCCCCCTTTTGTCTGCATTTCTGCAGTGCTTTTTCTGCAGTGTGCAGCTTTGGGAAGGGAGAAAAGGAGGATTATGCTGGATCATGTGAGGAATCTCCTTCCTGCCCAATGCCTGCCCAGGGCACATCTCAGCAAGGCCAGCACAGAGGTTGATGGGAGCCAGCCAAGCTTCTCTGATCAGAAGACCCGAGCTGGAGGGAGGCTGGAGGAGGTAGGCAGGAGAGCAGACAAGCATTGTCTGCAGCTGTTCTCATGGCCCACAGTCTCTGAAGACGGACCTAGGCAGCCTACACTTCATGAAAATATACACTTTTATTTAATACTTTCATAGTGGTACTTCTTTTGACTTTCTCTAGGTTTTTAAAGGCCTGGTTTGCTTTTGCTTACTCCTCTCTCTCTCCTGCCACTGCTCCTAGAAGTTGTTGGGACTGGTATATATACATTCTTTGTCTAACTTGGCACCTTTTTGTATTTGCTTTGGCCTCTCATCCTCAATTCTGCTGAGGGCTAGAGGCAGGAAAGTCAGGAGGTGTCTGTAAGAATCTAGCCAAGAAATGATGGTAGTTTGAAGGACGACAGTGGCAGTGGGGATGGAGAGAAGCCCATAGCTTCAAGAACTATTAAGGAGAAAGAGTGGATGCTACTTGATCATTGATTGATTGTGCTTTCTGCCAAAGGGAGCTATCTAAAACACAATTTGGACAAGCCATGTCGTGTCCAAATAGACTACTGGATTATTGTCCTCCCCACTCTGGCATTTCTAAGGCTTGCCTAGATGTTAAGAACTTCTGTAGTGTAGTAACCTGAGGCTAATAGCACAGGCTGTGGACTCAGACTGCATGACTTGAGTCCTAGCACTGTTATTTGCTGGTTATGTGACCTTGGGCAAATTATTTGACTTCCCTGCTGCTCTGATCCAGCGTCTGCAAAACAGGGACCACTTCTGTTTGGAGTGTGGTGAGTGTGCACAAATGAACGCATTTAATCTGTGTAAAACAGTTTTTGCTATCAGTGTTCATCTATTAACCAACCCCTCAATCATTATAACTCTTGATTGGATAAAAGCTTTCTTGGTCATAAGGAAATTTTGTAATTTTGCAGCTTTCACGGTTCCTTTGTTTTGTAGATAAAGTTCAAAAATCGAAGTGCTTGCTAAGTTTTAGATTTAGAAAATGGGTTTATCTGGTAAAAAGGAGTGAGCTACTTCCTGATGTTTGTGATCTAGGGTGGGTCAAAGGGTGTTTTCAAGTGCCCTTTTATTTGGCTAGGAATTTCTTACCATTATTAACCTTTCTGAAATTGTCATTTCTAGGAACTAGCTATCCAGATGTGTGGTGTGGTGCTGAAGCTAGGATGATGAGTCATCAAAGCGCAGCCCAGTAACAGCAGACTCACCGCTGCTCTCAACAAGCAGAGTCCCACTGCCAACATTCACAGATGCAGCACCTGAATTGTTAGACTGTGGCCTCTGTGCCAGCTGTGGCTAAGATAAGGCAAGAGACCACTTAGTTTTTCACTGAGTGGCTATGTGTTTTGGGCTGCTCCTCTTCCCAACACAGTACTTCAATAAATTCATACAGTGAAGTATCACATAAATTGTCAACTACAGCAAAAACTCAACCCACAGTGAAAACTTCTGCTGCACCTTGTCAACTAAGAAAGGGAGCAAGTGTCAGAAAGTGCAAACCAAAAACAGAAGTGCAATGCACACAGTAGGTGCTCAATCAACATTTGTTGATTGAAGATACTGTAATAGTTCTTAGAAACACAATCCTAGAACATGGTCTAAACAAACTATCCAATTAAATATGGATTTGCCAACAAAAGAGAATGAATGAGGCTAAATAGAGTTGCTTTACACATTCTTTGTTTTGCAAAATGTTCTTAAGAATCTGTAAAATAAAACACAGATTTAAAGAAGTCACAAAATGTACAATGTGTTATTATTTTATAAGATGAATGTCCTAGAAAAGCTCCACTTTAAGAACTTTGACAGCTACTCTAGATACCCTTCATGTGCCTCAGTCTCAGCTCCTCCATTTCTTTAACCACTCTGTGTGTGTGTGTGTGTGTGTGTGTGTGTATAATAGTCTAGCAGCCCACCTTTCATTGGGTGCATCCTTGGAATGTTATAGCTAGTCTTGCCTTGATAAATATCTTTTAAGTTTCTTTTAGACTATAGGTCTCCCCTCCTTCCTCTTCTTATAATTTAGCTATTGGAAACTCCAGGGCGTTTGATCTGTGCATTTTCCCACAGACCTGGTTTTGACAATCAGGTCCTTGTGGCATAGTTCAATATGTTCCTGTTTTTACCATACTTTTATAAAGTGGCAACTAGCTGCAGAGGTTTTATCAGACTCAGTTCTATCCCTTCAGCAGACTGTAGGTGGTGTGTTCTTTCACAGAAAAGCACACCATGCCTTCTTTCTGTGATATGAGCAACTGTTCACATGTTCATTACCTACCTGGACTAATTCTTGGGGGCAGCAAAATGGTGGCATTCTAATGCTATAATTTTTCTTTATTAGTTAGAATATTTTGCAAAGAGATGATTTCTTTTTTTGTAGCACTAGGAATTGAACCAGGGGTGCTTTACCACTGAGCTACATTCCCAGCCCTTTCTATTTTTTATTTTTGAGACAGGGCCTAAGTTGCCCAGGTTGGCCTCAAACTTGTGAGCCTCCCAAATTGCTAGGATTATAGGTTGTGCTGCTGCATTAGCTTCAAAGAGATGATTTCTATCATTTACTCTTTTAGTACCTAGAAATACTCAGTTTCTATAAGAAAGATAAGATATATGCTTGATTCTTTCCAGTTCTTTACCAATTCTCAAGACAATTGGTTTCCTGTTTTCCTCCAAAAATAACCAATTAGATTAAAAAGTTATTATGAATTCATATACTTAATTATATTTGATGGATTCCAATCAATTGCAATTATTATCCTGTTTTGAAGCTCAAACTGTCTCATCTTCAGCCTCTGGGAGTCTCTTCAAAGTGAGTTCTGTGCATCTCACCATGATCTTAATTGTCTTTGATAGCTTCCTCATCATCTGGTATAAAAAATGTTCAAGACTTATACATGAAATGTTTCTTCAAATTGCTTCTTTAATTTTTTTCAAGTGGAAAGCATTTCAAGACCACTATCTAAGTAACTGGGTTGCTAGAGATTCTTATTGTTACTGGGTTGGTCACTGTCTGTCTGTCTGTTCTCTCTCTTTCTCTCTCTACACACACACACATCTTAATAAAATAGCTTAAGGGCTCATATGATATTTCTCATTCATATTCAGAGATATAGCTTTTTATTTGAAATTGAACTTTTTCTTTATTAACTCTGTATCCCCTTTCATACCAAGGGTTCTGGATCTCAAGAATACAAAAGAAAATACAACTAAAGTTCTAATATTCCACAATTGCTTATTTACTGGTCGCATATTACCTATGTAATAATCTAAACATAACAATACAGATATTGTCACCCCAATATAATTACTGAGACTTGTTAAACATTTTTTCATATACTCTTCCATACTCTCTCTCTATTCCTTTTAAGATGTATAGTCTACCAACATTGTTTAAACATAGTCATTAATGTACTATTTCTCCCTTTTAGCCTTCCTTTTGGTCTTGGTTCTATAGATCTGCATGTATGTTTAATGCTCACCACTAGACCTTGGATGGATATTTATTTAGACATTCTGATGTATGAAACTTATTGTCTACTAAATTCCTTGAAGGACATGTGGAAAAAGAATCCCTGAGTTCTTTTATGTTGATAACAACTTGTCCATGGTCTTTATACTTGAAATCAACTTTGCTGTATACAAAACCATTGGCTCATATTTTCCCCTTGAATATCTTAAATATGTTATCCCATTTTCTTCTACCATAAACTATTGTTGTTGACAAGTTGATAATTATCTAACTTTCTTCCCCTTATAAGTCACTTCCTTTTCTTTTCTGGATACCTAAAGGATAATTTCCCTCTTCTTTAAAGTTAGTCAATTGTACTAGACATATCACTGTGTTGATATGAGTATTCTTAAGTATATAGTTTACCCTTTCTCTGTTTCATGTCAAGTCTCTAAATTCCTGGACTGTTGTCATGAAATATTAGTTTTAGTATTTATTCTGTTCCCTTTCTTTGGATTTCTTCTTTAAGAGATTTCCATGATTGCTATGATAAATTTTCTTTGAATTAGTATCTTCAAAGAATATATATTAGTATCTTCAAAGAATATGCATAGAATTTGTGTCTTCAAAATTGTAAGTTAGTCACAAATCCTTTTACCTTTCTTAATTTCTTTTTTGATTAAAAAAAGTTTTCCCTTTCTGTTTCTCTTAAAATGTCATCTGTTTTGCTTGTAGCTCTTGTCTCCTACTAGTTTAATATTCAGTTTTGAGATTTTTTCCCCTTTGGTACCTAATTTTTTCCCGAATGCTATTACCTCATTTCTGAGGTTTTTTTTTCCTAATTCTGATTGATGTTGTTCTTCATGTTTTGCGTGATTCCCACAGTGTCTTTTCGATTTTACAAGGTTACAATTTTGATCTGATCTATGAGTATGTCTTCCCAGCATGCTCTTTTGAAGGGATGTTATTCTGCCCCTTATTTCTCATTTATTGTGACAATAACTTTGTGTGGGATTTGACCTCTACACATTTCTTTTCTTGTTATTGCATGAAATTAATTTTTCCTGAACTTATAGATGAAGGTCTTATTTAGTACAGCTTTTTTTTAATTCACAGAACTTCCCCTTCCATTGTTTTTCTTGTCATGTTAAAAAATAGCGTGCCTGTTTTCTAAGATTTCTTGGCTCAGTCCTACACCTTCTGGATACACTCTTTTTTCCCCCTCTATTTTCCTTATCCTGCTCAGATTTTATTCCATCACTAACTTCACTATGTAGTTTCAGATTCTATTTCTTGAGCCCCTTGCTGGAAGAACCCTGGTTGATCAGTTTTGAGAGTTCATATGACTCAGTGCTTGCTTGTATTCTCCCATTGTTGGAATGAACCAACTTTTTAAAAAGTTTTAACTACTGTTCTCAAATTGTTCTATTGTGTTTCAGCAAGTACCTGTTATCAATTTTGGGGTCTCTAGTTCTCATGTCAGTCAGATGCCCTGTGCCTTTTGTGTACTTACTCCCACAGAGGAGCTGACACTATGCATGTTTGGTGTTATGAGTGAGATTTGTCCCTCCTTACTTGCATTTGGGGTCCATAGAGATAACTTGACACATTGCATTTTAAATGTTATCCATGTGTCTGGTTTTGCTATATAGTTGCTTTGTTTGTTCCTATGCAAGGATTTGTTGAGACTGAAAAACCATGCCACTGCTGTCTTCATCTTCAAAAGTTTTTAACCAAAGGGATTCATAGTTGTATCCTTTATCTAGAAAGTTCTTTTAGTACATTGAACATATGGTTTGTTTTACAAAAACTCTATTTACATATAACTAGTAGGAAACCCGTCTATTATGTAAAGTTGTACACAAATTGTTATATAGGTTCAAGCTGAGACCAAACAAAACAAAACTGTGAACCTATTGGCTATATGAGCTTGGGAAAACCATTTCTTAGGACTTCCTTGTTCTCATTTGCAAAATGAAGGGTCTGAGTTAGACAAATTCTTTTTTCTTTTCCTTATTAGTACTAGATAGTATTAAACTTCAGTAAGCCCTGAATGATTTGTACTAAAAATGAAAAGACAAAAAGAAAGAAAAAGAAGCAACAGAATAAGACATCTTTAAAAATAGTCAAGTGAGCTTACTATTAAAATCGTGCAGGTGATTATTGAATTGTGATCAAGTTATAGCTATTTTTTCTTTTAAGAAACAAAATCATCAGAATTATCTTCAGCTCTCTCTTGCTCACTGACCAGTTTCAGATTAACAGTCTTATCGCAGATACCTGGTCCTCTGTGATTAGACAGCACTTGTTACAACCAGGAAATCAAAACTAAGCATTGAACATTTACTAAGCATAAGTTATTCATGTGCATTATTCAAGCAGTTCTCCCACCAACTCAAAGGAACAGAGGAGCAGTTCTCACTAGTTTCTCAACAGAAGTACCTGATGGCTTTTAAAATTACTGATGATCTGGTGCTTACCCAAACTAATTCAGTTGAAATCTAGGTGGGGTGCCTGGGTATGGGTAATGTTAGGAGAGTGGAGACTTATGGGATGGATTTCGCTATCCTTGCTTTATACATGATAGATTGAATCAATTGCCTAAGATTTAAGGTTACATAGTTCCTACATAACAGAGCCCAGATGTGGTTTGACAAAGGCCTGTCTACTGCCAAAGTGCGTGAACATGCTTAACCACTAAGTTGAGCCAACTCTTTGGCATGTGTTTGGCATGAGGGTAAAACCATGTTTACTAGTTTTCTATTGTACTTCCAGTATTCATGGAGCCACACATAGGTGGCATCTAACATATTGTTGAATGAATGAATGCACAAAGGAATGAAATAGATAATGCAGTTCACTTGGAATTTTCCTTGAAAACATCCACAGGACCTGTGAGAATACATCAGACTGACTTTTTGTCTCATCCAAAATGCTGTCTGCCCAGTTCTCTAAGCATTTGTTTGAGTTGTCCCCTAACCCTGCGGCACAGTTAGCTCTTCAGCTCCACCTGCTGATGCATCAAGTAGATGTCGGACACCAGCTTTCTGTTGGAGGGAATATAGGAATATGTACGACTAGGAGGAGCCTTGTGAAATCTGTCATTTGAAAAGATAGTTTGAATCTTACATGCAATGAGAGCTGGGATTGCTAATCACCCCTGCTTTTTGTCATATACACCCCATCCCTGAAACACAGGTTTTCATAGGCCAAGGACTCTGAGGACAGAGGAAGGTAAAAGGAAGCAGATAGCTATGGCTACTCCAATGCTCTAACTCCATCTTGTTAATATTACCTGTTTATTTTTAAATTCTTATTGGAATATATAACATATGTAGAAGTACATCCATTGCCTTTTGCAACTTAAACCTGCAGATCCAATACCCATGGGTAACCTGTAATAAGGTGAGTGATTATCACCATGTCATGAATAACCTGAGAAAACTGGAGTAGAGTGAGCATTGAATATAAATGCATTGCTATATGGAGCCTTCAGTGACTCTATTGCTGCTTTCTCTTGAGGGTCTTTCCCTCAGCCTCTTGAGTCAGAGAGCAGCTTGGGCATCAGGATGACTAGAAGCTTCAGCTCATTCTTAGCTCCTTCACTTTTTGTCGCCAACCACCACACAAGTTGCTACTACAGCCACAGCCATGGTTCTGAGTTGAGAGGCTGTTACGGTTTGGATGTAAGGTGTCCCCCTAAAGCTAACATGTAAGACAATACAAGAAGGTTCAGAAGAGAAATGATTGGGTTGTAAGAGTCTTAACCCAGTCAGTGATTTAATCCCTGATAGGTATTAACTGAGTGGTAGGGTGTGGCTGGAGGAGGTGGGAATTGGGCATGGCTTTGGTATATATTTGTATTTGATGAGTAGAATCTTTCTCTGTTTCCTGATCACCAACATGTGAGCTGCTTCCCTCCACCATCCTCTCCCGCCATGATGTTCAGCCTCACCTTAAGCGCCAAGGAATGGAGCCTTCCTTTTGTGGACTAAGACCTCTGAAACTATGAGCCCTCAAATAAACTTTTCCTCCTCTACAGTTGTTCTGATCAGATCTTTTAGTCACAGCAGAGAAATAGCTGACTAAAACAGAGTTTCATCTGTTCCCAGACCTTCGTCCTTCATGGAGCTTACCACTAAGGTCGAGCACTGAAACCAGGTTGAGCCCTGATACAAAGCATGTGTGGACATTTCCCAGTTTAAATTGGTCTCACTGTACTGCTGTGTGGGTCTGAGTGATTGACAAGTATTTAAAACATTTCCAATTCCTACAAAACCTTCAGAATCTTCTCAAGATTTGTATTTTTTTTTTCCTTTTATTGGTGGGCATAGTCCAGTCCTCTGAATAAATATGGAGTTCAAATTACTGGCTAGTGTTCAAGTCCTGTAGATGAAATATTATTTAAAATCAACAACACTTTGGAGTGAAAATAATTGTAGAATTAGCCAAACCTGGGTTAATTTTTTCTTCTTCCATTCTTTCTGAAATAGTAAATAGGGATAACACCATATACTTTTTCAACTGTATGATTAAAGACCTAGAACATAGATATTAGTCCTTTTCCCGCTACACTGTAACTCCATGAGAGCACATTTTTTGTTATTAAAACTTGGCAGAGTGTTTAGCTCTCAGTGAAATTAAGTGCACTGGGCAGATCATCAGCTGGGGGAAATTAACAGATAAGGAATTTTCATTAGCTGTATTTACACAAAATGGAATTTGTCATTTTTGATTCTTGTTTTTTCCACTTCTTTTGAGCTAGCCTTCCTTGGTCTTAGTTCTCAGAATTTAAATGAAAGCCTTCCATTGAGCGCTTCAGTACTCAGTACTTCAGTGAGTGATCTGGAAAAGGCCTGCCTCCAGCTCGGCTTTATAGTTTTCTCCTCTTGCTGTATTTCACTGGGGTGTCCAGAGAGGGTGGCAAATGAGAACAAGAAGCAGAGGGGCTCTGACACGATAGAGTGTGGAGATTTATTTTCTTCACTTTCATATAATAAACCCCCTCAGGGTCTGAGTTAGCATCATCATTTTTCCTTAGTCTGTGGTGTGAAGGCTGCCATCCCTGTGTGGGGAGATTGATGCCTCCTTTACTCTAAATAATCGGGATGAAGGAATTCATCAGAGATTCCTCAAAATTTGCTGGGCTTAGAATTTCTGCCCTAGGCTTGAAAATCAAGAGTCATCGAGCTCATTAGGACTGAACATAAGAGAATCTGGTCCTGAAGAGAGAAGACCAGAAAATGCTTTGTAATTCTCTTCCTGCTGGGATAGACTGTCCAAATTACTTAAGTTACTGTGAAATTCTTCCTTAGCAATCAGAGATGAAAGTTGTCATATCTTCGTGCTTGTGGGCGATACGGAAATGAAGAAGTAGGGGAACTGACCAGAAAGATGTCCATTTGACCATTGTAATCTGAGCAACTTAGTACAACATGTCAGAGTCCAGGACTATTCCTGGGAGGAGGACCACAGTCACCGTTAGTAAGTTCATCTCTTAGAAGCATGGCCTGCAGAAGTCTTTGCAAAAAAAGGCCTTGTGTTTCAGACAGTGGGGACACTAAGTCAGCTTTGTTTTGGGTTAGATTCCCAAGGAACTAAAGCTATTTTACTTCTTTCTATAACTTGAGGATACACAGGTTCCCCCTTTGCCCTTCTGCATTTTCCAGTTCTTCCTCAGACTCTGTGGAATACCTGGACATGAGCCCTACAGATCCCCTGGAGTATGGAATGTTTTCCCAGTAGTCAGAGTGCTGGTCGCTCACAGTTTCCAGTTCCCAGTCCCTTTGTGGACTGCCTGGGTTGCAGAATGTTACTGCCTGAGGTCACTCCATCCACAGGGCCGCCTGGAGCAAGGGAAGGCAGGGGCATAAAGTCCCCCTGACATAAGCTCCCTGCTGGGGCTTCCTTAGACTTCCCTCAAAGGTTAGTTTTTCCTATTTTCCAATCCTGCTACCTCCCGCTTCCTCTCACAGGTGCCTCTGGCTCCATGATGGCTTTGGAAGAACCTAGCTTGGGTAACTCAGTCTCAGTGATGGGTTCTAGCCTGGGACCTGGGCAGAGTTCTGAGCTCAGATCTCTGGACTTTACTCTTGATCATGTGAACGGTGAGTTGGAGACTTAGAAAATACTTTTTTCTTTCAATAAATCTTGACTTTCAGAACTGTTGTCCTTAGCCAGGTGTGGTGGCGCACGCCTGTAATCCCAGCACTTGGGAGGCTGAGGCAGGAGAATCTCAAGTTCAAAGCCAGCCTCAGCAACTTATCAAGGCTCTAAGCAACTCAGTGAGACCCTGCCTCTAAATAAAATACAAAATAGGGCTGGGGATGTGACTCAGTGGTGGAGTGCCCCTGGGTTCAATCTCCAGTACCAAAAAAAAAAAATAAAATAAAAAAATAAAAAGAACTGTTGTCCTCTAGGGATAGAAGAAAAAAATTGAATTTGAAACTCAAATTGAGGAGTGGCTGTTTTGTTCTAGGACGAGTCTGCCCTTAACTTGAAGCAAAAAATGCCATTGATTAAATGGGTAAGAAGCCACAAGGCAAAAGAAAATAGAAAAAAAAAAGTTGGAAAGCATTTTGAAAATACAGATATTTATACCTGTATTAAGAGACGTTGTGATCTCTGGGCACCAGGCCAGGGCTGGTTGTTCCTGGTGGATGAGCACTATCCTTCAGCCATGTTGCACCGAATCTCTGGGCTGGCCTCAGTAGACTTCGTTGTTCCAGGTAGTTGGGAGGCTGGGATGTGTAAAAAGGAAGAATCAGCAGCCACGATGGTAATCTAGCTGCGGTCTTTTTATTTCAGTGCCTCTCTACCGTGTATCCTGTTTTGTGAACTTCTTTCAACTCACATACTTGTTTTTGAGGCTCTGGAGGATACTTAATCTTGAGGTTTTAAGATTTTCCTTCTGGATACAAAGGGAACAAAAAGTTCGGTTTCAGAAGGCAGCTTCTCTTTCGAAGCCTTCTGTTGGGAGGCACACCATTCATCTACCTGCCCATGGACTTGTGATCTTGTCAGCAGAGGGAGTGGCCACCAAGGAACCTCAAATGAACAGCAGCCTTGGATTCCCTCCTGAAAGAATGTGGCTTAACTGCACCATCGAGCATTCATGTGGCTCCCAGCCCTTAGCACACTCAGCTTCCTCTGAGGTTGGATTCACCAAGAGAAACATGAGGGGAGCTGCCATGAAGATAGTCTGCCAGCTGACTGCTTCGTGGGGTCCAGATCTTTGTGTGCCCAGGTAATCCAAGCAGAGCTCAGCAGTTCTAGTTCTCAGGAGCCTTACTCCCCGAAGACTTTCTGCTTTCTTTTTAAAATGTCATACAAGTCATTTGGTCCTTTGCAGTGACAAAGCAGAAGTTCCTAAAACAAGTACTATTAATAAAAATATATTTTTAGCATCTGTTATGAGCTATGCACTGTTCTAAGTCTTTATGGGTATTACTGTATTTATAAGTGAAAATTGCAATGGATGTCCCCATTTTACATACCAGGAGAGAAGCACAGAGAAGTCAAGTGAGAGGCATCCATTCTGGTTCAGCTGAACTATTCATAAGGGGCTAATGATGCTTTCTTTTCAGTTGCTGAGAAACTGTTCACAGAGCACCTGTAGTGTTATGGTTTAGATTTGGTGTCCCCCAAAAGCTCACATGTGAGACAATATGAGAGGGTTCAGAAGGGAAATGATTAGGTTGTATGAGTCTTATACTAATCAGTGAATTAATCCCTGATGGGATCAACTGAGTGGTAACTGGAGGCAGTTGGGGTACGGCTGGAGGAGGTGGGGCATTGGGGTTGTGGTTTTGGGTATATATTTGTATCTGGTGAGTGGACTCTCTCTGCTTTCTGATCATTGTGTGGGCTGCTTCTCTATGCCACACTCTTCTGCCATGATGTTCAGCTTCACCTGGAGCCCTGAGGAATGGAGCCTGCTGTCTATGGAGAGACCTCTGAAGTTGTGAGCCCCTAAATAAGCTTTTCCTCCTCTGCAATTATGCTGTTTGGGTCTTTTTAGTCATAGAAGCAAAACAGCAACATGACTAAAACATGTTGTGTGCCAGGTATGGCACCAGTGTTGGGGGACCGAGTGCGGAACAGATGTGTCCCTGCACTGCTGGAAGTCAAGAAAGGTCAGAGCATGTAGGTTTGGTGAGCAATACCTCCTTTTGGGGAGTCCTCCGCCTCCAAAAAATAAACCTCAAACCCTCTTTTGCTCAATTCTACTTAAAAACTCACTTGGGAAAAAGTAGTTTTCTGGAAAATTTCTACAGGACATATTCTGTGCATTCCATCTTCTTTCCAAGTTCCCAATCTCAGTGAATGACACAACCCTGATTGTCATCCTTGACTTCAATCCTCCTCTCCCATCTCTTATCACATCTGTCAATAACCAAGTCCAGATAGCTCCACCCCTTACACACCTCGAATCGATTCACTCCTCTTCATGCCCATTGCCACCATCGACTGCTGCCCAGAGTTCTGTAACAGCCCCCTGACTTTGCCTTGACACCTCCCTTGCCCTGACACTTTTTTGAGCCTCCTAAGTAAAGATGCTTTCCTATTTGTTCATTCAAGTGGCGTGGGCTCAACTTTAGCACATATATACAAAAGGTGTGGTATCTATTACTTAGGAATAATTTATCCTTTGCTTTATCTGCTGAGCTTTTCCTGACTCTTCATCTTGATGATTTCTTCTTGTGCTTCTTTTTCTACAATCTTTTAGAAAATTCAATGCTAACGTGTGTTTCTCTAAAGTTCAACTGGGCGAGATGTGTCGGGTCCACCCTAGAGTCCGCTGTCCTTTCACACCTGTGTGTCAAGTGGGCAGTTGGATGCAGGACTACATAGCTCAGAGATGTAGGCTGACAGGAGAGGAGGAGCTGCCACATAAATTTCAGAGAGGATCACAGAGGTAGGTAGGAAGACACCCAGAGGAAGGTGGTATTGCCAGAATAGGAAGATCAGTCAGAGGTTTAGGTGAAATACAAATCAACCCATTAGATCTGGCAACACAGAGATCATGGGCATCCTTAACAGAGCAGTTTCAATGAAGTCCTGTAGGTAGAAGTAAAATTGAAATAAACTCTTAGGAAGAGGTAGAGATTTTTAAAAACTGTATGTGAAAGAGAAATTGAAGAGCAGCTGGGGGGAATATTGAGTGAGGGAGGTGGTTTTTTGATTGTTTGTGTCTGTTCTTTAACATGGAAAATTCTAAAGCATGTTTACACATTGGTGAGAATGATCCAATAATGACAAATAGAACATGTGGCAAAGAGAGGATAATCCTGAAAGTGTTGGGAACCAGAGCTCTAGAGGAGATGGGCCTGTCTTGGAGGAGCTGGGCTTGTCCCACTGAAATGGGGGCATGAGGGAGATAGGTAGAGATGAAGGTAACTTCGATTTGGTGGCGAGGAATATACGTGCATTCTTACCTGATGGCATCTATTTTTTAAAAACCATAATGAACATTTAAAAAATGATTTTTAATTCATATTGAAGGGGATTTGGGGGAAGAGAATATAGAAGGTACTAAATAATCATTTTGAGACTGGAAAAGGTAATTTATTAGAGAAACATAAAAGGAAGGTCTGTTGATTTGTTTGGGTTTTAATCATGAATTTAAAGTGAAGTTGGTCAGCAAGATTGTGTGTATGTCCCCACCCCCATCCAGTAATATTCAGATTTTCAAATTCAAGTGTGGATAAACTGGGCTTAGGCAGCTGGGTTTGAGTTCAGACAAGAGTGACAGAATGAGGGGGAAAGGAGCAGAAGTCTTTGAGAAAGTAATTATAAGGATAAACTAAACCACCTAAACAAATAAGAGAAAATTTAAAAAGAAGTGCTGCCTGGTGGATAATGAGAAAGAGGTGGGTGGTTTGGGGATATCGGATTGTGCCAATGAGCTGGAGTTAGGAGTGGGGGTGGGATCAGAGATTAGGTTTTCTAATATAGGTTTCTGGAGGTGGTACTGACTTCAGTAAGACCATGGTAGTATGTGACAGAAAAACAAGATAAAGCAGCTCTTGAAGCAAAGGAAAAAGCAACTGCTCCAGAAAGGGCCATGGAACTGAAGACCCAGGGTGGACATGTCCTGCCACTGTGCACACATCTCAGTGTTCTGTGCTTGTTGATCTATCTTTACAACAGGTCTGTTCTCTGCTGGAAGGGACATTTGTCTTGTTGCTGCTTTCTCCCCAGTGCCCAGCGTAATCCCTGACCCACAAAAATACTCAATAAATATTTATTGAGTGAACAAATAAGTCCATTCTTTAAAAAAATTCTGCACGTTATTCCTGAATTAAGAGCAGCATACTGGGACTCCATCATCTCGACTCCACATGGACCACTTTTGTGAATGGCCTTTGGGTAATGACATTTATGGCTGCTGCTGTGGATGCTGTTAGAAGCACTCTTGTTGAACTCGCCTTGATATTTAGCATAGGAGGTTGCTGGGGAAGTTGTTCACTCCCTTGCACAATAGTTCCTTCATTAGGACCCACAAGGAAAATTTTTCTCGGTTTCATTGCTGGGAAGTCCTGTGATTCCCCTAAATGAGGTGATACTGTCTGTGAGTCTCATAAGTAAATATGTTTTCCTCTTTCCTTTGCTCATTAGAGCCAGCTTTGTGGTCCAGGATTAACTTCAGCCAATATCCAGAAAAATTCGATATCTATTTTTTTTTTTTTTTTTTAGAAATAATTGAACTCTTTGTTTTATCAGATTATCTTTTCCTGACTTCCTCATGTTGGTGATTTCTCCTTGTGCTTCCTTTTTCTGATCCAGAGTCTTTCTCAAAGGTAAATGCTGCAATGTTTTTCTAAAATTCAGCTGGGTGGCATGTTCTTTTGATATTCTCTTGATTCCCATTTCATCTGGTACCAAAAGTTCTGTTATTTTATAAACTAAGATAATGACAATACAGGTTATGACCATTTTTAAGTAAAACATGTTTCCAAAGAGTCAGCTAATCTTTTTGGAGATTAATTTAAAATTTCTACAATCCACAATGTTAAACATACCACCTATTTTGGACTTAGTTCTCACAGGAAGTGAAAGCACATCTGGTCATTCTCGAATTAAATCAAAGATCACAATCTGAGCCTCTATTCATTTAATCAAGAAATTTTATAATTTTTTTTAAATCAGGTATTTGCTTAGTCAAATAATTTAAGATGTTTAAAAAGAACAAGGAATCTGGGGACCATATAAGAAATGCAAATGCAATAACAAAGTCAGAGATCACGATGACAAATACTGACAGAAGCCACTGCCAACAGAGAAGAATTAGTGGGAACAAGAAGACAAGTGAAACTCTATAGAAGTAATCACAAAATCTAGATGGTCTTAAATCAATGAAAGGGAAAACAGAGAAAATGTACTACAGCCATGAGCTCGACAACACATGATACTGGAGAGTCATTAAACACGTTGAATAAGTACATTAAAGGCTGTCATTATGGGAAGGTTTGTCTCACAACATTAGTTGAGACACCTACAATATTTTACAAGGGTTGTTCTCAGCAGATACAAGTACAAAGTCTGCAAGGACAGAGAGTGATACATGAGCATGGCTCAGCAGTGGTGCCTGCACCAGTGTGGAGTCAAGACCAAATCATTGCCTGTACTTTGGTGAGGGATGACTGTGGGCTTCTTTCTCCAAAGTTTGGTCACTAAATTCACTAAGCATTGCATATGGAAAGATGAAATTGTTAATTGTATTTCCCATGAAATGTATGAATAAGCAAACAAAATGCATAAAAATTCTATTAAAAACTGTAAAAATCTTCTGGAATAGCATAAATTATGTTGGTACAGGTAGTTTTACATATTTTTATAAGTTACCTCAAATCTTTCCTTGGGAGAAGCTGGGTGATTTATTAAATAGCATAAAATATGACCACATGAAGTCATAATTTCACTATTGGATTTAAAAAACAACTGGTAATGCAAGGCTTATTATTAGTGTATTAGAACTATTATCTATCATACATTGTGTGCTTCTAAAATTTTAAGCAATACGCCAAACATTTTTTGTGCATTATTTATTTAATCCAATAGCCATCTGATGGTAGATTGAATTACTAGCTCCATTCATTCATTCAATACCTGAGTTCCAAATATGTCCTGGCCACTCTTGAGCAAATGAGACAAAAACCTTATTCTCTTAGTGCTTTGCTACAAGTAGAGGACAAAAACCAAATAATCTTACAGAATATTGGTAGTCATAAGTGCCAGGAGGAATGTAAAGCTGTACAGGAGATGATGGAGAGTGACAGTAAGTGCCACTTTAGACAGAGTGGTCTGGGACTGCTTCTCTGAGGAGATGACATATGAGAAAAGATGTGTGTATGGTAAAAGGGAGTGAGGCAGTTTATAGAAGAGGTAATAGAACTCAAAAAGGTAAGTAATTTTCCAAGGTTTACACAAATAGAAAATGGCAGAACTGAAATTAAAACTCAGGGGCTTCAGACCCTGGCAACCTCACTGCTCTAACATCTTAGACTAATTTCACTGCTGGCCTAGAGGGCAGTTTTGAATGCAGGATCCCAATTTCTGGAATTGTAGCTTACCCAAATCTGGGCTTGTTGCCTGCTGATGTTCAGTGGTCTTTCTTTGATAGCTGCAGCATGGCTGGGCTGCCATTTCATGGCAAATAGATAAATACATCTTTGACTAGAACAGATTTGAAAACCAACTGGGAATATGTGTTGCTGTGTCTTTGGGAATGGCATACTGGGCAATGACCACTGAGTCACATCCCCAGCCCTATTTTCTATTTTATTGGAGACGGGGTCTCACTGAGTTGGTTAGGCCCTCACTTTTGCAGAGGCTGGCTTTGAACTCACAATCTTCCTGCCTCAGTGTCCTGATACTCTGGGATTACAGGCACTAGCCACCATGCCTAGCTAGTGTTGTGCACTTCTAAAGTCTTGCTCAATGATGAGCCTGAAGAATATTCATGTTCCTTAGGAAGCATTCATGTTGTGTCCTTAGTCTTTGTTCTACACAACAAAGTTAACTCCAGTGGAAACATATTTTCCTTTAATCTCCACTCATTTCTTTCCCCTGTTGTGCTATAGTCACTGCTGGAAGGGAATGTGAAGACCTTGCCCCCTTTACATTCACCAGTCCACCTTTGGTCTATCAAAGGACTTGGCTTATCCCATGGCGCTGTGTCTGAATGGGATTTAATCACCTCCTTTCCTAATCCAGAGATGAGAATGGTAGTAGGTGCTTGTTCATAAGGAGGGAGGAGCATGCTATTGAGAGGAGCCTAGATTTGGGATAAGCCCCAGGACAAATCTGGCTCTTAGATGTGCAAAATGAGTCTCCAAGTGGATTTGAGCAAATCTATGAGGCTTTCGGAGACATTACAGATGAACTTGAAAAATTGCAACCTGTTCTTTCGCTTGTTCATTGCACATTTATCAAATACTTATTAAGCATCTTTTATATGCACAGCACACATAACACACAGATACAGTGAGGTTATCGTCTCATGGGAGAGACAGACATGAACAAGATCATTGTATTCAGTGTCATAAATGTAAAAGAGGCATAAACATGGTGATGTGGGAAAAACAGAGTGACCACTGGGGAATCCAAAAATGTTTCACAGAGGCGTTGTTATTAGAGGTGGACATTCAAGGATGGGGAGAATTTGATGGGAAAGAAAAGACAGATAATATGCTGAGATAGAGGGAACAGCATGTTCAAAGACTCAGAGAATTCAGAATTACCACTGCTCATTCAGGAAAGAGCACAGAGGCATGATGATGCCCTAAAGTGGAATAGGAGTTGGATGGTTGAAATGGAGGGTGGGCCAGATGAAGGATCAAGAACTTTTTATTTTCCTCTGTGGAGTAGAATCATAAATTTTGAAACAGATGGACCTTAGAAAACATCTAGTTAATAAAGAATGTAATGCACAGAGGATAGGTTAGTCATATTTTGTTACTGGAACAAAATACCTGAGAAAATCAACCTAAAGGAAGAAACAGTTATTTTGGATCATAGTTTCAGGGATTTTACTCCATGGTCAGTTGGCCCTGTTGCTTTGGACCTGTGGTGAGGCAGAATATCATGGCAGGGAGCACATGGTGAAGCAAAGCTGCTTACCTCAGAGGGGCCAAGAAGTAAAAGAGAATGTGAGGAAGTGGTCAGGGTCTTATATCCCCTTCAAAGGCACTCCCCCAGTGACCTAACTTCCTTCCACTGGGCCCTGTCCACCATTTCCCAATATCACCACAGACTGGTGACTAAGCCTTTAACACATGGACCTTTAGGGGACATTTAAGACCACAATCATAACAGATGGTGACTTGATAAACAATATTTTTAGAAAATAAAAAATGATTTAGGAGTTACTGCCAAATGAGCATTTCCTGAGGATTTTTGTTTTGATTAAACATATATACATATTGTTTATCAACACAAACATTTTGTTCATGGGTATGCTTGTGTGCAGAATGACAGACAATGTGTTTTAAGGGCTGAATATTTTTATAGTTATAAGAAGTTGGGTCTGTCAGTGAGTTGACTTCATAGCATTAAGATTAATGTTTTGGACATTCACCCACACAACACAGGTGGGAGTGTAAATTGGAATGGCTTTTCTGTATATTGGAAGAACAATTTGGCAATGTACAACAAAATAACCTATGGAATCTGAACAGTTTTAACCTCAGATTTCTTTCAAAAGAATTTGTCCTTAAGGAATGGCCAGAAATACATTTAGAGTATATTCATGTATTATAGTATTGTTACTAATGTCCAAAAACCGGAGATAACCTTATATTTTCTAATAAAATAATTATGGTACAATGGAGTGCTCTGTAGATGTTAAAATGATTAAATAGAAGTTTGTTTATGTGCAAATATATTTCTAAACTTAAAATAGGTTAGAAAATTATGTATACAATGACCCTGTTCTTCTAAAAATTGGATATATTTTCTATTTATGTGTATGCATGAAAAAAGTTTGGACAAATACATACCAAGATATGAATAGTAGTTATTACCAGGTGATAGGATAATAGGCAATTATTCATTTTTATTATAGGCTTATCTACATAATTTCTAGGATTTTTGTTAATAATAACCACATAATAGTGAATTACTTGTGCAACATAAAGTTTTGCTACATTATTTCCCCATGTATGTACAGGCTGGCTGGTTGCCCATTCACCAAACTTATTTAAGAATCTTGTGTTGTTCCATTCAGGACCATTTGGCTAACAACTAGAGGGAAAAGAAAGATAAAGTTTGGGGACCATATGTTATGGTTGGAAAACTTTTGCCTTGTGTAGGCTGTATCTGTGATGGGAAAGATAAGCTAGGTTTATCTCTACTCCTTTTTTTCTTTTTTCTACTCCTTTTTGGAAAGCACTAATCTTTAGATTAAACATTGGCTGGCCAACTTCCAGAATTCCCATTTCTTAAGTAATGGAGTGGTATAATAAATTGGATAATAGCATCTGCTACTTTGCAAATCATCTACGCTATATGAAACTTACACCCAGACTCCTGGATTACCTTTCAAAGGCTGTTTGATTTTCATATTCTGCTTACACAGTTAGAAAAATTATAGGCACAAGTCATTCCTCTCAGGGGGAGTTGCTTATCTGCATTTGCCCACAATTTTGACTCTGTTCAAGTGGATAGCACTCAAACCTAGTGTGTATATTGAACACTTTTAGTAAGGGTTCTGCAATTTGGGTTTTATGAAAAAGGTAAATGTAATGTTGGAAAAGAATCGAATCACCATTCACTGTTCTTGTGTATGCACTTTAGGCAGGGCAGGACAGATGTGGTAGTCCTGCCCTCTTTTCTTCCCTCCTCCCTAAGTATCTTTGAGATCATCTTTTGCTAAACTATCTCTGGTCCAGATTAGTTTCTTTTCTGTATGTCTCATGTCACTCTTATCTGACAAGATCTGATCTGCCCTGGGATATCTGTATCCTGGTTATGTCTTTATTATAGAGATTTTGTAGCAGAATGAAATATCAAGATATTAATTGGTGTGCATATTTCCCTGCTTTTTCTCCTTCCCTGTTTAGTGGAAACAAGGTTATTTATAAAAGTTATGTATAATGTATTTCCCGGAAATACAAATTTTCCTTAGAAAATTTTGTAGGGCAAAGAGGAGAAGCTGTCAGAGAGCCAAAGTCCCCAGTGTTTTACAAAACATTGAGCTCATCAACAAGATGGTGTTGGATGAAGAAGAGTGTTGGTGGACAGGGTGGGAGCAAGGGAGCCCCAATATTAAGAAGGGCCTCAGGGTTGTCTAGTCCAGAGAGTTCCTGGGGCCCGGCAGCATCCTGGGGCAGCACTTACATGGGTAAAGGCTGCTGGAGCCTCTGGGCAAGATGGGCTTAGGTATCTTGCTTTGGGATAGTCAGACTTTGAGGGAGCATGCTAAGCCCTGAAGATGTCAAAAGAAGCCTTCCAAGAACCGAGGATCTGCCCTGTTTTTAGGGTTCCTTGTAAATCTTTTAGATAGTACAGGCGAAAGAAGCTGCATAAAGTCTGAGAGGACATGTATTCATAACCCTGAAGGACACTAGCTTTGAGGCTGATTTAAGTTGATGAAAAGGAAACACAGAAAACAATATTTCTGGCTCTGATGTCACTAGCTCTGACTCCATCAAACACATTTTTTCAGACTTTGTTTCCCATCAATATTCCCCCACATACTACCTATGGTCATATAGATTTCCGACTTTTGTGGCTCTAAGAAGAGACTGATTGGACAGCTGTATTCCCTCTGTGAGGATTAGTAATTTTGGGACTAGATGCTGAAATTTGAAGAGCTGTGTTTTTAAGGGTCATGGTTATTGATGGAGTTTGTAACCCCTGTGTGTGGGAAAAGTCACTTCCAGGTTAGAGCTAAGAATAGAGAATGCATTTTTGTAGCATCATGAATTTTCCCACATCACATTATTAAACATCACCCCTTCTCTCTAGAAGTTCCAGCTGTAATGGTTTCCTGGCTTGGGAACAGGCAATCCATTTTCAGTCACTCTTCTCAAACTATGCCATTGATTATTATCTGGGTTATGTCCTGGTTTTGAAGTTATGGTAATGTAATCTCACTGTGTCTGAGTCATTTTAAGTTTGGGTCTCATAGTTGTAGATCATACAGCAAATGGGGCTGTCAAAGGAGGTGGGAGTTATGACAGTACAACATGAAAATGGACATGGGTTACACACCATGGTGACAAATAAAGGCAAGAGCCCCGACCTCAGGTTCCTGACAGTTCAGGGGAAGAGTCAGAACATAGTCAAAACAACCATTGCACATGGATAACCTTACCATAAAGGCAGAAATTAACAAGGTCTCCCATCAAGGCATGAAGCATTATGAGTGTTTAGAGAAGAGATGATCTATTTCTAGATGGAACATGTATAAAGTAGTCTTGAATAGTGGGTAGAATTTGGATAGGTAGAAGTGTGGATAGGTAAACCCATCTCTGTTTTTGAAGAAGTATTGAAGCTAAAGCATGTGGAGTTGATTCTTAAGACATCCCACAAGCAGTCCACTGCGCTGTATCTTTCCACCATACTTTTAGTCTGAGTTTGAGGTAGTCTAGAATAAGGTGAAGTTATGTTCCATTTCTTTTTAGGAAAGTCTTAATTTTGTTTCTTTTCTCTTTTTTATTCTTTTCACTGAAGATTTAACGGAGCCAATGTTCTAAGTCCAGGCATTCCCGAAGGATCATGGATGATGGAACATGGAGGCTGGAGACCTCCTCATCCCTTGGAATGAAACTGCACCTGTCTTCCTAGCTTGCCTGTGCTGAAGAGCAATGCAGTGGAATAGAGCAGAGAGCAGGAGGGGGCAGAATACAGTCCATGTCTCCAATGGATTCTTACTGTGATTTTAAGGTTTGTGTCCCTCTGAAATTCATGGAACCTAAAACCCAATGTGATAGCACCAAGAGGTGGAATCTTTAAGGGGAGATTAAGTCATGAAGACTTGACCATCTTGACTGGGATTAGTGCCCTTATAAAAAGGTTTGAATGGAGCTTTGCCCTTCCATTTTCTGCTGTGTAAGGATAGGATGTCTGTCCCTTTTGCAGTGTGAAGCTGCAGCAATCAGGTTGCATATTGGAAGCAGCCTTACTAGACACTGAATCTGCCAGTCCCTTGTTCTTGGACTTCCTAGCCTCCAGAACTTGAAAGAATACATTTAAGTTCTTAAAAATTACCCAGTCTCAGGTATTTTGTTAAAGGAGCATAAATAGGTTAAGACAATACCAAACATGAAGCCACAAGGTGGAATGAGGCAGTGAAGTGTGCGGAATGTGGTGATCAAGAGAAAAGTTCTCTCCGTGCATAGACCATTAAAGGCCATCACAAAATAGAGAAGGTACCTGGATAGACAAGGTCTCAGCTAAACTAGCAATGAGTCAGGCTGCTGTTATTATAACATAAATATAATAACTAATATTTTTTGAGTGTTTATTTGCTGTCAATTTCTTTATAATACATTATCTTGTCTCCATATAACTACCCCAAGAGAGGGGTACAACTGTTATCCCTAGCTTACAAATGAGAAACTTAAGCAGAAAAGTTAAGAAAATTGGACAAGGTTATTGGTTGGTAACTAGTTTAGCATTAAAGTCTGATTCCAGAGTTTCTAAGTTTAATTTTTATGTCAGACTCACTGATTTCAACAGAAAGAAGCAAGGGTGCAAATAGGGAATTTCTGCTAGTGTTCCCAGAGTTCTCAAGGGTAAAGGAGATGTCATTTACTTTACTTGCATCAGAAGATAATTTAATCTCTGACATTAGGACAGAGTAGTGGAGATACTCACAGGATTCATGTCTCACATTTCCCCAGATAATTTCTGTTTTATCCTCTGCCCTCAAGAGGGTGGTGACTAGACAGTAGCATTTTAACAAAAGCATCAGTAATTAATTAAAATTGCTTTCTGATGGAAAAATTATTGATAGTCTATAAAAAGAGTAACATTCTTATAACCTGCCTGGAGTTGACTAAAGAGAGCAAATGAAACAAATTTGCAGCATGCTATCTTTTGCAGGTTTTGTTTCTGAAAAATAAGCTAATAAACCACTATTGTAAGATTGTTGGCCGTACATCTTGAGTTACAGGACTGCATTATGTATTCAGCAATTAGGAAACATGAGCTTGAATTCCTAAAGATGTTTTTTTTGCTTCTCAGACACATATTTTGATAATTCTTCAGCCTCCTCAAGGAGGAATAATTTTGAATCTATATCTTGTGTTCAATTGCTATTTACAAGTTCATAGCCAATTCTGGATTCTACCTCCAATATAACAAATAGAAAACACTTTTAAGAGAGTCTTCTAATTTCATGTTGATAAAGCTATGATTCAAATACATTGAAACTGATGAGAATGTTAGCTTTGTACCCTCCTGGACTTGATGTGTATTATTTTCTGGGACCTCAAAGGCACTGCATCAGCTAAGGATATACAGTAAAGAAAACTTGTTTATATTTTGATGAAAATAATTCAAGTGCACAATACAAAATGCAAAGGGTATTAGTTAAAATGAGAGTCTCTCTCCCCATCCCAAGCCACCGTGACCCTTGTTTTCCTTTCCTGTGTTACAAGGCTTCTCGATTCGGGGGATTTGATATCAGAATACTTTCCATTTGACTGAGAAACAAACCATTAAGTGTTCACCTTTTAGAGTTACCCAGAAATGCCCATGCACAGCGCATTGTGATACTCCTTTATAACCTGTTCTATCTCTGCCACAGCTCTGATCTTGTCCTCACTGCAGACATGGTAAGAAAGAAGATGGTAGAAGTTAGGAATATTGTGAGGCACCGTGAGGGGCAAGGATGATGAGGAATCGAGATGGGCAGGCATAAGAGATGGGGTAAGAATCAGGATTATGTATTGGGCCAATAATTTTTTAAGATCCAATTTTTAAAACTCAAATTGGCTGTTTCATGAAGCCCTATTTCATTTATGCAAAGCTTCAGTGACAGCCCTCAAATGAGCTTGGAATCTGATTGGAATATTTGGTTGCCTAAGGTAACATAATAGGAGCCCATGACTAAGCCCTGTTGGTGAGAGATCCTGGAAGGCCCCTGGCAACAGTGGGCTTGAGCTACCACCCCATGCTAAGCTGCATGAACAAGGGAAAAGCAGAGACTGCTGAAGGATGAGCTCACAGATTTCACTGAAGGTCTTCAGTGCCTATAGGCCAAGAGTATCTCTGAAACACCTTGCTCACTGTGTGTTTTCCCACCTGCCAAAGTCTAGCTCTGATTAATTGCAATGTGATGTAGTGAAAATAAAAGTATATAACATATATGATCACATTTTCCAGCAGGACAAGAAAAGATGACAGTGCCAAGTCGGGGTTGTCTGCTTCCACCATGCCTACTGACCAATAGTCCCAAACGTCACCCTAATAAGAATCCAGGAATATAATATAATTAAAATAAATCCATCATCTCTCAGCAGAGACATAAAGGATTTAAAAGAATATTTTGTTATAGAAGGACACAATACCTTTATTTATTTTTATGTGGTGTTGAGGATTGAACCCAGTGCCTCATGCATGCTAGGCAAGTGCTCTGCCACTGAGAGACAACCCCAGCTCGACATAGAGGATTTTTAATGTCGGTGGTCTTATGTAATTTATTAAGAAATACATTTGACCTGGTACATGACTATCTCTTTGGAGGTCGGAACACAGGCACTTTGGGACTTTATGTTATATCTTGGCTGTTTGTCTTTTTAGATCTTTGTGGCAAGAATTTAGTAAGTTTCTGTGATTGGGCAGGTCAGGATTGCTGTGCACAGGTAGATTCCATACACTAAATACAGCAAAAACAGGCCTGTGCTGTAGTGGGGGCATGATAGCAATGTCAAGAGCAGAATGAGGTGGCCAGCACTAGACCCTGCAGTGCTGCTAATTCACCCCTTCAAGGCTGTGTGGGTGGGACTCAGCTCCCCCAGTGGGGCATATGAGGATGGTGACAGTGGCAAGGTGTTGGCTCCTTTATGGTGGGTGATAGAGCATGCTGACAAGAAATGTTAATTTCTTAACACTCAAATTCTAAGAATTTCAAGTTGTACAATACGAATAAGAAAAGATGAGTGAGAAGCTGTAAAACAGACCTCAAGCTGGCTCGCAGTGATCAGATCAGAGCCGTGTGACTCATTCAACAGACTGCAAGCGTTTACTGAACTCCTACTGTATGCTGAATACACAAGGCAGTGATGGGGGAAATAAAACACACATTCTGTCCTCCAGCAACTTTCCATCTTAGGGGAAATAGACATGAAGCCAAATAATTTTAAGATAGGATAGAATAAGGTAAGTGTTAACTAAGTATGAATGAAATGAGTAATTCAAGATAATAAAGGATTAAGATTTGGGGAGGAAATTGAAGTATGTAAGAATGATGAAAAAATTGAACTAAGACTTGAAAAAAAAAAAAGAAGGAAAAAAGAGGAAACTCTAGACAAAGCAAAGAGAATGAACAGAACCCTGGTATCTGAACATGCTTGCTGTGATTTGGAGACTCCTTCCTTGCAGGGTGTATCAATGGAGAGGAGGTTGTGGGAGTGGAGGTTGGACAGGCTGCCTGGGGGTAGATACACAATAGCCTTTATTGCCAAACTAAGCAGCTGGACCTCATTCTGAAAGCAACAAGGGATCATTGCAGGATTTTGAGGAGAGGGATGTGAGAAAAAGCAAGGATTGTGCAAAACAGGAGGCCAAAGGAGTGGGAGTGGGGAAGGAGAATCACTGGGTCTCATTTATTTTCTTGATAATAGCTAAAAATGACTAGCATGTATTGCATTTAATGTCAGTCACTGATCTAAGATGGTTTTGTTGTTTGATGTTCACAACAAATAAAATAACTAAGATCACATAGCTAAGAAGGATAGGACCAGAGTTCACACCTGGATATTCTATGCTTTTATCCTCAGGAATTCAGTGCTCTGCCCAGTAATGTTTGCTGAATTAATACACATTTGAATAAATGGAACCCTCTTGGATTTAGACAGTATAGTCAGGAAGATTTCAACATCAAATGTAACAAATCTGAGGTCTACTTATTGAACTTGAAATAACTGAAGAAAGAGAATCAGGCTTGTGCCAGAACTCTGAGAGGTGCGCAGTCTCTGCTTTTAATGAGTAAAAAAAGGCAGACAATTGGATTCACCAAGATCTTGGCACCATGTCCAATCTGGACAATTTGCTATAATTTGGTAGCAAATGCCATTTGTACTAGATTGAATAGTGTGTGCCCTATAAATTCATGTACACACAGAACCTTACAACATGACCTTATTCGGAAATACTATAGTCTTCCCTTATCCACAGAGAATGCTTTCCAAGACTCCCCAGGGATGTCTGAAATCACTGACAGTATCTCTGTGTACTCTGTTTTATAAATATACATATAAATATATAACCATGATAAAATTTATGTTAGGCACAGTAAGATATTGACAACAATAATCAATAATAAGCAATGATTATAATGACATACTACAATAAAAGTTATTTGAATCTTATAAATTTTTTATTTCTACCATTTTCCATTTAATCTTTTAGGATTGTAGTTGCATGTGGGTAACTAAAACTGCAGATGTGAAATCACAGATAAGGAGAAACTCTTGTAGAGACCTTGCAGATGTAATTCATTAGCATAAGGTCATATCAGATTAGGGTGGACCCTATATCTGATGCCTGGTATTTTTCTAAGAAGAGAAGAGGACACTTGGAAACTATATCAGTCAAAGTTTTTCAGAGAAACCAAACTAATAGGATGGGTGAGTATAGGGATATTTATTTTAAGGATTGGCTCATACAATTATGGAGGCTGGC
Organism: Glaucomys volans; assembly: GCA_020662805.1. Classification (NCBI taxonomy): domain Eukaryota; kingdom Metazoa; phylum Chordata; class Mammalia; order Rodentia; family Sciuridae; genus Glaucomys; species Glaucomys volans. The sequence goes on along the minus strand of JAJEJO010002816.1, from coordinate 664,197 downwards.
AAATCCAAAATCTGTAGGGTGGGACAACAAACTGTAGACCCAGGGAGGAGAAGAGCTCATACTGCAGGTCAGGTTGGAAGATCCTCTGCTATAGAAGTCTCTCTTGTTTTGAGGAGGCCAGTCTTTTGTTCTGTTCAAACCTTCTGCTGATTGGATGTGACCCACCCACGATATAGAGGACAATGTGCCTTACTCAAAGTTGTAAATTTTCATTTATCCCCCAATCCCCTCACAAAAGCATCTGGAACAATGTTTGACCCAATATCTAGGACACATGGCCTAGCCAAGGTGATATACAAAGTTAACTCTCATGGAGACCCAGGCACAGAGCACTGCATGTGCTGTGAGGATGGAGGCAGAGATGAGAGTGATTTGTCTGCAGCAACGGGGTGCCAAGGATGGTTGAGACCACTAGAGCTAGGAGACAGGTGGGATCGTCTCTCTCTGAGACACTCTGGAACAAATTTACCATCAACGTCTTCAGTTTGGATTTCTGGCTTGAACTGTGACCAGATACATTTCTGCTAAACCATCAGTTTATGGCAATTTGTTACAGCAAACCTCGTAGAGTAATTCATAACTAAGCACTGCAGAGACACAGCAGTAGGAACCGGGGCCTGATGTGCTGCTGGGAGCAGGTTGGGATGTTCATGATGCCAGGTGCTGAAGAGCTTCGTGTAGACACTGTGGAGAGCCAGGGAGGGAAAAGACAGACCTAGATGTGCAGTTTCCAGGGCGCACCACACACAAAATTCAACAGTAAGCTGCACACTGAAAATGCAACATGTATGACAGAGAAACAGCGGTTAAATTCCTTAAATATGAAGAGCTGCTACAAAAAGTCAATAAGAAAAAAATATAAAATGTCTATTGGAAAAGTGAGTAAAGTTGAGAAGTAATCAATAAACAGAAAGAATGACAAATGACCACTGAATAGCCACCTGGTTGATCTGAGCTCATTGTTCATGCTGCCCCGTAAACTTGTACTCAGGATTTGCTCTTTCAAGGGAATGCCAGGCAAATCGTTTAGAAGCCCATCATGGGGGACCATGAAGAAGGCCTCTATTGGGCCAGATGCAGTAAAGGTCAGTGCTGTGCAACTTGATCCATCAGTGAAGAGATGCTTCTGCACACATGGTCCCCAAACTGGAACAGAAGGCAAAGGAAATGTGAAAGCATAATCAGTTCACTAATCAAGACACAGGTGTCTGTGGAAGACCTAGTTTGTTTTTAGCATTATAAGAAGCACAAGAATCCCATGGAGGAGCAAGACTGAGGCATAAGAAATAACAGGGCAACAATTCAAGGTGGAATGAACTATCTGGCTTAGATTTTATCAAGTGGTTTCCAGTTCTGGCAGTACATTAGAATCCCTGGAGAGCTTTTTAAAAATAGAGATGCCTACTAGAATGTTCATTGCAACACTATTTGTAAGAGCTCCAAACTGGAAACTATCCAAATGCACATCCACCGTAGTATGGATAAATAATTGTGGATTATTCATATAATGGAGTACCATTCAGCAATGAGAACAGAAGATCAACAATTACAGATGGCAATGTAGATAAATCATTCAAATCAAGTGTTTAGTGAAAGAAATCAGATGGAAAAAGAGTCACCGTTAAACATGCCATAGTTGTGTAAGATTTTAATGATAGAGGGACTGGGCACAGAATACACAAATACTGTCTTCATTTTTTCTGAAAAACTAATCTACGATTTAAAATTTTCAATAAATCTTAACAAATCATAGTGGGCAGGGTTGTGGTGTATGCCTGCATTCTCAGTGACTCATAAGGCTCAGGCAGGAGGACTGCAAGTTTGAGATCAGCCTCAGTAATTTAGCAAGACCCTCAGCAACTGAGGGAGACCCTGTCTCAAAATAAAAAATAAAAGGACTGGGGATGTGGGGATATAACTTGTGGTATAGTGCCCCAAGTTCAACTCCCAGTACCAAAAAAAATAACAACAAAATAAGTCATACTATATGATTTATTTTACATCTGTTTACAAAAATAAACAGAATTAATCCGTATTTTTAGAAATCAGGATAGTTACCCTGGGAAGAATGGGGACTGGTAGGGCAACGAGGAGACTTTTGTGCCTCAACCTGTGTGCTAGTCTCATGGGTGTGTCCCATTGTGAAAATGTACTGGGCTGAGCAATGATGTGCCCTTCCTTTTCTGCACATGTATTTTATTTCAGTAAAAAGTTAAAAGGTATTCTTTTGGGGGTTAGGTACTAGGGATTAAACTCAGAGACACTGGACCACTGAGTCACATCCCAAGCCCTATTTTGTATTTTATTTAGAGACAAGTTCTCACTGAGTTGCTTAGGGCCTTGCTTTTGCTGAGGCTGGCTTTGAACTCACCACCCTCGTGCCTCAGCCTCCTGAGCTGCTGAGATTACAGGCATGCTCCACTGTGCCCAGCTTAAAAGGTGTTTAGTCCTACCCAGACTAAGCAAGTTAGAATTTTAATGGGAAGTCCTGGCATTAGCATTTATGACACCCTAGATTATTCCAATACATCCCTGAGATAGTGTGTCCCTACTTTTAGGCTTGGAGGCAGTGAGAGGACAGGAACCAGCATAGGCTTTGAGTTCAAGCTTCCTTTCCATAGGAGGCAGAACCTGTGTGGATCCTCAAAGGCTGCAAGGGATTGACGAGGCCAGCAGGACTCCATAATTAATGAGCATCTTCAGCTCAGAAAACATTCAATTTCCAATTCTCCTGTTTTTCTGGTGGCGGCAACATTTTTTTGCTTGGGAACTTAATTCCCCATATTAAGTGCTATTGTCATATGTTGGTCCCTTAGGGTCAAAAGTTTTGAACAGTGTCTCACCAGTCTTTATGCAAATTGAAAGAATTAAAAAGCAATTAGTCCCAAGTACCCTAAGCATTATATTTTATCTAATTTGTACTCTTGTATTTCTACACCAGACTCAGTAAGCCTTCAAGAAAGCCTGGGTGAAATAAATGAGTGGAAAAACAAACCCCAGCACTTAGGTTGATGGCAGAAGCACTCAGTAACATTAGCGATCAACTCCTCTCATACGACACATGGGTGCGAGGGAGGGGAGGTCTCTTAGGGGCAAGGATTGATGGATTCCAGGCCTGTGGCTGGACCTGTTCTCCGCATGAGTGTGTGCTGCCCTGCACGATTCATTACTGGTCTAGGCAGCAGACTCACTGGTAAGTTTCTTAGTTAGAAAGGAGAGGGGAGCTCTAGAATAGCTGTAGAATATCTGTTGGGAGCACATACAAATTTATAGTTGGCATTTTCATTCCGACAGCCTTACTTCCTTGGACTCATTCTGGTTTACAGTAATACAATGAAAATCATAATGACTGGCCTTTATTGAGAGGGTACATCATGCCAGGCACTTTTTATGAATTTTCACTTTTTTTTTTCTTTTTTGGTAGCGCTGGGGACTGAACCCAGGGCCTCGTGGTAGGCAAGCACTCTACCAACTGAGCTATATCCTCAGCCCTGAATTTTCACTTTTAATCCCCAGTCCAATCTTATGAACTCCCATTTGACAGATGAGAAACTCGATGTCCAGGATTAATAACTTGGCAAGGTCTCACCACCTGTCAGAAGCAGTCAGTTACGTCAAAGCAACTGAGTCCTCAGATCACTCTTTTACTGTAATGGTGAACTGGTTAATAATGGGATGATGTGACTTTATAATTGGTCCTTATGTAGCCCTTCCCGCCTGTCCTTCCCAAACTAGATTCATTCCCACGAAGTATGGCGATTTGTTACCTTGTCCCTTCTTCCTCTTTCTTTTTCCAACTCCTGACATTTACGTTTACTCTGAGGGGTTGTTTCTCCTTCTCTCCCCACTTCTCATCTCTATAAGAGTGGATGACAAGTTAAGTCATGCTAAGATGTCTGGGATCTGCTGTGTAATTGGGCTTGAAGAGAAACTGTAGCTGGGCTTGAAGAGAAGATGTGATTGGGCTTGAAGAGAAACTCCATAAGTGGACAATGCTTACCACAAAATGTGCTCCTCAAGGCGGCCAAAGCTAACCCAGGGCACACTACAGCCTGCAGGGAAAATCCTGTTCGGGTAGATGAAGCTGGTGACAATACAGTCACATCTATGACTGCTTGGGTGCCAGCAGGGCAGGGTGGAGGCCCTGGAAGACCTTCCCTGCCTGGGGCTTACAGGAAGGCATTGCCCACCCTGGATTCACCTCGGGAGAACCTATGGGGCCGAATTTGGTACACAGGTGCTCCATAAGTGCCTATCTTCAGCACATCACAGCCCCTTTCTGTGGGTGAATTCTGAGTAGGAGGATCACTCTGAAATCACATCACATGGGTCATCACTGACCCTGCTTGCTTGTGATGAGTGGTGCTGGGGAAAATCCTTGCTGAATATTCATTGGCACTTTGGCAAGTGGAAGAGTGACAAGCTTCCTGTCAAAAACAAAGTGATGTGCTGTTCATTTTGCCGTGAGCATTTCCTGGTTTGAAAGCAGCAGGGCCCTAGCTGGGGTGGGGGGTGTCATCTCTGTGCCAGGAAAAGTGAGCAAGCAGGAGGGGATGGTGCCTCCGTGCCACTGATGCAGGATGGTTATGTGACCTGAGTGTTTTCCCTTTGCTAGGTACAGATTTTGCATCAAAGAAGGCACTTAAGGGCTCCTTTGAAATATGTTCAAAATATCCAAAATGGAAATAAGTCTTGAAACACCTGAAGTTAACTTTAGTGTCTGCTCCTTCATTATATTTTGTTCAGGGCCATCATCTATCCAGCATCCTTGTTTCTACCTGGTCAGGGGCTGGGATGGTGTGGGGTTGTCCCAGACAATATCAAATGGCGTGACTGTAGAAATACTGCCTTGAGCTCCATTTCAGGAAACCAGTACAAGCAAATCCTCAGCCCTCCGTGAGTTCTACTTTCTCTGGTTTGGAAGCAGGAGTCTTGCATTCGTGGGTCATTCTCCCTAGGAGCTACCCTCAAGTACTAGGGTTTCATATTTTTCCCTTAATGATTTTGGAGGTTTTATCGGCTCAGGTGCCCATGTGACTTGATATCCCACTCTGTGACTCTTACCACCCTAAGTCAGTCTAGGTTCTATGAAATTGATAGTGAGATGGATATTTGGAATTAATAAGGAATTGGCCTTGTTGCCTGGGTTCCCTAGAAGGTACAGCTTGCACGCAAAGCTTATTGGTACAACTTTATTCTCAGGAGCATGAGCGAGCACTGTGGGTGAAGCAGGAAGGAGGGGAGGTGAGATAAATGTTGTAGAGCTAAACTTCTCCACATGAGCTGGATTTCTCAATCTCATGAGACCGTTTTCCAAGACATATAATCTGGGTCTCAGGATAGTCCAATCTGAGGAGATAAAGGGAGAAAATTTATCTATAAGCACTGTTGTTCCCAGGAGCTCCTGAATGGTTAATGCCACATGTTCTTAATTACCTGTGAGTCCTGGCTGCATGCACAGTCCCTGAATGGAGTCTGTCAAACTCCCAGGTCTCAGAGGAACAAGGCAGTAGCTTTGTGCTCTGTCTGTGCTCTCAGTGCTATTTCCATACACACACCTTGGCTCTCTAGAGCAGCATCTGCAGCTCTCTGCTTAAGGCTTTTGAAGCACAGCAGGCCTGTATGCCAGGGAGTTGGCATCTCTGAGAGCCGAGAGTGTGAATAAACACCCCGCCCACTTTTTCCATTCGTTCAACCAAATATGAAGCACATGCCACGTAGTCTCCCAGTGGCTTTTTGTAGGATGGAATCTATTCAACTGTATCCACCATAAAGACCTGCTCATTAACACACACTTTATTGTTTTCTTCTCATCACTGTCTCACTTTCTCCCTTATCAATATTCCTAAGACACCACCAAATTCTTATCTCAGCATCTGCTTCTGGGAGAACACACCCAAAGTCAACAGAGAGGCCCCTATGGAGGCAAGAGGGCTACAGAACAGGCCTGCTGTGCATACTGCATACTGCACCTGTGTAAAGGTGCTCAGAGGCGTGAAGAGAGGGTTGTGGCACAGGCTGCTGGGGCAGCAAGCAGCTAAGACCAAGGGGATCCAAGGTGTCATGGGGGAGTGTCTGAGTCACCTGGAAAAAAGTTAGAGTTCATTGATTTTTAAGCTGATCTTAAGGCCTGAATTAAATGTTTACTCTGTGTAGTGATTTTGCTAAACACAACAAGTGGATCACTGCCTTTAAACCTCACCATTTGTGAAATGGGGAAGACTAAAGTCTTACTTTACTAAAGTAAGGCCTAAGGGAACATAGCACGAAAGGGTGGAACCAGAATGTGAGTCCCACGCAGCTGGCATTTTTCAGCTCTTTGCTCAGCATGGTGTGTTCTTGCCATTATTATTTATTATTGTTGTTATTATTACTTATGGTGCTGGGGATTGAATCTAGGGTTTTCCACACAGTAGACAAGTGTTCTACCACAAAGATAATCCCCATCCCTTGCAAACTAAGTTGCTGAAGCTGGCCCCAATTTGTGATCATCCAGCCTCAGCCTGAGTGGCTGGGATTACAGGTGTGTACCACGGTGCCTGGCAGACATTATTATTTAATGTCAGAGCCAGTTGGGATTCCTGTTCATTAAACTCTGCCAGACTCAGTTCCTTAGTTGATTATGTGAGCATGAGTGCCTGTCATATGAATTGGTGGAGGGGAAAGATTAAAAGAGACCACTTTCCCTAAAGTGGTACCTAAAGAAATACCCCTCCATCACCACCATTTGCAATCAAAGCAGAAACTGGGTCTGAGTGTTGGGTCTTGGTTTGGGTCTTTTTCCAGGTTCAGAGGCTGTTTCTAAATTAAATTCTAACTTACTGGCCATCAAAAAGCACAGAGCAAAACAACTTCTTGGTGAGTTAAGTGTAAATGAGTCAGAGGCAGAGAGATTAAATTTTCCCTCAAATACACATGGGTTAAAAAAAATTATAGTCTCCAGAGAGGCTGGCTCCTTGAGGACAGAGTTTTTGCCAAGTCAGCACTTTGGAGAAAGAGTTTGTGAGTCTGCCAAACCCCAAGCACCATTGGCCTCCTGGCCTCAGCTTCTTGCTGAACCCAGGAGGAATCCATCTTTCTAAATCCTTGCTGTCTGTCAGAACTGAGGGCCCATTTCTGTGCAAATGATTCATTGTTATAATTTTTGCCACCTCCTCACAATCTCAGGGACTTTTTATATTTTACATCAATTCCTATGTAGTATTTCAACAAGTCTCTTATCCTCCCGTTTCCCTGCTGCCCTTCCACTATCTCTTTGCCAGCAGATTCAAAACAGTAGTCTGTGACAGGCTTTCTCTGAGTCTAGCCCTGAATCTCACTCTGCCTCTGGCAATATATTTCTGACAGGTGCAGAGCAGGCAGGAGAAATGGCAGCATGATGCAGAATGCAAGCAAATATAGTACTGCGAATCATCATTTCTCCTGCCTGCGTCCCTTTGGGTTACAGTGAAATCACCTTTGGGGATGGTTTTTGTTCTTTTACTTGAATAAAGAATTCACTGTGGGTATCATTCATCCTCCAGTCCCATTGGTAAGAATGCAACAATTAGAAATGGATCAGTATGATTTTGAGTGCCTTGATGCTTCTGATTCCGAGTGTTTATGGTAAAAATTCATTCCCATTGCAGTGCAGCTATAAGTGAGAGTGCCGTAGGACCATTACAGTGTCACATGGGCTGCAGAGGACAGAGGAACAGCATTTACACACACAGGCTGCTTAATGCATGAAAACAGAGTGTAAACTGGACCACCTAGCTTCAATTTGTTTAGTTGCAGGCAATTCTAGTTTTCAGGGTAGAAATGAACAACCCAGAGCTAGGAAAATAGACCTTTCCTCTTTGTGTTTTAATGCCAATTGGTACAGTTTCCAAAACAGAGCCCCTGGCACTGGCCAGTTCCTCTGCTTTTGACTTGGGATTTTTAGGAGTGTCCAGAGTGTCATTGTCTCTCCTAAGTACTTTGCTGAACATACAGACAATGCGGCAGGAGAGCTCCACTTATGGAACCTGTGGCATTGCACCTGCGACATTCCAAAAGGCTAGTCCACTCAGGCACTATTTTCCTGTGGATTCTGGAAGGTGGTTGGATCTGAGAGTGGAACAGATTTCAGAGAAGATGCACATCAACCTGTCAAACATTCTGCTGGGTTGGTGGCATATGCTGGCTTAGAATAGTGCCCATGTAACAGCCTGCATACAGCTCACGAAAGGACTCTGAAGTGCAGCCTGCCCTGACACTGAGCTGTGTGTGTGGAAGCCATGGTAAAGTTGAACAGCAGATGGAAAACTCCTCCGAACCTTTTATTGGCCATATGTCACTTTTGAGTGTTGGCCAACAAAGTACATTTGCAGCTTAATATATAATGATTTAAACAGCAAAAAAGAGCAGCTGCACTTTGATTTCTGATGCCATTCCTCCAGGCTCCCCTAGCTTGTTGGAGTTTCTGGAGCTACTTTCTTTAACCCTGTGCTGTCTCTCCGCATCCTCACCAGGTGGCACCATCTTCAGAGCTAGCTTAGTGCATTTCCCTCTTGCTTCTTCTCGTGGGCTGAACTTTCTAGACTTTTTGTCATTATGCTTTTCAGTTTGATAGGACATGCTACAAAGCACAAGACTTCAGTTTTTCTGTACTTCTGTCTGTTTGATGGTTTCTCTTCTTCTTAAAAAAATCCTTTGTAAGTACAGGGCCTTGCCTTTGTTTTGGAGGTGCTTGGGTCGGCCATCTGCTCAGCCCATAGGGTTTATTCTTGGAGTGGACTGTGGGAGGGCAGCTCATTCTGATTTATGAGGACATGACCTGGGAGGGAGCGCCCCTGGAAAAAATCCACTCTCTTCCTGTCAGAATCATCTAGAAGGAAATGATTGATGTCGGGAATAAGGAGAACAGGCCACCTTCTAGTTCTTTTTTCTCTTTTGGCTCTTCTGTACCACTGTTGAAGTGCCAAATCTCCCCATCTAGCTGCCAGGGGCATGCTTTGGCTAAATGCTTGAGGCCTCCTGGAAGGAGAGGTGCCTGATGTTTAAGTGAGTGGTATGCAGTTGTTTCTGGGGTGAGAGTGCTGGGAACAGCCAGGAAAGAAGGGAGAACCATGTGACTTTAAACCTGCATGCCTGCCAACCACTAACTCGATAATTCAGTTGATGAAGTTTTAATTGTCAAAGTTGTATGATCATAAAATGGGTCTATGGTTGTAATTCTAACCAACTCCAACTCAGATTTCCTGTATACTAATTCCTGAAAAATTCAGCCACCTCGCTAGTGTTATTCAAAAGACTTTGAACAGCATCTGAATAAAAATTGTAACAAGTACTTCACACTCAATGATTTCTAGAACATCTGGGACAAACCATACTAAATGGGGAGTAAAATGCACATTCATCATGGATGTTTGGTTTTGTTTTCTGGTTGTATGAGGACAGGAAGTAAGAAACATCTTTCCTGGAGGACGTTTTAGTTATCTATTCCTGGCTAAAATGGACATCTCACAGAAGAATTATAGCTTTGGGTTTTGTATTTGTAGGAGAGGGTTCTCTTTTTAGGTCTGATTAAGATTTTGTCCTATGGCAACTTCACTCTGGGGAATTACTTCTACAGCCAGATCCACTGTGTGACACAACAGGTGTATGTGGTTAAGTACTCCAGTATTATCTATAAACAGGAGACTGGAAACAACCCAAATGCTCATCAGTAGAGAACAAAGTTATAATATTTCCATACACCGGAATGCAGCTGTTTAGAGGAATAATATGGTCTCTGTACACCAAGGGGGAAAGAGCTCCAAGACATCTGTTAGTGAGAGTTGGGTGTAGAACAGAGTGTGCAGTGCACTACCTTTCAGGCTGTGTAATATTTATATTATATTATATTTATTATATTATATTATATTCCTTCCAAGGAAACCTTGGAAAGACACATAAGAGAATAGTCTAAGGGGACAGCAAGAGTGGCCAGAAGAAGAAATGAGCTACTTCTTTGCCTCTTGGAATCTGGCCTTTGTAGCCACGATTCTGAGAAAAACTTTCCCCAAAGCCTCACCTCTAATGTCAAGTGCCAAACCCTCAATGCCCTTGATGTCTCTGCCTACTGTCCATGCGCTCCTCAGAGTGAGGCAAATCCAGTGTAGTACAATTAGAAGTGCCACTTAGCAGCCCTGCATGCTGGGGAGGGAGCTAGGATTTCTGAGTGTCTGCTGTCTTTGCAGAGGTATTAATCATTATGGTGGCCTGTGGAGAGGAACTATTATTATCTCCATTTTCCAGATGAGGAAACCGAGGCTCAGAGAGTTTACTTAGCTTTCTTCAAATAATTTAAATCCTAGGTGGTGGCATCATGATTTGAGCTCCATGTGACTAGTCTCTAATGCAAAGTCACCAGAGCATTTGTGAATGAGAAATACCGCAAGGCTTTAACTCACCACTCGGTATTCTCTTCACCCAAAAACTGCACTGGCCGGTTGCTTTCACACTCTCACTTTCATATCCTAACCCCTTTACTGGTTCTTCCTTCTCCTCATTCAAACAATGGTGTCTCCAAGGTCCTGCCCTTGCCTGTCTTTCCAGCCACTCCCCATCTTCTACAAAGAGTTTTGACTCTCACCCAATGGATTCACCTTCCAAGTCTGTGTCCACATATTCAGACATTCATTTTTACCTGAACATCTTCCTGAAACATCAGGGCCAACATGTACCAAACCAAATGCATCATCTTTCCACTCACACTTTGGGTCATCTCCTTATATCCCTTTTCTGATAATACCACTTGCTCTAAACTTCCTATCTCTTAAGCTCATATCCTAACTCCTTTACTGGTTGTTCTGTCTTCTCCTCAGACAAGGGTATGTACTTTGTTTGAGGAGATGGAAGATCAAAACCTTACAGAAGATTTTCGATTGTTGTTTTGTCTTTTTTCCCCCCATTTTCAACATCTAAAAATTCTGCTTCTTCTGGTTTCTACTGCTTCCACATAGCTCCCTTGCTCATTACATCTTGCTGGGAAATGCTTTCTCTACTACCATGCCTTCTCCAATCTGGCTCCTCTCTTACCTAACGAAGAATACTCACCTGTAAGGCACCCTTGAGATCCAGGTGAGGAAAACTTTCAAATGCTGATGAGGGACACAAAGTCTTCATAAGTGGAAAGTCCAAAAGTGAAAGTTATTGTAAAGCTGCTAATCTCATTAAATTAATCTATAAATTTAATGGGGTCCTGATAAAAATAACAGCAGGGCTCTTAAGTATATTTTTGTAATCAGACAAGCTGATATGAGAGTTCTAATGGAAAACTAAATATACTAGAACATCCAGGAAAAATTCTGAAGAGGAGTAATAAAAAGAGAGAACCAAACATACCAGATATTAACATTATTGTAAAGTGATGGTCATTGTGTCGCTTATATTTGTGCATGAAGAAATGAGTAGAAAAACAGAATAAAATCAGAAATTGTTCTCCATATTTAATGATGATTTAGTATTTGATAAAGATTGAATATCTTTATCAGAGTAGAATAATTTTAAAATTCAATAAATAATTTTGGGACAAATGGGTTGCCATCTGGAAAATAATTAAGTTGTATTTCTCATATCTCTTTCTACAAAAATAAGTGCCAGATGGACTATCAACATGAAAGCTAAACTATCGAGTTTCTAGGGAAAAATTTTTAATGGTCTCAGAGTAGGGAAGGCCTTTCTAAGCATGATAAACTTCAGGAGCCATAAAAGAAAAGATTAATAAGTGTGGCCCTAAAAATCAAACATTTCTGGCTGGTAGGAAACACTATAAAATAAAGTCAAAAGACAAATAAAAAATAGGGAAAAAGATTTGTAACAAATATATCAGAGGAAGGGCTAAATTTGTTACGATATAAAGAACTTCTAGAAATCAATAGCAAAAAGATCAGCACTCAAAAATTGGCAATGGACATGAACCAACAGCTCACAAAAGGAAATGTGAATGGTATTCAGATACTTGAAAGAATTCCTAGGTTCCACACAATAGACGTATGTAAAAAAATTCTTTTTGCTTCCCCTCTAATGTCTTCTGTTATCCATGCATCATTCAACAGCATATTATTTAATCTCCAGGTGTTGGAGTGGTTTCTGTTTTTTATTTTATCATTGATTTTTAATTTCATTCCATTATGATCTGATAGAATCCAAGGTAGTATCTCTATCTTTCTGTACTTGCTAAGAGGAGCTTTGTGGCATAACATATGGTCTATTTTAGAAAAGGATCCATGTGCTGCTGAGAAGAAAGTGTATTCACCTCTTGATGGATGGAATATTCTATATATATCTGTTAAGTCTAAATTAGCAATTGTGTTATTGAGTTCTATGGTTTCTTTGTTCAGTTTTTGCTTGGAAGATCTGTCCAATGGTGAGAGAGGTTTGTTAAAGTCACCCAGTATTACTGTGTTGTGGTCTATTTGGTTCCTGAGTTGAGAAGGATTTGATTGACATACATGGATGAGCTGTTGTTTGGGGCGTAAATATTTATGACTGTTATGTCTTGCTGATTTATACTTCCCTTAAGGAGAACGAAATGTCCTTATTTTTCCCATCTAACTAATTTTGGCTTGAAGTCCACTTTATCTGATATGAGGATGGAAACCCCTGCTTTTTTACTGAGTTCGTGTGCATGGTATGTTTTTCCCCATCCTTTTATCTTTAGTCTGTGAGTATCTTTTTCTATGAGATGCATCTCTTGAAGGCAGCATATTGTTGGGTCTTTCTTTTTAATCCAATCTGCCAATCTATGTTTTTTGATTGATGAGTTCAGGCCATTAACATTCAGGTTATTATTGAGATATGATTTGTATTCTCAGTCATTATGACTTATTTTTGGTTTTTAACTTGACTTGGTTTCTCATTTATTTGGCTATTCCTTTAGGGTAGTTCTTCCTATGCTGGTTTACCTTGTTGATCTTCATTTCTTCCTCATGGAATATTTTACTGAGAATGTTCTGTAGTGCTGACTTTCTATTTGTAAATTCTTTTAGCTTTTATTTATCATGGAAGGATTTTATTTCATCTTCATATCTGAAGGTGAGTTTTGCTGGGTATAAGATTCTTGGTTGGCATTCATTTTCTTTAAGTGCTTGGAATACATTATTCCAGGCCTTTCTTGCTTTTAGGGTCTGTGCTGATAAATCTGCTGATAACTGTATTGGTTTCCCCCTGAATATAATCTGATTTTTTTCTCTTGCAGCCTTTAAAATTCTATCTTTATTTTGTATGGTAGTTACTTTCATTATAATGTGTCTTGGTGTTGATCTGTTGTAGTTTTGTACATTTGGTATCCTGTAAGCCTCTTGTATTTGATTTTCCATTTCATTCTTCAGATGTGGGAAATTTTCTGACATTATTTCATTGAATAAATTATTCATTCCTTTGGTTTGTATCTTTGTGCCTTCCTCAATCCCGATAATTCTTAAATTTGGTCTTTTCATGATATCCCATACTTCTTGTAGGCTTTCGAGAACAATGATCAGCATATCAAAATCTCCGGGATACTATGAAAGCAGTGCTAAGAGGAAAATTCATTGCATGGAGCACGTTCAATAAAAGAATGAAAAGTAAACAAATAAATGATCTCACATTACAGCTCAAAGTCCTAGAAAAAGAAGAACAGATCATCACAAAAAGTAGTAGAAGACAGGAAATAATTAAAATCAGAGGAGAAATCAATGAAATTGAAACAAAAGAAACAATTCAAAAAATTGACAAAACAAAAAGTTGGTTCTTTGAAAAAGTAAAAATTGATAAACCCTTAGCCACACTAACAAAGAGAGAGACAACTCAAATTACTAAAATTCATGATGAAAAAGGAAATATCACAACAGACACTAATGAAATACAAAACATAATTAGAAGCTATTTTGAAAATTTATACTCCAACAAAATAGAAAACCTGGAAGACATCAACAGGTTCCTAGAGGCATATGAGCCACCCAAACTGAATCTGGAGGATATACACAACTTAAATAGATCAATTTCAAGCAATGAAATAGAAGAAGTCATCAGAAGCCTACCAACAAAGAAAAGTCCAGGACCGGATGGATTCACAGCCAAGTTCTACAAGATCTTCAAAGAAGAGCTCATTCCAATACTCCTCAAAGTATTCCATGAAATAGAGGATGAGGGAACCCTTCCAAACTCACTCTATGAAGCTAATATCACCCTGATACCAAAACCAGAGAAGGACACATCGAGGAAAGAAAATTTCAGACCAATATCCCTAATGAACATAGATGCAAAAATTCTTAACAAAATTTTAGCAAATTGCATACAAAAGCATATTAAAAAGATAGTGCACCATGATCAAGTAGGTTTCATCCCGGGGATGCAAGGTTAGTTCAACATCCGGAAATCAATAAATGTAATTCACCACATCAACAGACTTAAAGTCAAGAATCACATGATTATTTCAATAGATGCAGAAAAAGCATTTGATAAAATACAGCACCCCTTCTGCTCAAAACACTAGTTTTTGGTCTAATTCCTAGGTCTTTGATCCATTTTGAGTAGATTTTTGTGGACACATGTGAATCAAAACTTAATTTTCTACCTAATAGCCAAAGATTTTAAAATATATTTTTGACTACCTATTGTTGACAGAAGTGTAGGAAAATAGACATTCATATATTTTTAGGGATGTAAATTATAATATCAAAAGAGGGCAATTTCAGAATATCTATTAAATTTTAAAATGTCTATGCCCTTTCACATATCAGTTGCATGTTTGGGAATTTTCCTTACAATTATATCAAACCTGTGCCTGAAGAAAAATATAAAGATATTCACTGCAGCACTGAGTGCAATAGCATGTTTTATTACCTCACCAAAAAAGAAAAGAAGAAAAAGAAAGAAAGAATTAATAAAGCATGGAGCCTGCCATGCTTACCCTGTTCTAGAAACCTCCTAATTGCTTCTCATCAATTATAAAGTGTTTATAATCTGGCACAGCCTACATTTGCTCTCCTGCATCTTGCTTTTCTCTAATACTGCTAGCACTCTGGCCAAAGAACTGCATTGTTTGCTCTGCACATTCCCATCTGCATCTCTTTGTTCTGATCCTGATGTGCCCTCTCCCCAGCCTCTCTCCTTGTCCTTATCTGGGTGAATCCTAACCTGCTCATATGCTGCCTCTTTCTGAAGACATCCTTGAATTCTCTACAACTCCTTATCCCCAGGTGAAAAACTCTATCAGCTCTCACTTTGACATGACCCTCTGGCATGATAGTAATTTGGGGGTAATCTCTGGAACAACAGTGATATTTTGATTTTCTTTCTTTGATGCAAATTGCTTTAATGTAACTTACATTTTCTCCTTAAAATTAAAATATGTTCATTGTTTTTTTTCCTGATTGTATAAGTAATATGCATGTACTTTAAACATGTTAAGCCTCAGAGCTCATTCCCACGGGCATACTTATCTGTGATGTCTGTATGTATGTTTATAATAGAATAAGTGAAAAATAAATTTCCCAAAGTACATTTCTCAAAGATTTTATACACACACACACACACAGAGAGAGAGAGAGAGAGAGAGAGAGAGAGAGAACATTACACACACACACACACACACACACACACGCACACACATGTTATTGAGAACATAGGATGTGGCAAGAACTATGTGCGAGGCACTTAGGACACAAAGGAGAGCAATGCCAGACTTGTCCCTGCCTGTGTGGAGTCTGGTGTGATTCTAAGAAAGATACAGAGTACCATTAGCACAAAGGAGAAGATCTGGCCTAAATGGGAGTTCAGTGGATTCAGAGGTCTTGTTAAGGATCTTATTATTTGTTTTTTATCAGTAAGCAGGGTTTGGGGATACTATTTGTGTTATGAAAGAACTTTGGCCGTGTAGAAAGAACTGATGAACAGAGGCAAATATAAAGACAGGTTGACAAGTTAGAAGACTATTGCAGTAGTCCAAGTGACAAATGACAGTAGCTGAAACTACTCTGAATTACAACCTGGACCAGGATGGTCAAGGCAGAAATATAGGAGATTTTAGGATTTCACCAATTCATACAGCTACCAGAAGGGGATATCATTACCAATGATTGCCCTTTGCCAATCCAACAGGGGATGTGTTTACATTTGTACAGTACATATTTTATATATGTTAGATAGCATGTATAGATTTATAGTATTATATTTAATAATATGTGATTTATAGCATTTTATATGTAATTTTTCCTTTCTTCGATGATTATTGTGATTGGACATCTTTTTATGTCATCAACTCTTTTAATTTTAATATTTTTCTTTTGAAACATCTGTACATATCCTTTGTCCATTTTCGCATTGAAGTGTATGCTTTCCTTCTTTCCAGAATGTAGTCAGGGATCTTACACTGCATTGCATTATCATGTCTTTGCTGTCTTCACTGATTGATGATGGTTTCTCAGGAGTATATCTTTTAATTAAATATTCAAATAAACTATCATATTGTTGCAGGGCAGAGCTTAGTGAGAATCCAACTGCAAAATCAAGGCAAACTTAAACCAATTTTAAAAAACCAAGCAATTGGCAATCTGTGATATATACTGCAAATATTTTCCCCTGTCTTTTGCTTGCTTGTTAATTTTGTTGAGTGTGTGTGTGTGTGTGTGTGTGTGTGTGTATGTGTGTGATATCATAGTCAAATCAATATTATTTCTGGCTTTGGTATGATGCTTGCTGTAACTCAAGGTTACAATGAGTTATCCTCTATCATTTTTACAACCATACATTTTCAGGTTATAACAAAGAAGATGCAAAACAGACATCTTTATCCTATTCATTCTCCCAACTCCCACCTTTGCCAGATGGGGCCATAAAAAGCAATGCTGAAATGGTGCTTCTGATGTAAAATCAGCATGCTAAAAACTGGTCACATCAGAATGTCTTGGGCTACTCTGAACTGCTTCGACTTTGCACTTACCCAGGAAACTGGTCAAGGTCTTTCCTATACCTATTGCTATCAGATCCCAAGTTGATAGATGGTGGGAACCATATCCATTTCATTTTGTGTAATACAAATGTGGGTGGGCCCCCTTGACAGTCTCTGACAACATAACATTTCAGTGTGTTATTTCCCCCCCAAAACACAAACTCTCAACACAGTGATAAAACAGATTTTTTCCCCTCAGTTTTATGAGGTAGTTATTGGAAGTGAGGGTTCATCATAAAACATACACTACGACAATCAGATTTCTACATGGGGTAGTGTTTCTACCCCATTTTCTTTTCTCTCCTCTTCAACCTCTCTCTAGGAGAGTAAAAAGCCTATTTAACAAAATACAGCCCCCCCGCCCCCAACCAAGAAAACCTAATAATGACTGCATATTTTTCCTCAAACTTCCCTTAAGGGTTTCATTTCAACACAGCTGTATCCTCTGACATTTTAATCAGGCAACTTTGGGTATGGCAGTGAGTCAGTAAGTGCTGTGGGAATCAATCTGTTGGGTGGCAACCCTGTTCTTATACTTATGCAGTGATTTAGTTGAAATCTATGATGGAAAAAAATTCTTTTTCTAATTTCTCTTTGTTTCATTTTAGGGAGAGAATTTGGAAACCCACCACCACCTTACAGGCCATCTGGTCAAGTTAATTATAAAAAGGATCCATCTTAAATTCTCACTAAAGGGCTTAGTTACTGAAGCAGCATTTTCTAAAGTGGTCCTCTTAGCACAGACCCAGAGGACCATGTTGGGGCAAAGCAAGGAGATGCTAGGTGTGAGCTGAAAACAAGGATTTCACCTTTCTGTCCTGGGTGGCCAGGAAGGTCCAGATCCATTCAGGGTAAAGTCATCAGTCTCCACGTGGGAAGTCCATCTTCTTGGAGGGGTGGAAAGAAGAAAAGAGTTGAAATGCTTGTGCAACACTGGACAAAGTCAACGTGAAAGATTTGTGTATAAGGAGCAGCTATTTTCACATAGGTGAGCAAATCAGAGCAAGTTAGCTCCTTGGCTTTAGTTGACCTGATGAGCTGGATTAAAAGAGTAACCATGGGACATCCCAATCTCCACCGAGCACCAGTGAACAAGATGGAAGTCAAGTGCTAGTGATTAGAGGTCTGCTGTTGTTATGGCTTGGATGTGAAGTGTCCCCCAAAAGCTCATCTATGAGACAATGCAAGAAGGTTCAAAGGAGAAGTGATTGGTTTGTGAGAGTATTAACCCAATCAGTGATTTAATCCCTGATGGAATTAACTGAGTGGTAACTGAAGGCAGGTGGAATATGGCTGGAGGAGATAGGGCATTGGGATGGGCATGACTTTGGTGTATATATTTGTAACTGGCAAGTGGAGATCTCTCTGCTTCCTGCTTATCATGTGAGCTGATTCCTTCTACCACACTCTTCTACCATGATGTTCAGTCTCACCTTGAGCCCTGAGGAATGTAGTCTGTTGTCTATGGATTGAGACCTCTGAAACCATGAGCCCCCAAATAAACTTTTCCTCCTCTACAGTTCTTCTGGTTGGGTCCTTTTGGTCACAGCAGTGAAAAAGCTGACTAACACAGATGTCCTAGCTGTAAATCTAGTCTAATCATCAGTGGGGTCGTTTTCCCTCTTTTCTTCTCCTCTTTCATTTCCTAATTGCCCACCCTACTTCCTGGGTTTTTCCTTAGCTTTAATTCACCTATAACAGGTTTATCTGAGGTGAAACTATCTCCTGTTGGCAAAGTGATCTCAGGCAATCACTGTTTCTCTCTTAGCCCCACTTTCCTCAACTGAAAACAAGAAAGAAAAGAATGAGAGCTAATGTGGGTAGGGCAATCAGCAGAGCACCAGAAAACCCGTAGATGTGCCTGTGATTCACATTGAGAGAACATGATTTTCTAGCTATCTATGTAGGTGAGGCTTCCTTTTTCTCCTGGCTTGTTGAAGAGGAGATTTTTTTGAGCATCAGAAAAACAAGCATGTTTTTCCCTGACTCCTTGCCACAGTAGAGCTCTCAGAACGGAGATTTCTTGCCATTTTGGAAGCCTGGCTGATGGCTCCCTGGTATCTCTTCAAATGCTGCAGCCGGTGAGTTATGGCTTCCGCTGACCTCTCTGCAGGGTGGGACATCGGGCAGGCAACAGCTGCGCGGCCACAGTAAAGAGCTAGCAGAATCAAAACTGCAGCTGGGTTAATGATGCTGTGGTGTTGGGGTGGCTGTCTTGAGGACTATAAAAAGAGAAAGAAGGTAAAATAAGAAAAAAAAAAAATCCCAAATCCCCAAACAAAGACCAGATGTTTTGACTTAGGAAGAGCATGAAGAGATACCAGTTTAGAAATTTGTTTTCTGATCAGCAAATAAATACTTAATCGGGTTAAAATAATTTAAAAGACAGACTTACATCAAAATTAACACAGGCAATAACAAATTAGTCTTCTCTATTCCTCTTTCTCCTTTTCTTTTTTCATTTTCCTCTCTCCTCTTCTAATATGAAGTTTTTCCCTCCTCATAATTATTCCATGGGCTCAGCTGGGTTGGCCCAGTGATACGGTAAATGTATTTTGTAAATGGGAATCTTGGAAATTCCACCCCTCAACTTAAGCTGCTATACGTACTTGAATCTGGCTGCAGCAGAGACCTCAGTTAATTTAAATGTGAGTTGAGCGTGCTAATGTTGTAAGGGGAGAACAATTATTGCTGGCATTTGAAAAATACTACAGAGCTTTTAGACGAGGATTCAGGAGATGTGGGCTTCAGTTCTGAATTGACCCTTCACTGAGGTATGTCTTTGTGAAAATAATTCAACATCTTGAACTCCACTATCTGCTCTCTTCCTCTTCTGAACTTGAGTCTTGGGCAGGGCTGCTGTGTATGGCTATGTATGTTCAATGCCCATTTGGGGGGAAGTAGGAGTGGAAATCCAGCCTTTGGTCCCTTTGCCAAGACTCTGCCCGCCCACAGGGGGTGATTTTTGAAATAGGCACAAAGTGCCTCATGTGCCAGCCATGGTCTCTGAGTGTGAGCCTGGGCAAAGAACCTCCCTGAAGTGAGCAGAGATCAACCAGGAAAGCATTTCTGAGAATCTGGGAGGTAAATGATACTGAAAGGCAGATGGTGTAGCATGGTTGCCGAACCAAGAAGGACTGAAAGACATGAAAGTCTGCAGGAATCAATACGGAAGAGTTTAGGAGAGGGGAGAGGAGGTTGAGCATCCAGGGGGATGGAATCCAGGAAGTCTGCAGAAGACAGGGAGTATTCCTTTTCCGAATGTCAAAGTGACTTGGAGTACAGCCCAGCCTCAAGTCAATGATAAAACTCAGAGAAACCAGATGGGGAGGGCTGTGCTTCCCCCATGACTTAGGGAGTTATGAGATGCTGTTTTGGCTAGAGTGAATGGGGAGGGAGTGGGTTACAGGGAGCTGCTATGGGGGCTGTGCTGGGAGAAGAAAGCAGTGTGGGTAGAACAAGAGAATGAAAGAGGCTCAGAACCTGTGCTTTTAGATGATGAATGGCAGCTATTTCTACATAGTCAACTAGTTTATTCCTTAAAGTGTCTACTCCCTGTAGCAAAGTGGTTTGCCTTGTGCCTGTCTGAGTCTGATTGTCTGTACTTCCTGAGGTAGAAAGATGCTAGAGAAATGATAGGGAGAATGGAAAGCCCAAGATGGTGTTAATAGTAAGAAACAGATTTCTACTCTGAATCCCCTAGGTGTGGTTTGTTTTAGAGGGTGAGACAGATTAAGATCTGGAATTGTGGAACCAACCTAGCACCTAGCTGCCCTTCAATATATGAATGGATAAAGAAACAATTGTGTGTGTGTGTGTGTGTGTGTGTATACATATACACACACACACACAATTGAATACTACTCAACCTTAAAGAAGAATAAAATTATAATATTTGCAGATAAATGGATGGAGTTAGAGAATATCATGCTAAGTAAGATAAGCCAATCCCCAAAAAACAAAGACCAAATGTTTTCTCTGATAAGTGGATGCTGATACATAGTGGGGGTGGGCAGCTAAGGGAAGAATGGAGGAACTCTGGATTGTGCAGAGTGAAATGAGGGGAGGGGAGGAAGCAGGGATGGGAAAATGGTGGAATGAGACAGACATCATTACCCTATATACATGTTTGATTACATGAATGGTGTGACTCTACATCATGTGCAACCAGAGAAATGAAAAGTCGTACTCCATTTTTGTACAATGAATCAAAATGCATTCTGCTGTCATGTATAACTAAATAGAATAACTAAAGAAAATGTGGATAAAAAAGATCTGGAAGAGAAGTGCAGGGAATGTGACTATGTTTTTTAATTACAATGACTACAGAAAATGAGGTTGGGAAGAAAGGGTAAATTCTAGACTTACTAGAAGTCTTTAGAAGGGGCAAGAGGTATCTGAAGAGAAATTTGGAAGCAAAATGAAAAAAAAAAGGAAGAAAGAAAGAAAGAAAGAAAGGAAGGAAGGAAGGAAGAAAGAAAGAAAGAAAGAAAGAAAGAAAGAAAGAAAGAAAGAAAGAAAGAAAGAAAATACATTCCCAAATACATTTACACTATTTAGCTCAAGGAAAAGTGGGAGAGATTCCATTTGGAGGATCCACAGGAGTGAATCAGCGAAAGCTTGGGTGGAAGCACTGTGGGTTTGGGGGAAGCATCTGGGCCTGGGATAGGAAGGACCGTGGGTTGCCTGTGGAGCTCAGTCAGATGGGCCTGGTTAAGTTAGATAGGAGCTAAGAAGCAGCCAGCATAAGTAGGGTCACTGACTCCATCCACACTGGGCCAAGCCTGATGCGTGAAAACCCCTATTACAGCTGTCAGTATACACTGTACCCTGGACTTTTCCAAATGTGCTAAAGAGGTTTTTGTGGGAACTAAGAGCCCACATAGGGGAACTTAAAGTATCAGAGAGAGATGTAGAGCTGGGCAGCAATCCTGCTTTATCACCTGGTTTAGAGACTGAGCAAGACAAAGGGAGGAGGCACAAGAAGTTTTGCCAAGCATTGAAAATGGTTCTGGATTAGATGATGGGTTCTGGCCCTTCTTTGGCAGCTGACTTTACTTACCAAATGGGTTCCTTGGTCTTTAAGGTTCTTTTTGGTTCTGAGACTGAGATAAACCTCACGTCTCTCTACTTAATAACTGTAGATCAGTCTTCATGAAACATCAGAGGCTTGTACATATTGGGGTCATCACAGGTGGTGCCCTAATCGCCTGATGTCAGGCCTGGTGCACCATCCCTGCAGTCCCTGTTCCTTGGCTGTGCACACCACACCATTCCCTGTTATGAGAGCCATGGCTAGTGCAGCACCCCATACTCACCCACACCCCCAGGAAGCCCTATGCCTCCCTGTTAGGCAGGAATCATTTTCTTACTTAGTATATGAGAAATTTAGAGTTTGGCAAAGGTCAATGGCCTGCCGGAGATCACAGCCCCTAGGAGCCAAACCAGGCTGTGTTTTTCCTACTGTAATCTCCCTGATTAAGTCCATCTCCATATTCATTCCTGGAATTTATTTCCTCAAACTCCCAAATTATTTCACATAACAGAATTCTATTCTGTGTGGTGAACTCTCATACCTGTTGGAAATACTGGTCATTGGAGTAGAGTCACTCACAGAAATCCACCTTTTCAGACTTTGTCAAATTAAGATCGGTAAACCACACACACAAAAAAAACTAAAATTGTATTTTCTGTCTTTAAATCTATCATAAAACAAAAAAACTCTAATGAACCAGAAAACCTCTCTACAAAAATCATTAAGTTAAAAATAAACTTTAAAAACTGACAGGCAATCAACAAGAATAATAGAAAATTTAAGACCTTCAGACTAGAGCAGTAATTGTATTATTGATCTGAAGGATTAAGGCAAAGAGAGACACTTGAGGTAAGAATATGACTAAGATTGTGGCCCTTTGGTTAGGAACTTGGGAGCATGCTGGGTGAAGTTTTTGGATCTCAGGAAAAGGCCACCTGCTGGCTACCCCTGTAATAAAGAAATTTGTACAACAGACTCTACCCAAAGCAGTTCCACTAGCAATTTAGAATATGAGCATATGATAAAATAAAAGTTCTATGAAGAGCTTTACAAAACCAAGTGATGCTTTGTCCTGGAGACCAGAATTTAGGTCCTGACCAAGTTTGTGTCCTCAGAGTACCTGGACTCAGCAGGCATTTGTTGAATGAATGAGGCAAATATTATACAAGTAACATCCTCTGATATCCCTAAATGAAAGGATTTGGGGTGAGAGAGAAGCAGTCATCTACCATTTATTCACGGCCTTAAAACACCCCTGGGGAACCATGCTGAGTCCTATTCTGCTGTGAATAATCCATAGAGAAGGAGTTCTTTTATTGAGAGGCAGCAGGACAGAGATGCCATTGACAATCCTGTCTGGCGTGCAGGTTCTAGAGTTGTGGACTCACGACTCCCCTGGTGACACCACCTGGTGTGCCTCTTATCTTACATACTACCACCAGCCTCTGGTGGCCTGGCTGGGCTGTCTCAGATTATTCATTTCAGAGCCTAGAAATTCAGACATTATTTGATTTCTATCATCAGGTCCTTTGAGTTTTTCCTCCCAAATAAATAACTCTGTGGAAAGTACCTCGAAGAAGGTTTTTAATTTTCTCTTGAGAGTAAACTCCATTCACTCATTTATTCAATAGATATTACTGATCATTTACCAGGGGCCAGATACTCTGCACTGAAGACCAAGCCCTGAACAGTTCAGAAAAGTCTCTCCACTATAGAATTTGTTTGCCAGAGCCTGGCAGGACACTGGTAGGGTGAGATCCACTGTGACTGGGCAGTCTTCATAATAGGAAAGGACACAGAACATGTTTGGAAAGCCCCGGTGACATTGTGAAGAACCTCACTTTGCCTTGTGAAGCAGAGAACCCTTGGCCTCTTTGTTCAGGCTTCCTGCTTTGGGGGAAGGTGTGGCCCCACTAAGGCTCATTACCTTCTTTTTTTTTTTTTTTTTTCTTTTCCGGTGCTGGGGATTGAACCCAGAGCCTTGTGCTTACAAGGCAAACACTCTATCAACTGAGCTATATCCCCAGCCCTTCATTACCTTCTTTTTAAAAACTTTTTTATTTGTTCTTTTTAGATATACATGACAGAGTATATTTTTGCATATTATACATACATGGAGTATAATATTCAATTGAAATCATTTGTTGAGGTTGTACATGATGTGGAGTTTCACTGGTGGTGTAATACACCATATATAGTTATATGGTGTATATAGTTATGTCAGATTTATTCTACTGCCTTTCCTATTCCCATTCTCCCTTCTTGAAAGTGCAGGAATGAGCTTAGAGAGATACCACGCAACCCTCCAAGGATGTCTAGTGAGAAAAACTGACAAATACGCACCTAAGGGGCTATGTGTGAGTATTGCACCCGAATTCTGAGATTACTCTAGCCAAATCACCAGTTTTACTTTTAGAACCCCTTGGTCTGACCAGGATCATCAGAACTAGTTTGGAAAGATGGCTCCATAGCCTAACCAGTTTCCAAGGGGCTTGGGTCATTTGGCCAAAGATTTGGGAATTGCAAGCATCAACTACCAAAATAAAGTAATCAAATTAACTCTTTGAAGCCATTTAACACTCATTATGGGTAAGATTTTAAAGTAAAATCTTTTGAAGGTAAGATTTTAATTTTTTGAAAGTAAGATTTTTAAATATGGAGAATAGTCACAATAAAGAACTGGTTGTAGGTGGGGACCATCAGGAGAGTGGAAATTTCCCACGAGATTTGCTTTTGCCATAACAAGAATTTATTTTGTAGGGCTTTGTCTATTTCATCCTGTCCTCTTGCCCAATTATGTATGCACTACCTTCCCCATAGCTAGAACCCTGCTTTCCTTTCCCCTTTTCCCACCCCTCCCTTGAAGTGGGGAGGCAAACAACCAAGACACAAAGGAACAAAGCCAAATACTACAAAACATTAACGGAGTATTCATTCCAAATGAGATTTTTAAAGAGGCACTTTAAATGCAGCAAAGAACTAAGCATTCACATCAATGTTCCTGTAAGCAGAAAATAAAATCTACAAATAAAGTTTTAGTGGAAGGTGTATCATTTTATTTCATTAATATTCATAATCTGAACCCATACGTGCAATTGCAGAGAATTTCACAAGACAATTTTGCTTGTAGGAAACAAATGACAGCACTAGACCAGTCTAATAATCATTCAAAACATCACCCACACTGGGCACAGGTGTTTCCCGATTACTGCCTGTGCTGATATTTTTGTGGGCTAGAGCTCCAACCATCATAATTCTTGCTCTGGCTTTGCCTCCCACTTGCCACTGGAATGAAATGGGGCAATTTTTCTTGTTTTTGTATTGGAGGAAACAGGGTGGCGCTCCTAGTAACATACCTGTCTTCCGATTTACCATATTTGTGGTCAGAATGACACTCATCCCAGCCTCCCTTTACTGTTCAAGGAAGAAAGGTGATTGATCGTCTCCTCTTTTCTCCTCTCTGGTTCCATCTCTGATTCACAGCCTGAGAACTCAAGAGACCCACCAAGTTGGGCTTCAGTGACCTCCTTTGTGCATGTGCAAGGTGGTTAGACAAAGTACATACTCTATCCAGAACCAGTGGGTGTTTCACTTTTCAACTAAGTGGCCTAGCTTTCTAGAGGAAATGATGGCTTACATGTGCAATGTGCTTTGCTCCTTATAAATGAGTGTATATAAGTCATCATTTTATTCAACCTTCACAATGGTATTCCATTTTGACCCTGAGGTATTGAGAAGCGACTTCTCTACTTTGCAGGCTCCCAACACTGAGCTTTTTTGTTCCCAAGTCCAGAGTTTCTCCCTCATCCCACAGCTGCTCTAAAGATAAACTGGGAATCATTATGAGTTCCCCAGGGAATCACTTTCATGTTTAAAATTACTTATGGTCAAGTGGTGGTGAGGTAGCAGAAGAGAATATCAAAGTTAGAGAGAAGGGGAAGGAACCCAAGGGAAAGGCAAAGACTTCAGAACACATTTGAAAGAGAAGAAATCCTAAAGAAATTCTGGGTCAGGAGGAGGGTGGAGAGACCACAAAAGTTGTAGCTGAGAAACCTGGAGAAGTGTCTGGCCCAGATAAGTGGAGTTTAGTTTAATCTCCAGATTCTGGCTGCTTAATTCTTAGACTGTTTGCTGTCAGTCTGCACAATCAATTGGTCTAGGGAGATAAGGGACCTGTTTAGATTAACATCGAAAAAAAAAAATAGCACATTCTCTGGTGGAAGCACTAGTTTTTCTCAGCAAATAGGGGAGGTAGAGCACAGGGGAGGATGCTGGATTCTTCCATCACCTTCCATTTCTGTCCCTGGACACCCCACTGCACTCTTGGGCCAAAGCTTCCTCCTGTCTCACTGCTTTGCAGGGTGGATTGAGAAGGTGAAGTGAGCTGATGTAGAAAGCACTGTGCTTCCAGAGGGCCCTTCAGGTGCAGGGGATAAACCTGGCCTCATCAAACACAGGAGGACTCAAATCTCAAGAAGCAGAGAAGCTCAAAGCATATGCTTTGGAGACAGATATTTTGGCGAGGGTGGGATGTGTGTGTCATGTTGGATGCTGCCTGTCTACCTTAAGCAAGGACCTTAACTTCTCTATGCCTCAGTTTCTCCTCTTGTAAAATGAGAATAATTGGGATGACATGGATGAAATGAGAAATACTATGGTGTTTACAAAGTGCCTGGCACACAGTCTGTGTTCAGCAGATGGTAGGAGAGTCATTGGGATTCCCACTACTGCTAGATTTCCTGCTTGCCTCCTAACCAGGTTTCCTGAGCCAATTCTGCAGCAGGGCATTGGACCCAGTTTGGCATGAGGACTCCTTAGACCCACTTGCCCCCCTCAACTACTCTTTCTTCTGGTCACATCTTTCTCTGAGACCAACAAGGCCCCTGCTTTCTCATCTTTGTGAGGAACTTCTGTCTTCTCTGGGGACTGGTAGACTTCCAGGGCCCTGGCTGTAGTCAGCTATCTCTACTGCCTCCAAAGCTCTGTCTTCCCCATTCATGACTGGGCCTTCCCCAACCTGGCCGCATACCAATGTTAGACATTTTTTCTTCTTTGGTCTTCTCCACCACTTTCCCCTTATCCAGTAGAATTTCTCATGCAGAAGAGCTAGTCATGGTTGTCTTCTCTTTAGGCCTCTCAGCTCACCTGCATTCCCATCTAAGTGAGAAGTCGGATTCCAATGGTGAGAAACTGGAGAAATGGAGATACACTACACCTGGTCACCAGGTGGGGTTTCCTTGTCCATGATGGCTGGGGTATCAGTGACAAATGTTCTTATTCCTTTTCCAGTCACATATTGCACTCATGTTCATACTCTCTGATATGTACAATGTGTCATGGACCCACACCTCTTGGTAAACTCTTCTCCCTTCCACACCTTGTTCCAGCCCTTGTCTTTGTGTTTGGATTAGTTTTCCCTGAACTGCTCTGTTGCTACTCTGTATTCTTTATGTCTCTGTCCACACAGGATGTGGGTCCCCTCACCACTGCCTTTGCCCAGGGTTGGAAACTGTCTGTGGTCTTGCCCAACAAGGATGGGGCAGGGGGGTCATGAGGCACTGTGGTGCTTGCTGCTGGTGGGAGAGAATTCTGTCTGCACTCTGACACACTTCAGTGACAGAGAGATCAGAGAAGAGACTTGGAGTCATAGCCTAACCCCAAATGGAAGATTTCCCTAGAGACATGGGAACTGACCAAGTGACAGTCAAGTGACAAACAGTCCTGCATTTCTGCTGCCACCTTTGCCATTCTTTGGGGCTCAGGAACTTTTAAGTCTGTTTTTTGACCTGCCTTTTAGCAGATCCTGTCTCCCTTTCAGCCTCTCTGGTGCCCTGTCTTCTGTTACAATGAGGATGAGGGTGGGGAGGTTGGCAGTGGGAGAATAGGGGAGTGTTGTGGCTTTTGGAATGTGATATACATCACTCTGTTATGGCACAGGAAACCCCAGGCTGGAGCCATGTCTGGGGAAGGTTTTCTGACTTCCCATGTTGTCTTTTCCCAAAGGGAAAAGAGAGAAGATACCAATGATGGTGTTTTCCCTGGGACTCTTCATTAACTCCTTTTTATAGATTCTACTCCTTCTCTAATCATCAAAGCTGACTTTTTGTAAAAACAGATATATGATTTATGCTTTAATGTGTTCCTTTATTCAATGGATATTCACTGTGAACATCCTCTGCCTGGGGCTTTGGGGAAGAGGTGCTGGGAATGAGGATGGGTGGAGTAGATGGGACAAGCGCTCGGCCTATACAGGCCTCTGAGAATGGCTCTTCAAAAGATTCGGCAACTTTCACACAAGGAAACTAATGGCCTTGGAGGTGCTACAAGAAAAATATGAAAGACTCAGGGAAGTCTTCCTTGGCTGTAGTACCTAGGGGAGTACCATGGTAGAGGTAGCCTTAGGGTTGAGCTTGGAGGACAGGTGGGACCAGGTAATGAAACAGGTAAGGTGGGCACTCTAGGTGGAGTCAGCCTAAGCAGATGTGGGAGATGGAAGATTCTGGCATGCTAGGGAAGTAAACAGAGTTTCCTTTGGCTAAGGTCTGGGGTTTCTGAATGGGAATAATGGGTGAAAAAACTGATGTGTTTGGCTAAAGCAAGTCTGTGGAGACTTGCCTGGGAGACACAAGGCAGGGGTTTCTACCTGATTTGGCCCCATACGGAACTACTGGAGGCTCTTTCATAGATGGCTGAGTGAGCATGACAACAAATTGTGCTTTGAAAAGCTGAACCTCACCTTCTAGGCCAGGTAGAAAATCACCATAACAGCTTGGGAGGAAAAGATGGTAGCAGTGGGAACAGAAATGAGAATGTGGGATACCATGAGTGCTCCTGAGGGAGACCATGTAGATCTGGCAACTTGGCAGGGACCTTTTTGAGGGAAATAGAGAATATGAAAGATAAGTGAGGTATTAGGAAGTCATTTTGTGCTTCTATCTACTGATTCCTGTTGACTAGAAAGCTCCTCAGTTCAACATCCACAGACGTTCATTATTCATACTGTGTATCCTGGGTAAGGATAAACAACATAGGAACAGTAAATTGGACAAAACGTAGCCCTTGCTCCAAATGAAAAAGGGATTTAGAGGCCATCCTAGACTGGACATCCCACACTATTCCCTTTGGAAAGAAAATCAGAAATGATTGAATGTTTTTTAAAATATCCTCCCTGAAGTACAGATGAGAGAAGGGCTCCAGGTTCACTCATGTGCCTGTTGGGCTTTGACTTGACAATAATATATCCTTGGGAAGGTGACTTTAATTACTCACTGTCCATAGTGTGGATAATTAAAAAGTTTTATTTAACTTTGTTTCACTCAGTAGCTATTTCTTTTGACCCTAACACGGGGCATACCTCAAGGAGTAACAGTGCAAGGAAGGGACTGTCCCTCATCCCCCAGGACATCTCAGTCTTAAGGATGATCAGGAGCACAAAAAGAACTGTAGGGGGTTGAGTAAGGAAAAGGATGAGAAGCAAGGGAGGGTGTGGGAGGAAGATCTTGTGCTTCACAGGGCTTTGGAAAGGACTTGAGGAGTGTCTTTGTAAGAAAGGGGACATTTAAGTTAGAATTTGGACAGAGTTGGATTTCAAAAGAGTTTGGATTTCAAAAGAAAGGGGAATGAGGAAAGGGATCCTAGTGAGAGAAGCAGGAAGACTGGAGGTGGAGGAGACAGAACTGGGAGGCCTGTCTGGGGTGTTACATCATTTTGTTCTGAAGAAGAATAGGCCGAGCATGGCCTTGTTTATAGCCACTGTTTGTTTTGTTTTGTTGATGAAGTAAAAAATAACAGTTGGAAATCTAATTATGTGGTTTGGAAATTGTGCTTTAGTTGTTTTTAGCTGTACAATGTTCTGAGCTGCTTCTTGGGCTTAGAAGACATCCTAGCCATTGTGTCTTATTAGTCAGTGGTCCACAGGCGATTTCTCCATCCCAGCCTGGAAGTATGTCTATTGGGCTTTGACTTTTGGCAATAAGATATCCTTGGGAAGGTGACTTTCATTCTTCTCATCCAAGAGGTGGAAAACATGTTTCCTTCTTTATGGTATCTTTACGTACATGGCCATGTATAGGTGACAGGACATAGAAACATCCACATCAACAAGTTTCACCAATATTTTCATGGGAACACAAATAAATGCTCAAGGCCAGGGCCAGGCTGAAGTTAGTCTTTTATATTTTTTTACTTCATAATTCTGGGTCTTCCTTCTCTTTCAGAGCTGTTGATTCATCAAAGACAGTAGTATCTTTTTCACTTTAAATAAGAGGACAAGAAAGAACACCCATGATTAAGAGGAACAGTTAACCAACTTAACTGTCAGCAGTAAATTGCCAATAATTCTTAACTACGTTTTCTTGGTAGTATTATATGCTAGTATGATTAAAGTAAACATAAGAATAGATTTTTTTTTTCTTTTTGGCAGGGCATGGTAGGGTGATGGTGGTTGAAGTTGGGAAGTTGCTTGTCAAAACAAAAAGGATTCTAATAAATCCATGAGAATCAGATCCTAGACATGTCTCCAGGCAAGGAGTCAGCTTGGTGCCTTCCTGCATTAGTTTCCTAGGGCTGATGTAACAAATTACCACAAACTAGTGGTTTAGAATTATTACCCAATGTACATATATAACTCTATGACCAGTGAGATTCTACATCATGTATAACCAGAAGAATAAGAAATTATACTCCATTATATATGATGTATCAAAGTACATTCTACTGTCATGTATAACTAATTAAAATAAATAAAAAAATAAATAGAATAAAGAGAGTGAGGGGCAAAACAAAAACAACAGAAATTTATTTTCTCTGAAGTTTTGGAGAACAAAGTTCAAAATCAAGGTGTTTCCAGGGCTGCATTCCCCCTCAAGGGGATGAACTTTCTCTGTCTTTTCCAGCTAGGATACTTAATCCTAATCTTTGCATCTGTATGGACATGGCCCTCTTCACTGCCTCTCTGTGTGAAATCTCTTTCTTTCTCTAAAGGACATCTGTCTCTGCGCATAGGACCCACCCACACTAAATCCAGAATAATCTCTGAGATCCTTAGCTTAATTCCATGTCCAAAAATACTTTCCAATTAAGGTGGCAGTATCCAGGGATTAGGGCATACACACATTTTCTCAATCCACAGCACTGAAGATCCATTCTCTCCTGGCACGAGGATGTTCAGTCAAAGAATCTTTGTCAATGGACTTGTCATCCTATACAGTGAAGAAGGGCTGGACCAGAGTCAGTGCCAGGAAACTGGAAGTTGTCATGAGTCTCTCCAAGTGAGTAGCATTTGGAGCAAAAGAAGTTATGTATTTACTGAACAGAGATTATAAATTCATTTTACTAAGCACAGTGTATTCTGAAACTTTATTAGTAGCTTTTCTGATAGACTCTGAGTATGTGAATGAGAGATTCCCAAGAAAGTCAGCCCTGTGATATGTTTTGTCATTTATGACAGACTTTGATGCTTATTTTTTTTCTTAAAATAAAAAAAAACTTTGAACTGATACAATCAGACATTTGAAATGCTAAAAACTCCAAAATACTGGTATTGCAGAATTTAAAAAGTACATTTTAAAGCACGTCTTTCTAAAATAAATGGCAGGCGGTCTGGTAAATAACACACGTTTAAATAGAGTCACTCCATGAAGGTCAGAGTCCCCTTTTTATTTTAATGGTGTTATTGAGTCATAGAATAGCCAGGACCATAAATGTAAAGTCAGCTCCCTAAACTATAACTGCAGAACCCCTGTTCTCTCTCACTAGCTGGGAAACAGCCGCCCACATGTTCCTGACACTCTTCTCCAGTGTTTGGAGATGGTGGTAGGGAAATTGCCCAGTGAGAACTGACTCACCGGAAATGTTCTCCTTTCTAGAGTAAACAGCAAGAATGAAATCATGTCAGCACCATTTACCAATTTTATTTTTAATTCGCTAATATGCCTTTGATCACTGAAGGGGAAATAAGTGAATGAGGGCTGGTTCGAGCTTAAGGACCTGCATTATTACCTTGCACATTCGTTTAGATCATTTTCCACCATCCACCTGAGATGCAGTTATTTATTAGCATAATATGGTTACGGATCTATCTGCAGGGCTTAAAGATGGAAATTGAAACTCTGTGATGATTTAGTTGAAAGTTACTGGAGCATTCATAAAGCTGTCAGAATTACAAGAGAAACCACATTAAGAAAACGCCAGCACTAGTTGCTATTAAATGGATATTCAAACATCGTCAGCACTGTTATCCACAGAAAGCTGGTCTAATTTATAAGCTCCTGTACAAGGGGATAATGGTAGCTGCAGGTTCAAAGGAAAGTGGATCGTAAGAATGACATTAGGAAGAGTGATCACATGTTTGGGAACATAAATCAGGAAATAGGACAAAGGATTTTTCCCTGATTTGTTAATTTGCTCTCATCTTTAAAAAGTCTCTTCACTTACTAAATCATGCTTCTGGTAAACAATAAAAGGCACTGAAAAAGCACAAACTCAACTTGCATTCATTCAACAATTAATTGTTGTATGACATATTTTGCCAAGCATAGTTTTAGTGGTGGATATAGTATAGACTAGACAAAATTGTTTTGTCAACAAATGTCAATTAAGTGGTTGCTGCACAGTAGGCTTGAGCTATGGT
Organism: Glaucomys volans; assembly: GCA_020662805.1. Taxonomy (NCBI): domain Eukaryota; kingdom Metazoa; phylum Chordata; class Mammalia; order Rodentia; family Sciuridae; genus Glaucomys; species Glaucomys volans. Next base: position 631,593 of record JAJEJO010002816.1, on the reverse strand, counting down.
TGGTACTTGGTCAATTCACAATCATATAAACTTGTGATCACATATATATGGAAAATGAGGTATCGCTGAGCTCTGACCTGAGTGTTCCTGGGAGTGCCCAGGCGTCTCCCTTGAGTCTGCTGATCTCTCTTGGCTGTTGTCTGTTGCGGTCCTAGCCAAGCTAGAGCTCTGTAGACTCGGGTCCTAATGTGCAGAGCAGGTGTTCTGAGGAGAAATTTTGCTCTCATTTCCCTTACTGCTTCTGTGTCTACAGACTCCATGCTGATGGAGCTGAAAATCCTTCTAGGTGTGATGTTGGTGTCCCTGGAGTGGTGCCATGTGCCCTCCGGGTGGCGATCAGCTTCATTGCTGTGCAAGCTCTCCTTCCTGGCATGCTGAGTGTAAGGAGGTGAAGCCCCAGTGTGTAGATCCCCTCATCTTTCAAGTCCCTTCCTGGAGCATGGCTTCATGGCCTCTCTGAGTCATGCCTTCACCTGTCATGCCTGTATCTGATCTCCTTAGCTCCACATAAACCTAAGGACATCAACTCATGTAAGGGGATAGGAGAAACTTGCTTTCACTCACTGTGGGCCCCTGACACCTAGACCACCAGGCTAAAGTATTCTGCTATGTACACATGTATCCCAAAGAAAAGATTTTTCTGAGAAAATCTGGGCGGGGGTGGGGTGACCTTAGAAATAAAGCCACTAGGTCAAAACAATGACACAGAGTACAAGGCAGAACAGCTAGTAGTCAATAGAAATAAACAGGAAGATAACCAGGAGTCCATTACAAAGGCAAGAAATAAATTTTGGTATGACTCCTATGTTAGAAATGGTTGAGCTAGGGTGCAGTAATTAGGAACATGGGTGTTTGTGTCGAAGATAAAATTAATCTGACAGAGAACCAAATGATAAGGGAGAATTATAACTTGAATTTGTTCTACCATTCAAGATGTGAATATTATTCCCCTGCTCAGACATAGATCCTGCATTCAACACTGGAGACACAAGGATGAATAAAATCTTTTTCTGCCTTTAAACAGCTTAGAATCTCAAACAAGGGTCAACAAAGTATGACCCATGGAACAAATCTGACACATCTCCTCTTTTTAAACAGTTTGTGAGCTAAAAATGACTTTTATATTTTTAAATGGTTGAGAGAAAAAAACTCAAAAGAATGATGTTTTCTGATATGAAAAATTACATGAAATTCAAATTTTAATGTTTATAAATAAAGCTTTATGGGTGTACAGTGAAGCTCCTTCCATCATGTGCTGTGATCCATGGTTGTTATAGCAGTAGGGCTGTTTTAGCAGCCCTATAGCTGCTATAGGGGTTATAGCAGTAGGGCTGAGTTTGGGACAGAGACTGCATGAATCATACAGTCTAAAATACTTATTCATCCCTATCTAAGAGGAGGAGTGAGACCTGTCTTATGGGGAACTATGAAGGTGAAGATGTCCACCAGGGTGTTCCTGGACCACAAAGGAGGGCATTGTAAGAGGCATGATTTTCTGTTTCCTTAGAGTCACTAGAACAATTGTAAAACCAGTGGAATAGAAATTTCTGTTTTATTTATTTATTTTGCTATCACCTTAACAAGAAGCTAAAGGAATAAGACAAAGAATTATGCTATTGTACTTCCAGCTGAACTATTTTATATTATACTTATTATTAGTAGTAATAATATTTCAGGTTTTTCTTAATTCTAGTTTACACATACAGGTATAAATTTTGCCTTATTACAGTCTTATATGTATTATTAAAACATTATTTGTTCAAGCTACCTGCGTAGGAATGGAATTTAAAAAGGAAGGTTCTTTAATTTTTAAGTTGTCTGAAAGCCAGGGTCTGGAGTAGCTTGGCAAGCCTGGAGCTTGGGATGAGTGCCATGGGCAGGTCTCTGGTGAGAGCCAAGGGAAGGGTGCCTTCTAAGAGTTTCCTGCCTGTTGGGTCCAAGGACGGGAGAAGCAAGCCTGCTGCCAGTGGGACAGGGCCGGCAGAAACAGTCAACCATGCTTGGCTGACCTCAGAGGCTTCTTAAATGGGGCCTCATCCTTATCTGACCCAGGATTGCTGAGCTATAAAACAGGTCCAGGGCTTTTGATGCCCATTTCACTCTTTCACTTTTGTCTTTTTCTGGTGAAAGTGTAAGCTCCTGCTTTGGTGGACAAGAGGATGAGGACACAGGGTGATGTGCCACACAGTCTCATTGAGAGGCAGCATAGTCTAGATTGTGGGTTAGCATGACTGGGTCTGAGACCCAGCTCTGCCATTTAGCAGCTTTGTGACTTGGGCTAATTTACTTCCCTTCTATGCTTCAGTGATTTTTAAATGAGGAAAATAATAGCAGCTATCTCAGGGTTATTGTGAAGATTAAATAAATTAGTCCACAAAAACCATTTAGAATGCCTGACACATAGGTGAAAACGTTTACCATGAGGATGATGATGATTGATGACTATTGATGGCGATTAATTTTCTCTTTAGGAAACACCAGAGTCAACCTTAAAAGCTGAAAAATCTTGACAGTTTTCCTGTTACTACACCTTCATGAAGGGAATCTTTCTGTTGCTTTCCGTCTGTCTCTCTCTCTTGCTCCCCTTCACAAACCCCCAAACCCTGCCCAGGTCTTCCTCTGAATTCTGGCTTCTTTTATTGTCTATTGCCTTTCCATCCTGCCTGTCTTTTAAATCTTCACTCTAACAATCTAGTATATGTGCCCAGGTACTGACATTCATTGTCAGTGTGAGGGGCAGTCCAGTGGTAATGGAATGCTCCGTAGTAAGTTCCTGATGCCCCTGTTTCTGTCTTAGAGCATCTGTCAGTTCCGCCGCAGCAGAAACGGTGACTACTAAATATTTGTTGGATTGAATTGAATCCTTTTCCTGCTCTGACAGTGATAAAGATCCCATTCTCAAAAATTTATTGCTTCCTTAAATTAGCCTAGAGCTTGAGAACTGGACAGGTGTCCATTTATTTACATCTAACTACTTGGTACCTTCCATTTGACTGTTTTGCTCTGAAAAAAGAGCTATGAATCTCTGGCTACTGATTTATATAAGGTATGTGTTATGATTCTTCAGGCAGATTGATTCCCAGGGAGCTTTGCTTTAAGTGTACACTCACTGGCCTCTTTATCTGTTCCCAGCTAATTTGTTATTGACTCAGCTTCCTCCTCTTCCTTGCACTTAGCTGCTCCCCTTAGTTTCACAGATGTTTGCAAAAAGCTGATTTTTGGATTGTAACAGAGGTGAGGGTTTTAGTTATCTATTTCTGTGCAACAAATGACCCTAAATTTAAGTGCTTTAAATAACAAACAGTTATTAACTCACAGTTTCAATGGGCCAGGAAACTGGAAGTGAGTTAGGTAAGTTATTAGGGCCCAAAATCTCTTGCAATGCTACAATTCAGGAGTTGACCAGAAATGAATCATCTGAGAGGTTGGAGGGCTGCTTGCAAGATAATGAACATGGCTGTTGGCTGGAGGCTTCAGTTCCTTGCCATGTTGGCCCTCCACAGACTGCTCACAAGCAATAACTAGCTTCCTCGAAGTGAGCAGGAAAGTGCTCATGACGGAAGCTACAGCTTTTAAATCCCTGTATTTGAGAGGGCATACTATCATTTCTGTAGTGTATTGGTCATATAGCTCAACACTGCTACAATGTGAAGAGGAGACTCCACAAGAGTCTGAGTAACAGAATGTGGGTCCCTTGGGAGCCATCTTGGAGTTTGACCACCACAGTCTGCCTTCTGGCCTCTAACAATTCACGTTTCCACATGCAATACACATTTATTCCTTCTCGAGGATCTGCAGAATTTCATCTCACTAAAACATCCTTGAAATTCAGAATACTGTTATCTAAATCAAGTCCAGGAGAAGGTGAGGCTCTGTGACTGTTGTTCCTAAAAACAGCCCCCTCAGCCACAGCCCCTCTTCAACTTTGAAATGAAAGAAACAAATCTCCACCTGCTACCCACACCATACAATGGTGAAACAGACTTAACAATAACTGCCACAGACATTTCTGTTCATGAAGGGGTAAATGGGAGACATAAAGAAGTCACTATTATTTCTGCCAGCTGGGAAGTTTCAAATATTCCTTGACTAAGTATTAAAGTCTGGGAATAGTTAGTTCTTCATCATTCTTAGCCATAAGCTTTTGGTAGCTTTCTCTGGGTCTTCTTCCTTTTTCTTTTTCTTTTTTTTTGTATATGCTTTTTATTTTGGAATTATTTCCAGGTTTATAGAAATCTGGGTGAGTTGTTCCTCTTCTCCAAGCCTCGGTTTCCTCATCTTGATTTCTTTGTTTGGAACATCCTTCAAAATGTTTCACCTACTTGCTTTTCCAAACTGGAAGACTCCTACTGAATTTTCCAGTCACCTTCTTTAGGGTGAATTCTCTGTCAGCCCCTGCTCAGTGGCGAGTTAGGGTTTCCTGACATGTATTCCTCCATCATCTTACCAGACAAACACACACAGTGTATTGGGATGATTTATTTTATCTCTTGCCTGTTATTTTTCAGCACTTTGAGGGATGGGCTCCAGATCTGTGTGGACTCTTTGGATATGGTTTATGTGTGTCCCTCAAGGGTTCACGTGTTGAAATTTAATCCCTGAATTGTGAGGTATCAAGAAGGTAGAAACATTATCTGGAGTTTAAAGATGGGTGTCTGGGAGGTGTTTTGGATTAGATAAATTCATTAGGGTGGAGTCCACAAGACAATCCTGTTGACTTTATAAGAAGAGGGAGAGAAACCAGAAGACAAATATACACATATGCACATACCTGTTTCTTATTATGTGATGCCCTGCACCTCCTTGGGATTCTGTCAGCAAATAGATCATCACTAGATACAGCCCCTCAATATTGGTCCTCCAGAACTATGAATGAGAACAAACCTCTTCTTTTTATTAAATAGCCTGCTTCAGGTATTTTGTTATAGACAAGGATTAAGGTAAAATACTTCCTGAATAAATTGAATATATTTAAATTAATTTTAAGTTTTTAATGATCACGCAGTAAATCTATAGATCCATGTAACTACCATCACAATCAGTATGCACAATAGTTTCTTCATTCCATAAAACTCCCTTATGCTATTCCTTCCCTCTTGCTGTCCCTTCCTCCACTTCTAAAATCTGACAAGCACCAACCTCTTTTCCATCCCTACGGTTTTTCCTTTCCCTGGATGTCATATTAATGGAGCAATACAGAAGACTTTGTGATTCTTCTGTTGTGTGTTTCACTAGTCATGCCTTTCTATTGCTGAGGAGCCTCCAACGATATGGATACAGATGCTTCAACGAAGTTGAAAAGTTTGTCCACTCACCCATTGAAAGACATTTGGGTTGATTCCATGAACATAGCTGTTACTAATATTCATGTAACGAATTTTTGTGTAAACATAAGCTTTCATTTCTTTAGGCTAAACACATTGGAGTGGTATATCCAGGTCATACCCTAAATGTGTTCAACTTTTTAAGACTGTAAGTTGTTTTCCAGGTATATCATTTTATATTCCCACAAGTAATGCATCAGAGTTCCTCTTTCCGTGACTCTGTTCCAGCACTTGGCATTGTCAGTATTTTTTAAAATCATTTTAGTAGATGTGTAATAAAATTTTGTATGTCTTTAATTTGCATTTCCTTAATGATGGCGAACATATTTTCATGTGCTTATTTGGTATCCATATATTCCGTTTGTTGAAGCATCTGTTCAGTTTTTCTGCCCATTTAAAATTTTTGTTTATATTTTACTGTTGAGTTTTGAAAGTTCTTTATATATTCTGAATACAAGCACTTTGTCAGATATTTAAAAATAATTTCTCTAGTCTGTAGCTTGTCTTTTCATTGTTTTGATGAAGTCAAATTTATCTATTTTAAAAATGGATTATATGTTTAGAGTCATATCTGTGAACTTTTTGCCTATAGGTTTTTCCTATATTGTCTCCTAAATTCCTTATAATTTTACATTTATCTGTGCTATTTTGAATTATTTTTGTGTAAGGTGTGAGTGATAGTTTTTTTTGCATGTGGTTCAATTTTTTGGGGGGTGGGGAGTGTGAATGTCCAATTGTTCTAACAACAATCACTGCAAAGACCAACCTTCATTATTGAATTACCTTTGTGCCTTTCCCCAAAATCAGCTAGTTACATTTCTGGATGTCCTATTCTGTTCATTTTATCTGGTGTCCATCTTTCCACAATTATTCCTTTGTTCTGGTGACTATAGATTTATAGTGAAGCTTATACCTGGGTAGTGTGTATGTGTCCAAATTTATTCTTTTTTTCCTTCAAAATTATTTTGGTTATTTTATTTCCTTTGCCTTATTATGTAAATTTTAGAATCAGCTCATTTATAACAAAAATACTTCTGGGATTTCATTGCAATTGTGTTAAATCTATAGAGCAATTTGAATCTTCTAATCTACATGCTGTGTTTTTTTATTCTTTAATTTCTATCTTTCTCTTCTTAAAATTTTTTTTAGATGTTGATAGACCTTTACTTTACTCATTTATTTATATGTAGTGCTGAGAATCAAGCCCAGTGCTTTACACATGCTAGGCAAGCCCTCCACCACTGAGCCACAACCCCAGTCTCTCTTTAATTTCTTTCATCAGCATTTTGTAGTTTTCAGCTTATGCATTTTATTATATTTGAATATAACAATTTAATTTTTAGAAGGAATTATTGAAAATGGTATTTTAAAAATTTCAGTTCCCAGTAACTGTTCATCACCTAGAGAGATAAAATTGATTTCTTTTGTGTGAACTTGTATACTGAGGATTTGTTTTATTCATTTCCTAGGTTTTTTTTCCCCTACCAACTTTCTATGTAACAATCTGATCATCTGTGAATAGATTCAGTTTATTTCTTCCTTTTCCATTTGCATGACTTTTATTTTTTTCTTGTCTTATTATATTGGCTAGAACATCCAGCACAACGTTGCATGGGGGTGGTAAAAACAGACAACTTTGCTTTGTTCCCAATCTTCAGAGGTGTAATGGTTAATTTTATGTATCACTTCACTGGACCATGGGATGCCCAGATAGCTGATTAAAAATTATTTCTGAATGTGTCTGTGAGTGTTTCTGGAAGAGATTAACATTTGAATTGGTGGACTAAGAATAACCAATGGCTCTTACAGTGTAGGTGGATATTAGGCAATCTATTGAGGGCCTGAATAGAATAAAAAGGCCAAGGAAGGTTGAATATATTCTCCCTCTGTTTGACTGTTTGAGCTGGGACTGCAATTTCTACCCTTAGTGCTCTCAGTTCTCAGGTCTTCATACTTGGACTGGAATGTACACTATTGACTCTCTGGTTCTCAGCACTCTGAACTATATCACTGGCTTTCCTGGGTCTCTAGTATGGAGACATATTGGAGATATATAAAATCTTCTATTGGTTTGTTCCTTGGAAAAACTCTAATACAAAGGGAAAATATTCAGTCTTTCTCAATTCAATATGATGCTAGCTGTAGTTTTTTAATACATCATTCCATTCCTATTTTCCTGAGACTTTTTATCATTAATGTATAAGAATTTTGTGCAAACCTTCTCTTTATCAATAGATGCAATACTGTGGTTTTACTTCTTTGTTAATATGGAGGATTACACTGACTGATTTTAGGATATGGAACTAGCCTTTATTATTCCCACAATAAATGCAACTTGATTGTGGTGTATTATAATTACCATTGTGATAATATTATTAGATTCAATTTGCTAAAGTTTTGTTGAGAATTTTTGTATATATATATTTGAGGGAGAATGGGCTATAGTTTTCTTGCACCATTTTTAGAATTTGGTATTTTAGATTTTTGTTTTGACTGACCTGATAAAATGCATTGGGAAGTATTTCCCTCCCTTTCTGTTAGAGACTATGTAGAATCTGCATGATTTATCTTTTATGTGTTTGGTAGAGCACTAGTAAAACCATCTGCATCTGGATATTTCTTTTTCTAAAGATTTTAAACATTAATTGAGTAGTTGTAGAATGTTTTGGGTTATCATTTTCATCATAGGTGAATTTGGGAAGTTGGTATCATTCAAGGAATTGGTTTATTTAGTCTAAATTGCTGAATGTATGTACATACAGTTGTTTGTAGTATGTCCTTATCCTTTAATGACTAAGGAGATATGATTAGATATTCCCTCGTTTGTTCTTGGTATTATTAATTAGTATATCCTTTCTTCTTTCTTTGTCTGTCCAGGGATTTACCAGTTCTATTTATTTGGTTGGTTTCATTGTTTTTTCTCTTTTCAGGTTTATTAATTTTTCTTCTTTATCATTTCCTTCTTCTTACTTGTCTTGAATTTATATTATTCTTCTTATGTTTTCCTTTTTTAGGGGAAATCTCAGGTCTTTGAGTTGAAACCCTTTCCTTTTCTAATATAAACAATATTATAAATCTCTAAACACTGCACTAGTTATATCCCACACATTTTGATATATTGTATTTTTATTTTTGTTTCATTCAAAATATTTTCTAATTTTCCCTGAGTCTTTCTCTTTGACCTATGGATTATTTAGAAATATGCTGTTAATATCAAAGCATTTGGAGACTTCCTAATTTTCTTTCTGTTATCTATTTCTATTTTAATTCTGTTAGAAGAACCATAACTCTGTATGGTTTTGGTTCTTTTAAATTTGTGGAGGCTTGTTTTCTGACCCAAGATATGATCTATTTTGGTGAATGTTTTGTGTGCATTGAAAAACAGTGAGAACTCTGCTGTTGTTGGGTGGGACTTTCTATAAATATCAACTCTATCAGATTGGTTGATGGTGATGTTCAGTTTTATATTCTTGCTGTTCTATACATACTTGTTCTATAAATTACTGAGAGGAGTGTGACATTTGTAAATACAATTGTAGATTTGCCCATTTTTCCTTTCATCTCTGTATCTTTTGGTTTCACATTTTCAAGCTCCGGTGTTAGACAAATATCAGTGAGGATGGGATTGTCAGATTTACTAAAAACAATAACAACAACAAAACAAAACCAAGATGCCCATTAAAAGTGAATTTTAGATAAAGAATATATTTTTAAGTATAATTATGTCTCGTATAATATTTACATTTTGTTTGGCAATTTAGGACTAATATGTCTTCATAGTGAGTTGACCCTCATATCAACACATAATATCTCTCTTTATTCCTGGTATTTTCTTTGATCTGATGTCTACTTTGTTTGATGTTAATAGCCACTCTGGTTTTCCAGTCCCTAGCTTTCTTTTGATTAGTATTTTCAAGGTCCAGGAAGACCAATTAAAAGGTAGTCATTGTCATATTTTAAAACAACAGCAAGAATAATCATATACTATTTACTGGAGACTCATTTTAAATATGATTACTTATATTATTTTGCCAAACACTACAAGTTAAGCAATCAAAATCACTGTTGTTATCATCAGTTCTACCAGGTAGTAGAGGAAGAAATTGGGTTTTGGTAATGATATAACTATGATTTAATGTTCTGTGACAATTAAATAATGAAATCAGCATGCAAAGATTAGCCTTCCTCCAAATATTAGGTTATTCTGGTTACTTTGCTCTGTGCCAGGAAACAGTCAGACAGTAACTAATTTAGGCTTTGTAGGTCATATGATTTCTTTCAAAACTATCCTGCCCTGCCTATAATACAAGCTCAGCTATACATTGTACACAAATGAATGAGTATAGCTGTGTTCCAATAAAACTTTATTTAAAAAAAAA